>OU343221.1:294782312-294882929 GCA_910596185.1 Chrysanthemum makinoi
AAGATAAGTAAATTATAAGTTTAGATTTTGATTTTTATTAATTTCTAAATCTTATACGTTAGTTGTAGGATTTGATAAGTAAAATATACGTTTGGTTTATATAGGATCTGTTTATAGAGATATCCATAACTTATGTTTTGTTTATATTGATTTCTAAATCTTATACGTTAGTTCTATAAAACCAAACTTAAGGTTTATGTAGGATTTCTAAATCTTAAGTTTAGATTTTTATTTTTAGGATTTGTTTATATAGAAACTGTTTAGTGTAAAAAACCAAGTAGTCAATAAATTCAATAAAGTTGTATGAAAGAGGGATAAATAAGACATACCATTCCCGGACACCTTCAAACTTAAAGATCCAAATAAACTTAAATTCCAGCCAACAATGTTATATAGTATTGATATTTCACCAGTGAGTGACTTTTTGGTGATTTTTGATCATTTTTTATTTTGTTAATGCGTTTGTGAGATTACGTACTGAATTTTTTTGTTTTGCTTTTGGTTTGCAGGAAACAGGTTGTCGTAGTTCGGAACTTTTGGTAGGACGGTATTGGAAGCGTTGAGAATGTTAAGCGTTCTAATGTTCAGGTATCATTACTGTTAATCGAACATCTATATGCCTCTCACCACTTTTAATTGTTTAAATGTCCTTATCTGATTGACCAAACAACTCCAAGTAATCAGGCCTTCACACTTTGCAGAGTTATACATTGCTCGGCCAACTGATTATGCAGTTTAACGTGCCAAATGTACAAGGAATAAATACTTCGATTCCGAAAATTCGAGCACCACATTCAACAGGTAATTTTAATATTTATCCTAAAGATCCTCCTTAGTACATTAAAAAAAGAATAGTGTCGAATAGTCGTGAGCCTCGGTGGCAAATTTATCCTAAAGATCCTCCTTAGAACACTAAAAAAGAAGAGACAAAAAGGACCAATATTTATCGTTCGGGGTTCTGTTCAACTATGGGAATGGGCGGGAAGCTTACCAAATGATCTGGTCCTTTCTGTATCTCCTCTCTACATATAATAACCAATCAAATGGAAAATCTATTGATGTGCCTCATTGTTTGTGACATGTTAATTAGCATAAATTTGGCACCGAATGATATATATACTTAATAAGTAAATTCAAGTGGAATGGACGGGAAGCTCACCAAATATATTTATCCTAAAGATCCTCCTTAGTGCATTAAAAAAACCGGATAGTGTGTGGAGTCGTGAGCTTCAATGCTTGCTCATGTTATATTTTTGACGTATGGTGTCGTGATCTATAGTGTTTCTTATTCATCTGTTTGTTTACATTTAAGATTCACCAACATCTTTCATTACATATTTACGTCTGTATGTCACAGGTTTCAAATACAATGGGAAAGGATGCAAAGGGTGGAAAGGGAAAGGTAAAAGCCGGGTTAGTTTGGAGCATTTTACAAAACGGTGTATTCTTTTTTTCAACCACATAAACGAAGGCTACATGTGTCTAGAATCTGCTAAATTTCCATAACTTTCATTAAACACATACATATTGACAGTGATGTGTAGGATGACGGTCACGACGGATGTTTGCGATTTAACATGGTTGTTGAGAAAAAAAGAGTACAACTGGTAAAATGATGCATTTGATGAGGATGGGTTTGTAGATGAAGGACATGACATGCCACAATGAGTTTATGATGTGTATACGTAGATGATACACGATCTCTTTTCCTTTCACAAATTAGTCAAGGTATATATGCATTCTCTGATGCAGATGTCGTTGTTAGTCATTCAAATGTACTAATCTAATGCTTATAATGAATCCAGGTTCACGCTGAAGTAAAAGCTGTAGCGTATAGTTGGATCAGTTGCTATACCAGCAAAAATGGATGCAACATGAGTAATTCTTGATCAGTAAGTGCCTTTATCTAGGTCTATAAATGTGAGTATAGGGGTGTTTGGACGTGCATTTAAAATTAATTATTTTGACCTGAAACATTATAAACAACTAACCTAATCAGTTTTTTGGGGTAAAGTGATTATACCCCGGAGAATATATTAGAAAAGTAAGTTTTGAATTTATTGCTTTAAATGTGGGAATTTGGGTTATCACAACGGTTACGGTTGAATTATGTAAAAGGGTGATGTATTGGCTTCAAAATGGTGGAGGTCATTATGTTTTTGCTATACTGATTTTAGATGTCGTTTGTATGCTTAACGTAAGCTTTATAATGCACATGTATCGTAGGTATGTCATTATTCAGTAGGTATCTGTATAAACAGATTTTTTACTAATTATCTGAATATCATAGGGTAAAATAATTGGTTTACACCGATTGCAACAAAATGTCATTAGTTTTTATTCTTGCTAACAAAAAACGTCACTTCAGGTTATTTCATCTGTTTGTTTTGTGAGAAGATTTAGCTAGGAATAGAGAATATGTCAAATGGGATGTAAGTCTATTTAAATAATACACACAAATTTCTAAATCGATTTATTTGAGTTTTTGGGTGTTCATACTATTAATTTTATTTTCAGATTCAGGTTATCCGGGCCTGATATTTTGTTCTCATCTGGCATTGCACTTTGTATATTACTTCTCACGTTCTTGAATTATCCCGTGTGAACTTTAAGGTTTTTTTGTAATTAGTAGGTGATTTGTGTATCAAAAAACGTATGTGGGTGTTTATGGTTGTATTTGTTTATCTTCATTTGGTTATTATAAGTGTTTGGATTTTTTATTGTCTGGGTTTAAATGTTTTGTTGGCAGAATATACTGCCGTCGTTGCTTTGGCGGGGTAACCTTACCTGGATTATTGTTGCAGCCAAGACTACCGGTGTCTTGGCGAGGTAATTTGGTCCCGGTAACGGTTGAAGCCAAAAATGGTGTCATCGAGCCCAATATTTATAAAATTTATAACGGTACAACAATAGATGGGTTCTTATTCCCATTTTTTTTAAAACTCGGAAAATTACTGCCAATAAGAGTTCAAATTGTTATATTGTTTCTGTAGTAAACATTGTTGACTGACATTTCTCATATCTATTTTCTTCTGTTTCAGAAAGTACACTGCGTGTTCGACTACTTGGTTCACTACAGTTTTGAAAGGCCTAATGTGGTGCTTTTTGCTGAAACTGCACGCCCCTTTAACTCCACAACAGGTACACATTACATTGCGTGACTACTCGGTTCATTACAGTTTGGAAACGCTTAATGTGATCATGTGCAAGATTTTACTTTCTCTTTTATACGTTTCTTTTTATAAAATAACACCTGCCCTGGAAATATGCAAGCGTACCAACAATAGTATCTTGCATAGGGTTGAGACATGGAAAAAAGAAACCATTACGCAGAGGTATAATATAGTGTTGTACGTTTTTTGGTGATATTGAATATGGTTTATACTGCTGGGGATAAAATTTGTATTAATTTGTCTTCATACGAGTTGCAGGTCCAACCGTATTGACTAAGTAATGCTAAAATGATGAGTTTATGGTGGCAAGGGGATTAAAGTTGAGATGGTCCATATCTTGGCGGGGCAGGTTACTATACTTGCAGCCATGGTGGCCATATCCTCTTTTTTCGATCCTTTGTCTGAGGCTCATATTGGGTTGAGAAGAAACAGAATAGCCTTAAACGACAGCAAATTGTGTATCCTAAAATTAATATACATAAAATTGTGGCAGGCCAATCACCGGAGGGTATAGTGTAAACGGTAACTATGCAACCGAGTCTGTTTTGCAGCTACGGTGACCTTCAGTTGTTTCTGTGGCCCGGTCCCCGTTTACAGGTTTGAGCCTAATTGTTTTCTTAATCAAATTGTTACTATATATATCCTTATAAGCCGTTTAATCCGTCGTCGTTTTGACACGTCCTGATGACGTCAGATGATCTAACTTTTTGTCAGCGCAAATCTTTGTTTTCCTGACTTTCTGGAATTAGCTTTTTTGTTAGTGATTTGCATCCATGTTATTAAGGCGATGACGATAGTTTTGTACGCTTGCATTTTTTCGACGGCCATTCCTTGGCGGGGCAACTACATTTGTGGGTGCAGTCGTAGCGTGCGTTTAATGTTGATTATATGTGTACATATCTGAGCCCCATTTTTTAATGGCGTGCGTTTAATGCTGAATCCCAACTCCGGGTTTGCGATAAGTGCTACACTGTTAACATGAAGTGACGATGGGATTGTGAGTTGAATATGGATTTGATTGTTTGTTGTGGAAGGAGGTTTGCGTGCAAATAGTAGCCACACCCATTCCTCTCTGTAGGTAAACATCTACCTTCTTTTTAAGCATTATATGTATCGTGCTCTAATATATTAGAAATTATTATTATTACAGATATGCCCAGTAGAGTGCTACAAGATTCTGTTGATTTACATATCAATGGAAGACGGCAAAGTGCAGAAATTGTTGGTCCTTATCCTTTGTCTACTGTCGCTTTTCTGCTACAATTAAATCTTGGTTCTCCTGACTTTCTGGAATTAGCCTGACTTTCTGGAATTAGCTTTTTGATTAGTAATTTGCATCCATTTTATTAAGGCGATGATGATAATTTAGTACACTTGCATTTTTTCGACGGTCGTTCGTTGGCGGGGCAACCAGATTTCTAGGTGCAGCCATGGCGCGCGTTTAATGTCGATTATATGTGTACATATCTTAGCCTCATTTTTTAATGGCGTGCATTTAATGTTGAATCCCACCTCCGGGTTTGCGATAAGCGCCACATTGTTAACATGAAGTGGAGATGGGATTGTGAGAATATGATTTGATTGTTGGTTGTGGAAGGAGGTTTTGCGGCAAATAGTAGCCACACCCATTCCTCGGCCGCAGTGTAAACATCTACCTTCTTTTTAAGCATTATATGTATCGTGCTCTAATATATTAGAAATTATTATTATTACAGATGTGCCCAGAGATCGGCACAAGATTACGTTGATTTACATATCAATGGAAGACGCCAAAGTGCAAAAATTGAAGGTCCTTATCTTTTGTCTCGTGATTTTCTCGCTACAATTATATGTATTCATTATCAAGTCCACAACAAATCTTTCAGCTTTTTTACTTATTACTCTTTTTATTTCTTGGTAATTTTTCAGTGTCCAGCATCATACTATATATATCCGCAAATTGTTAACAGGTTTTTCATCATTGTCGAGCCCTTTATGGTATGCAGAAACGATAGCCACGCATTTTAAACATTAAGGCACCCATGACGGTTCTCTGGGTTTGCGATAAGTGCTACATTGTTAACATGTATGTCTTACCTGCATTTTATATAGAAATTGTTGCTTTCAACATGTAAACTCTATTATGCATTTATCATTTACTGTTTGAATTTATTGTGTGCGCATAGGTGTTGACAATGGTGGACATGGAAGGCGTAAAAGGAAGTCGGGTGAACGGGGTTCAGGTTACTCTCCACCATTGCTGATACCATTTGTATATCTTTCATCCCATGTTTGTCAAAGAGCCTTTAATTGTTGTATTCATTGGTCGTCGAGGGTCATACACTTTACAAGTCTTTGCTTCGGGGGATATTGTTGACACAACTGGCGTGATATCGTATGCACCACAATGTTAGTAATGTCCAATTCATATTCATTCGTTTAATATATGTTCTATGACATGATTTCCCCTTTTTTTCATATGTCAACCAGTTCGCCGTACTGGAAGAACAAATGTCACTGATTTAGCACCACGTGCTACTGAAAACGGTATCTCCATCTGTAGGGATACTTGATGCAGGTTTTACTGACCAGGTCTTAATATTTATAGTGTCTCGCTATACCTATGGTCTACCCTAATGCACTAACGGGCAGTGTACCCGGACGCGTGTAGTGTAGTAAATGGTAAAGCCGAGGTCGTCCCAAGAGCTACGTGTGTTGGATTATTACTAAGTCTAGTGTCACGGAATAATTGTTTCGATAGGGAATTAATTAATTAAACTACTAATGCAGAATAAAAGCAAGTAAATGGGGAAAAGAGAGATCAATATAGGAATAGTGGTGCTAACCTAGTCAATCCTCCTAGCTAGTTATGTCTATGTCTACCTACTTCCAATTACTTGTGTGGGTCAAATTCGAGAGGACAACATTTGATCAATTCAACCTAACCTATCGCCAAAAGATGCCACCACAGAGCAATCAAAGACCGTCATAAGTCCGTTGTTCCCTGGTCCCCTAAGCCAAGTCATTAAGTACCGCTACATGCTAGATTCTAAATAGTGAGTGCCCGGCCGTTAGAAACTTAGACACTACACCCCCCAATTCTTAAGTTCAACCAAACGATAGGTGATCAGTTGGTCAAATCACACAAGTAGAAAGGGTCGTCAGTTGGTCATATCTTACCCTTCCCGTCTCAGTCCGCTCACCTAGGGTCAGTTGGTCATATCTCCTAGGCAATTGGCCTCTACCGCCATTCAAAACTACCGAATCAAGGGTGACTACCAAAGAACTATGCATGGATACACTTAGAAATAATTGTACGGAAGTAAAGGTAAACGCAAACAAAACAATTAAGGAATCATAACTAGGCTAGCACTAAAGGGTGCTTAGCCGCTCATATTAATCATGCAAATCAATTCAATATTCAAAGGTACGAAATACATGAATTGAAAGTAAAGAAATATAAAACGCTAAAGCTTATCGTAATGGAGTGACTTCTCCAAGGAAACAACCGTATGCTCACCTAGACCTTCCTTGAGATTTTTTCCACGCTCTCAGAGTTGTGGTGGAATGGGATGATTAGAAATGCTGGAATCGTGGGTATTTATAGGTAGTGTCCGTTACGGCGTAACCAATATAGAGTTGGCCGTAACCTTCTATTCCGTCCGTAATGCACTAGATTCTGCTAGTTACGGCGTAACCTAATAAATGGTTATGCCGTAGTCTTCAATAAACACCGGCACGCTGTAGTGATGCAGTAGTTATGGCGTAAGTATCAGCGGCGTGGATACTCATTTGACCTAATGTAGTTACGTCGTAACCTTTGGAAAGAGTTACCGAACCTCTTGATAAGTTGGTATTTCGAGTCTCGCAATAGTTACGGCGTAATGTGAGAGAGGAGTTACACCGTAACTTCTTCAAAATAGGCATACTGTGACAAATCTTTAGTAATGTTTCATTTCCGCTTCTTTAGCTCCAATGCTCGTAATTTACCTGAAAGTGGAAAACAATGGAAAACAAGCGTAAATCCATATAAATGATATAAATAACGAGCATTATTGGGGGAAATTGACACTTAATATTCAGGATTATTTGATGTTATTAAATATCCTCCCATTTGAACTCTACTTGCCCTCAAGTAGACCTTATTAGATAGATTCCTAAAAAGATATCTCCCAAAACCCGGAAAATATGAGTTTACAAATCCCTTATGCTAGAATAAAACAAAGCCGAACACCTCACTAAATGGGAACAAACACTCAAATCTCTCAACTATTCTAAGTGTCAATTTCGGGTGATCACCAATCGCGTCATAGCATGTATTCTATCATAAGCTTGGCGGTTACACAAATCTCCACCACTAAGAGTTAAGGGCTAATACTTCTCGAAGCAATATGGGTAGACACGACAAAGGTTAAGGGGTGACTCGTCATTACTAACATGTCACGGCGAAGTGGACAAAATCAATGATACATGACCAAATCCATGGCCAAGACACCAAATATTGCTCACTGCATCACCTAGACATGCTTCATGACTAAAGGGTAGGATAAGACATGGGATATATAATTGGTGTAAAATGAAAAACAAACAGGTAGTCTAAATCTAAAACCAAGTCATCACCACTTACCGTCCGCCCAAAGTTCAAGTTTCGAAGTCTAGAAACCGGATTATAAATGCAAGGTAGATGTGTCATTAGAGGACGTCGTGATGGGCACACCACCTTTTCTTCTTCTGTTGGCAAAACTACCAACTTCAATCTTCAAATGTGACCGAGGTGGCCTCCTCGATACTAATCAATAATGCTCAAACTATAGTGCTTATAACAACGCACTTTACAATATCATAACTCAATCTTTTTTTTTTGAATCATAACATAATAACATAACATCCCCCCACTTGAGATGAACAAAGGGAATTTGGGGGGTCTTCAATGATCTTCATGAACGTTGTCGATGAAAGCGTGATTTCCAAACCTTTCCACTCGAACCTTGAACTTAGGCAAATGATGACTTCCCAATCACAAATAAAGACTACAGGGTAGGCTAAGGTGTATAGGTGTAACGAAACAATATATTGGGTTGACAAAATGAAAGGAATGGCTCAGAAGGGTGTATCTAGGGGTATCTTGCACTAAAGGTGAGTGCAACAAAAGGGTTTCACATGGGTCGAAAAGTCGAGGTGACTAATCGATAGACTCACAATGGTAGGTTGTTTGGGTGATAATCCTATAATATTGCCTTCTAAAACTGAAAAGTCCAAATACACCAAGCTAACTCAACATATACCGCCTATGGTCTCGAAATGATGCAAAGGCCAAGTTCTAAAGTTTACAAGCTACCGGGACACTCATAATTTGGTGGATTTGGGGTAAAATATTGGAAACGGATAAGGCTAATCTCACCATGTAATGTCAAGGGTTGTATGCGCTCGGCTAAGGTCTAATCTAGTTAGGTTCGGAAAAACATGTCAAAATTTTTAAAATAGCATAATTTTTCAAAATAAACTAGAAAAATGAGGGCGAAATAAAGTTCAAGAGATAATTCTACTCCCGTGCCCCCACTTGAATTGTACAAAGTCCCTTTTGTACTAGGCATTAAAATAAAGGTGAAGAGAAAGGTAGAATTAGAGCGAGAACTTCCCTAAAATTTGCTCCAAAAAGAAAAAGGCCCAAAAATGAATGTGGCTTCTTTAAGCGTCATGAACAAACTTCAATCCCTGAAATCACAATACCGACAAGCATAATTCTAAAAATAAAAATGAAAAACAAACCTAACTCACTTTCATAGGAATCACGTTGCATTTAGCGTATGCAACAAGCCTTTTAAACCACTTGGTGTCCCAAGTTGACGAGTGAAGTCTCGTGAGGGTTTACAGGGAACACACCCACAAAGTTCATTTAAAAACTAATACAAGGTTACTGTCTTTTAAAATGAAAGAATTAAAGCAGAGGAAAGTTACGTCATAACTTCTATGAGGGGAGTTACCGTGAATCGCAAAACCCGTATGAGCGTTAGCGAAGTAGTTACGGCGAAACCAATGAGATGAATTATGTCGAATTGGTAATTCAAGAGTTCTGCTGCTAAAACGTTGGTTACGGCAATCACCAAGATGAGTTACTACCAGAATCAGCTCAGACAATCAGAAGAACAAATACTTCTTTCCCGCAAAAATGGTTAGAAAATCAAAACCCAACGAAAGGAAATAAAACAAAAGAAAGGGATATTCGGTTGTCTCCCGAAAGAGCACTTTTCTTTTTTAACGAGTCTTTAAGTTAGACTCAGAGCCGCGGGGCTCCTCTGGGGGCCTTTGAGCTTGCCCCACTTCTTCCATGTCTTTCATTAAGTTGCACCTAACCCATCTGACATTAGTGGCAAAGGCGGAGATATTCTTTGGTTTCAATTTTCCGATCTTGCAAAAATTTTCTTCGGCCCCAAATGGTATCGCGTAAACTCAATTTTTCACTATAATAGGTGGCGGCCTTTAAATAGATGCCGAGAAGCTTGCATCTTTCTCTCTGCACTTCATCATCGGGGTCAATGAAACCGTCTACGCCTTGTAACTCGAGGTAGTCGAAATCGCCATCGTCGGAATCGGTATCTTCAAGTTGGTTGAGTATTTGCTTGCATTCTTCATTTTCTACCTTAGATGAACCCTTGGTGTCTCCTTCTGTTTTATAGTGAACATCGTTGTTGGGTTGATCTTTACTCATACATCCTTCCCATATTTTCTTTTTAGTTAACGCGTCAATTTTTTCGTATTTGATTTTGACCCAATCGTTGAATCCGAGATCATCCGCCAAGGCAGTTCGTTTCGGAATCATTAGTCGAACCAAAGGAACACCTCTCTCAATGCTACTTCCTCCATCACATTCATACTCAAAGGGGTGCAGGAAGCCCAAACTTTTCCGTCGCTGGTTTTAATTTGTTTCAAGACCAATGATTGAACTCCTTCGTCATTGTCATCTTAAGGAATATCATCGAGGGGCTTAATGGTTTTCCTAAGAATTTCTCATACTTGAGTTCCATATTTCAACAGAGTTGAATTAATTATCGTCCCCGAATCTTATCGAATACTAATCACCTGAATGATAGATTTCCAAAATCAACGTCGGTCTCCTGATTCGTGTGGGCATATCCAAACTGCTTCACATTACCTCCTCCGTTACAATAATCACGAAAAGGATTGCACGCTAAAGCGTGAGTAATCTCATCTTCCATGATGAGTGGGTTTGCGTAATGCTTAATGGGCGGCCCTTCCACTTCGTTAATTGAGAACTTGGCTAACCTTTCTTCGTCGTTTAGTGTAGTCCACTTGTATCTATCATCTTTTATTCTTTCTTTATCAACACCCCCATCGCAGGATTTGGGACACATGAGGCCCACAAGTTGTAGCATTCTCCATCGCCAATTGCATAGCCTTACACCAATGACTTGTTCTTTTAGGGTTGTCGCCCCGTGCCCGTGTTTTTGCTAGAATTTGGGTTACGCCGTAACTATGGAGTGTGGTTACCGTGTTCCCTCCTCCATCAGATCCGACTCATCGAGTACTTGTTGTTATCGAGAGAACACGCCTACATATAGTGGAGTTGCTCTTTCGCTTCTTCTCGCTTTCTCCTTGTACCTCGCCGCCAAGCTTTCCAATTAAAGTTTCCAAGTTTTTAAGTGATATGTCATGAGAAGAAAGGCTTTGTTTATTATCTTGGAAATTTTAAGCCATTCCTCTTGCTCCTTTTGCCTTTTGGTAGTGTCCACAAGGTATTTGTTAATAATATCCCGGTTAGCTCTTTCTCTCATAATACCTGGGGGTCCTCCACGAAACCCATTACTATTATCCCCGTAGAAAGGCCTATTCTCTCCATATTTAGCTTCCTCGATCGTATCTTTCATGTCAACTTTAGGACATAGTCAAATGTCCCCTCCACGTTTTCACCGACTTGGATTGCATGAACAGCTTTTAATTTTCAAACATATCTCTACCATGATTTTCAAGTTTACTAGCTATTGCAATGCAAGAGGAGTCATGTTCGATAGGTCCTTGATAGTCCAAAGATTTGCCTGTAGTAAAACGCCAATTCCTTTGTAGAAAATATTGACCTTCTGCTGGTTATTCAGATCATTGGTAGGACACTTATAAAGAAGATCGTTGTATCTGTCCCCAAGCTTGATACAGAGTTTCGTCGTCTTCTTGTTTGAAATTGTGGATTTCAAAAGTGGTTAGAAATCTTCGACGGGCAATATCTTTGATAAAGTGTTTCTTTAGTAAAGACCCAAGTATTAACTGCCCAATGCAAGCAATCTTTCGATCCATCTTCTCGTCGCTCCAGAAGAGTCATTGGGAATACCCTAGCATAACAAGATCATGAGACACCGAATGTTGAAAAGGCCGCGCATGTATAGGACATTTTCAACGTGTTTGTGGCGCGTCAGTCTCTGCTTTCCTAAAAGGGTTAGCAAGCTCCTCATAAATTGGTCTTTAATTTCGAACAAACATCCGCTCCGATTGTGGCCTTACGAGGCCCCGCCTTGTTCTCGCTCTTGTCAACGCCAAATATTCCTCAAGAGTGAGGTCATCGATGTTAACAACTTCCATAGTACCTGAAATGTAGAAATATGATAGTGAGAAAAGTTTAAAATGAAATGAAAGACTTAATATAAATCCTAATATAACTCCCGCAAGCGCCAAAAACTTGATGCGTGTTTCTGACCGTGTCTTAATATATATAGTGTCTCGCTATACCTATGGTCTACCCTAATGCACTAACGGGCAGTACCGTCGCGGTAGTATAGTGTAAATGGTAAAGCCGAGGTCGTACCAAGAGCTATGTGTGTAGGATTATTACTAAGTCTAGTGTCACGAATAATGTTTCGATAGGGAATTAATTAATTAAACTACTAATGCAGAATAAAAGCAAGTAAATGGGAAAAGATAGATCAATATAGGAATAGTGGTGCTAACCTAGTCAATCCTCCTAGCTAGTTATGTCTACGTCTACCTACTTCCAATTACTCTAGGTGGGGTCAAATTCGAGAGGACAACATTTGGTCAATTCGCCCTATCCTATCAGCAAAGATGCCACCACGAAATCAGCAAGACCGTCATAAGTCCTTGTTCCCGTCCCCAAAGCCAAGTCATTAAGTACCGCTACATGCTAGATTCTAAATAGTTAGTGCTTCGGCCAGTAGGAGCTTAGACACTACACCCCCAATTCTTAAGTTCATCCAAACGATAGGTGATCACTTGGTCAAATCGCACAAGTAGAAAGGGTCATCAGTTGGTCATATCTTACACTTCCCGTCTCAGTCGGCCACCTAGGGTCAGTTGGTCATATCTCCTAGGCAATTGGCCTCTACCGCCATGCAAAACTACGAATCGGGTGACTACCAAAGAACTATGCATGCATACACTTAGAAATAATTGTACGGAAGTAAAGGTAAACGCAAACAAAACAATTAAGGAATCATAACTAGGCTAGCACCAAAGGGTGCTTAGCCTATCATATTAATCATGCAAATCAATTCAATATTCAAAGGTACGAAATACATGAATTGAAAGTAAAAGAAATATAAAACGCTAATGCTGATCGTAATGGAGTGACGCTCCCTGGAAACACCGTATGCTCCCTAGACCTTCCTTGAGATTTTTCCCACGCTCGTAGTTGTGTGTGAAATGGGATGATTAGAAATGCCGAATTCGTGGGTATTATATAGGCAGTGTCTGGTTACGGCGTAACCAATATAGAGTTACGTCGTAACCTTCTATTCCGTCAGAAATGCACTAGATCTCGCTAGTTACGGCGTAACCTAATAAATGGTTACGCCAGTCTTCAATAAACACGGTTACGCCGTAAGTGATGCAAGAGTTACGGCGAAGTATCGGCAGGGCGTGATCCTCATTTGACCAATGTAGTTACGTCGTAACCTTTGGGAAGAGTTACGCCGTAACCTCTTGATAAGTTGGTATTCCGGGTCACGCAATAGTTACGGCATCGTGAGTATGAGTTACCGTAACTTCTTCAAAATAGGCATACCGTGATGAATCTTTAAAATTGTTTCCTTCCGCCTCTTTAGCTCCAATGCTCTAATTTACCTAAAAGTGGAAAACAATGGAAAACAAGCGTAAATCCATATAAATGATATAAATAACGAGCATTATCGGGGGAAATTGACACTTAATATTCAGGATTATTTGATGTTATCAATACTCTACACTAGTCAATTGTCAATACATGTGTCAGCTGATACGGGTTAGTCACGTTGGCATTTATTATTTTTAATTTTTGTTGTTACTGATTCATCACAACGTGATGTCAAAAAGTATCACCATCATACTGTACTATTGAAACCGAAATGGCGTGGCATGTTTACGAAAACTAAAATGTAGGGGCCCCACAGAACAGTAGAACGTATTCTGAAAACACGAAGGACAAAAGGTACAAGGAGGGGGCGTCAAGAATGTGTGCAAACAAATCCTATGCAGGGAGGTTCTTCAGGAAGTCGGGGCACAGTTTCGTGTAATGTAATGTAACGCTACACTCTATACATGGTCATGTTTATATGTTTTGAGTATAGCCGATGTACTTAGTTCCATATCTATGTTGTGTTATTTACATAAAGACATTTAATGTAACTAAATATACATGTTTTAGCTTATACTATGTCGAGTATCAGAGAATAAAACAAAACACGGAACAAACAAAACCAACGAAATAAATGAAAAGCACCCCCGCCGCAATGCGGCTGGTTCCATGCTTGTACCCGTCAATTGGCTTTGCTACACATGATGTCAAAAATTAACCATGAATCCTTAAAACACATAAAACTATATAAGTCTGTTTCTGTTAAGAAACAAAGAATGCTGTTAATAACAAGTAAATTATACAAATGATATACTCAGAAGACAGCAGTTTGTTAAAGTAGATTTCATTAAATGGAATGACAAAATATTAAATCTTGGTTACATTTTGGTGCATTAATAATCTACGTAGAGGTTTTTGTTATCGGATACAATGAATAGATTAAAAGCCCATAACAACAAACTGAGCCAATTTAAATCAAAAGATATTCATTATTATGAGCCCATTAATATTTTGAGTAAATGAATATTGTTTCAGACCAATTGTATTTATGGCCCAAGCACTGGTTGTTACTTGTCATCTGGCTCCAATAATTCATTTTTTGTATATAAACAATTAAGGGAAAATCACAAAACTAGCAATGTTGTCATAATACATTTACAAAATACTAAAAAATCTAACTTTTTATAATAATTCTCAAAAAAAATCACAAATGTTGGGAAATTTGCCCATACTTTGCGAAATTCATTCATTAAAAAAAATGTCAGAATTCATTGTAGGAGTTAAAAAGAATTAATTTCGCAAGGTAAGGCAAATTTCGCGAATTTTATTGTTATTTTTGTAAAATTTTTAGGTATTTTGTGAATATGTAGTGATAAAATGGCTAGTTTTGTGATTTTTCTTATAATTAATTGTATTAGGTAAACCAATTACGTGTTTAGACACAAAAGTGGATTTTTAATATGTCTTTCGAAACTAGAAAAGAAAGATGCTGATAATAAAATTCGAATATCCAGCTGACGAAAGGTACGTGAACCTTACACTTCCATGTTATTTGGAGCACTAAAATATTGTGTTATTGTATTAAGTATCTAAATTTTTTCATATAGAATAAAATGTCAAGGCTAAGATTTTATTAGCTAAACAACAAGGAAATGTAAGTGGATACAAGAGAGGCCTAGTTTTTCAAATAAAAATGTTTGGTGCAATTACAAGTAACTTGTTATAAGTTTTTTTTTGTCGCTGGCAAACGCATCATGGGTCACGCCATCCTCACATTATCCATACCTCTATCTTACATGGCTAAAAATATGACGTTACATAGAAGTACCTTCTTTAATCGTACTTTTTAACCGTACATGGTTATTGCTTCCAGGTAAAATAAAGGGGATCATGTTTATAAAACCAATTTTCGGTCAATAAACATGAAATTATTGACAATAGTTTTTTTTTAAATGGCATTAAAGCCATCACATGTGATGAGACCAAGATCCTTTATTAAGCCGCCACACTATAAAAAATAACTAGACTATATTTATCCCCTTAATTAAGCCGCCACTTCATCAAATAATTTAACCATAAGCAAAACCCAATTATTCAGCATAAAAATGTGACCATTAATTAACAAATTTAGACTAAAATTGTTGAACATAAAAAACAAAGTATTAGCTCAACCTACGTTTTGTTTTTTACTTTCCGAGTATTACAAGACGAATACATGTTCATAGCAACATAATTTTTAGCGGCAAGTTTTTAACAGCAAATTTAAAATATGCATCTATAAGTCAATAAATTCAAAAGTTTCAAATATAAAAATTCTTTTCATCTCACCATATATAATAGGGAAAATGATAAATTTAGGCATCAAACTGCACGCTTTTTCCTTTTTCTAAGATCGAACTTTTTTTCCCTATTGTAGACCTAACTTGCCTAAATTTCCTTTTGTGACCGAGTCACACTAAACCCATAATTAACCTCCTTAATCAAAATAAACGCGTTTTAACCTCAATTTATGTCTTTTGGGCGTGTTTTGAACAAAAGGTGTATCCTTAGGGGTGTGTTCTAAACTAATTTACAAACCTTAATAACATCCCCCCACCCAAACCCGTTTTCCTCATAACCCGTAAACATTAGAAGCCCTAATTTCACACACACAAAAAAATGTGTTGTTGTGCATTGCCATAATGGATGCTTGTTTCGTTGTGTGAGGTAAACAATTGTATGATTTCTTTGATTTGTATCTGTTTTGATCAAAGTTTTAGCATGGTGAAAACCCTAAAAATTTTTTCTCAATTTTGTGCTAGAATGACAAAGTTAATTTGCACCAATTTGATGTACACAATGACGGATATTTTAGGCATTTGCCCCTACACTACGCGGATGGGGTGATTCTTAACATGTGTGCTCTAAGGATGCCCTATCTTAGATTTGTTCTAATTCTGGAAGAAAATGTTGGTAATTACTTTCAAGGTTTGTATTATAAGGTGCCTCATAATGAGTTAGACAAAGGATTAGTTAGAGTAACTAATGATAAGGAAATAGAACACATGTTTGATGTTGCTCAATTGTTTGGTAGGGTTGAACTGTATCTTGATCATAATGATATGAATCTGCCGAGTATTTAGGTTGCAGATACCACTTTTATGGATGAGTCTGTTGCTAAAGCAACAGACTCTCCCAAAAAGAGGTATTGCAATGACTTCTCAGTAGATGAGATGGTTAATTGGGCTGAGATGGAGGTAGATCAAACTAGGAAGGTTAATGAATCGAGGGTGATAACTCTAGGACTAGTGTAAATGGTCCTAATACTAGGACTAGTGTAGATGGTGAGGATTTGCGCACTAGTCTAGATGGTGATGATATTAGGTCTAGATCAGTGTGGATAAGGGCAAAGGGAAGGCTAGTAGTTGAGAACATTGATGCAAAGAGATTCAATCTACACTTATGCTTGTTTTATTGTAGGTTTTGCATATTATCCCTGCCGGGTGGGAATGTGTTTTGAGGTCGATCAGGGAGTGAGGCATTCATGCTAGTGAAGCAAGTAGACTTGCACATGTCGAATGTGACAGTTATCAGGTATACCTTGTGCACATGCAACAAAGGTAATTCTATACATAAACAAGGTACCTGAGAGCTATGTGCCTGATTGGTTTAAAACAGACAAATACTATGACACCTATAACCATTTCTTGAAACCAATGGTATTGATTTTGGCCCACTGTAGTATGTACTCGTTGTATTGCCTCCCAAACCCAAAAAATTGTAGGCCAAGAAAGAAAAGGATCAGATCAAATGGTGAAGGTGGTAGCTCAACTAAGGTATCTAAGGTAGGTGCTGAGATGTCATGTTCTATATGCCACAAACCCGTCACAACAAAAAAGGATGCAAAGAAAATATTGTGTTTGGGTCAAAAGAGACTGAATGTCCGGGTCAAAGAGGAAAATGTTGGGTCAAATGAGACTAGGGTCAAATAAAAGGCTTGTGGGTCTAGTGGAACCGTGGGTCAAAGAATGGTAGCTCAAGGGTACCAAAGGTATTATCTTACTTTTATTTCAACTGCATACATTGTTTCATACTTTTGGTTTTAACCATTTGTTGTATTTAGGCCAAGCATGCCGTGGGTCAAATGGGACAAATAGGAAGGTGTTGAAAAGAGGATGCACATCAGCTTATGCAAGATGGTTTCAGACCAACAACATGATCAACAACAACAAGTGAAACAGATGCTCAACCCGAAGATGCAAATGAAGACCCACAATCATGAAGATGTACCGAAAACCCTCAAGATCACAATGAAGAACAAACAAGTTCAAACAGAGATTGAAATGATCAAGTACTCAAGTTGAACACATGCAAGTTGAAAAAGATTCGACTCAAGAACAAGTTCGTGAACAAGTACAAGAACAACCTCAGCAGCAACATTTGCAAAAAGGATGACTAAACCAAAGTAAGAAGGCCCAAAGAAAGAACTAAATTGAAGTTGCAAAATGTTGGATGGCCAGGCAAAGACTAAAGAGTCGCATGGAAATAGATGATGCTTGAACAACAAGGAACCCATGTGCCCTTTTGTATATCTGTGGGCAACTAATGTAAACTATGATAACTTAATTTGGGTATGTAATATGTCTAGATAACTAATGTTAATAGGTCATGACCATCAACCAATAGCCCATTTTGTAAATCTTTTTAGGGCACTAACCGATGGTCATTTTGGTATGTAATATGGGTAGAATAGATAGCTGCCACTATTGTTACAAGTTTATGTAATGACCATCTCAAAGACAAGCCCATTTTGTACATCTTTTGAGGGCGTGAAAAGATGGTCATTGTTAAACTACTAAGTTTAATGAAATCTGCAGTTTGTAACTATGTTTTGTTATTAGTTTCCAATAATGAAATATGCAATGTTTTACCATGGTTTATAGGCATTACTGCTATGTAAATGCACTTGTCATCCTTTATGCGCATATATATGAAGAAAGTCAATGAGACATAGGCATTCTATTTGCAGTTCTTATGTAGCCTATATACACATTGATAAGGCAATGAATCCACATAGGCTATGTGCAGTAAGTTGACATCTGCTATTTATGCAATAAGCTTGCTTTTTATGCGTCAATGAACTTAGACTATTTGCAAATGAGACATAGGCTATTTGCAATCATTGTAAATTTAATGACAATCCCAACCCAATGTTTGAAGACAATTTGCCTTATAAAAATCCAATGAACCAATACCATATACCACACATCTTCTACTCATATATGTCTATCTAAACAAAATTCCTATTAACATGAGTTCAGGCAAGAGGATAATGTCCAAACCAACCACCGTGTCTCAGAACAACTTGATAATAACCATTTCCATAAATACTAACCATAAACCGTGAATTCTAACAACTTTAATGCACATTTCCTTTATGCATTTACTAACATTTTTTTTATTTCAGAGATAATAACCATTTCAAGCACCATAGAGGAGAGTACGAAACAAGGTGGTTCAAGGAGCCTCTATGGGAGGTTACTTTCCACCATTGCAACACATTGAAGAGCCACTTCCTGTTGAATGGAAAGTTGGTTCCAGCTCAAGGCAAGATGAAGAAAATGTTGATGATGAGGTGCCCCTAACTCAAAAAGCGCTTGCCAAGCTTGCTTTGATGCAAGACCCAAAGTCGGGTTTGCCAAACAAGGCAACATGTGCCGAGATGGGCATCAAAGACCTGGCTGCCAAGCCTGTCAACAAAGAAGAAGTCGGGGGAAGGGAAGGGGAAGAGACAAGGTCTAGGAAATGAGTGGTTTGGAACTTGTGGGTGATTTTATGGCTTTAGTAAGGTTACCGTATGGGTTTAGTATGCCCTATAATAATCATATGTATGCACTCTGCTTAATCCTATGACTATGGTTGCAGTCCTATGTAATATGACTATCCTAACTGTTTGCATACCATACTAACACTTAACAATTCAACACATGTACAAAACTAAAACATTGACATTCATTATCCAAAGTTAAGTTTTTACATTAGAAAATACTACATTAACAACTGATGAAGAACTAAATCAGTTGGATAGTTTCATACCAAACCAAACACAAATGAAACATAACACTCCTAATATCATCATAAACAACCTATCATACAATTCAAGTTTTGACTTTCCAGCCTTCACCTCCTGTTCCAATCTTGTCTTTGTAGCCTTCAACTCCTCTTCCAACCTTGCCTTATCCAAAATTAGAGCTTCAATCATTGGTGCATTTTCAACAGCTCTCTGCCTTTTAAAGAACCCATAAACCAAGTCCTTGTAGTATTCACTAGGAAGGTCTACATCCAGAAATTCATAGACGCGACATTGAGCACATTTTACAAATCTCTTTCCAGATTCGCCCTGTGGTTGATGTTTGACTCTCAATTGTCGATCACACTTACAGAAACGTTCAATCTTACCTCCAACTAAACGTGATTGTGCTGAGGAAGAGCTAATCATATTAGGTTCTTGATATTCAAACTATTTGGGGAAAATATTGCAAAGAATGGGTTAGGTTATGATTGGTTTGGGTGAGTTATTATTGTTTGTAAAATTTTCAAAAAAATCCCCTAAGGATACACCTTTTGTTCAAAACACCAAAAGACATAAATTGAGGTTAAAACGCTGCTTATTTTGATTAAGGAGGTTAATTATGGGTTTAGTGTGACTCAGTGTCACAAAAGAAAATTTAGGCAAGTTCAGTGCTAAAATAGGAAAAAAAAAGTTCGATGCCCAGAAAAAGAAAACGTGGCAAGTTCGATGCCTAAATTTATCATTTTCCCTATATAATAGACCAAAAGTCAAAAGTCATTTGACAAATTATGAAAACTATTAAATGAGATATGAAAATTTTCGTGACTCATTAATATGAAATATTCGACTCAAAAGTCAATAAAGTCAACATTAAGTTTAAGAAATTCAAGATCGACAAAATAATTTGTATCCTATGGTAGACGATGATCTGATTGATGTATTACATAATAAATGTGTTCGACTTTGATATAATGTGAAGTTAACAATTCGGCTTTGAGTTTGAATCAACATATACCAGAAGTGTGAGTTTTGTGCATGTTGCATATAAACGATGTTGTGTTGCGTAGTTTGTCCAATAGGTGAATGCCTAAACGTGTTTCTAGAAAGTAAACGTGTTGTAAAAAAATGCGTATTTTTTTCTTTCTTTAAATGCGCATTTTTTTTTTTTTTTTTAATTGAACGTGTTTGTAAAGCGAGATCATATGACCAAATTGTAAGAGTTTAATTTCACCTAAAGGTTTTTATAAGTGTGGTGATTTGCACATTCTCTTGATTCATTGGTATACTCTAATTTAGAAAGGTATTGACAATTATATCCTCACATGATTTTTACTCATTTTCACCCTGTAAAAGTATAAATATCAAGATACTCTAATTCTCACATGATTTTTACTCATTTTCACCCTGTAAAAATATAAATGTCAAGACACTATAAATTAGAGTGTCCCAATCAATTTAAAAAATGTGCAAATCAGCTCCCTTTTCATAAAGTAAGGTATTTGGTTCATGTTTTTGCATTGGTATGATTAGACCATTCAAATTCCAAATATTGTTGACCGAAACCTCTCAAAGGTACTACACATTCATTATGATGTTGTCTTGAGTCTTGACAATGAGCTTTCACTTTTACAAATTGCATGTACAGGTAAGAACATTCTTTTATTCTTACAAAATAAAAGAACTCGTTTGAAACTTATGCGTAGTTTTTACGATCGAGTTTAGAATAAAAATAATTCAACTGATGAAAATAAAAATATCAGCCATAGTCCTCATTTCCGATGTTCTAGTCATTGCTGACTACGTCTTAAGTGATGACGGTCGACACGATTCTAAACGCAAACAAAAACATAATATTACGATTAGGTAAACATGTCGTACAATGATGACTTGATTGACTAGTTTCTTCATGGCATTTTTTATGCCTTTGAGCAAATCAGTACACATGAAGGATTCTTTCGTATGAACCTTTGTGATAATTATTGTTTTCAAATTGTTCCTTAGTTTGTTATGATATTACCATATCGGGTTTCGTTGGTTATATTGCTTGCGAATCAAAATAAAATTAAGACACTTGATTTTGTTGACGTCGGAATCGTCAAAAGAGCACATAACATTCCTCCATGTGATGGTGTCGGAGTCTGCAATGACTTGAACGAAGGAGATGACGACGTGAGGTACGACAATGGTTGCTCAAAATTCCATCTTTCAAGAGCTTTTTGATTTTATAAAAAGAAAATAAATAAATCTTGGGTTTTGCTATATACTGCCCACTCGGCAGTGTTTAAGAATCATTTATTAACTTTTAATTTTCATATTTAAGTTGAATTTGAAAATAAAATTTATGATTGCATTTATGATTCATGATAAATGTTTTGTGTATAAAACTGAATCAATCAAGGAAAGAATATGATAAGTAGCTATTTTAAATATAAAAACAATAAGTTAATAAATGATTGGTAAACACTATCCAGTGATCAGTATATAGCAAAACCCATAAAAATTATGTTAATTAATATTGTGAATACATAGTTTGTCAATGATTATTTTTTTAAATATCATGATAATCTTAAAAAACTCACCAAAATCTACCCAAAAGATATGGTTTCTTACTTAAAAGAAAATATTGCTTTCAACTATATCACAAATTTTCTTGTTACGAAATGTGTTACTATTATTAGATTTATAAATTTGGATAACCTTCAATAATTGCTTTTCAAGTCAAGCATCTAACATGTTTATGATAAGTTAAATAATTAATCATACCTTTGTAACAGTGACGGCGGAGAAGGTGTGGAAGCGGGGCCGTTTCATAGGGCCTTACAATTTAAGAGGCTTCACTTTATGTACCTATGCTATATATTCAAATGTCTTTTCTTTGTAAATATCATTAGCTAAATACAACTAATCTTGCCATTATAAATAAAACGTCATTAAGAGACAAAAAAAATTGTCATAAATGAACATCTTTTATGCACAACTTTAATTTTTTTTTAGTTTTGATGAGTTATCTTTTTAATTTTCGCCCATAGCCTCCAAATTCATTTGTCGAACCTGATCACATATGCACTTCATGTCATCACAAAACACTTATACGGAGTAATTTATTTGACGATTTGTTCCCCTTGTTTTATTTTTAAGCAAAATCATATACATACAACATGTTATAAATTGAAACTAAAAAAGCACGGTGCAACTTTTTATGCGTACTTTATAAGCCTTAAATGATACTTATAACATCGCTATACTACACCCTAAGACGATTATAACACTTGTTTTTTGTGTGATTTCATTTTTTTTCCTTTTCGATTTACCTGTGTTGTGTTTGTGTTTGTGTCGTGTGTTTGTTTGTGTTTGCAGGTTAATAAGGAAGGGAAGGGAAGGAAATGAAGTAGGGTTGGATCAGTTGGTAAACCCCTTGCCTCTCAACCGAGAGGTCAGGGGTTCGATCCTCACTCCCTACAAAGGCCGGAGGTCATTTCTACCTTTGGTAGAACTGGAAGTGCCTCTCTATCTTAGGTAGGGGTAAGGCTGTCTACATCTTAACCTCCCCCATACATCGGAAAAGGTATTGGGTTCCCATAACCCGTGGAAGACGGCATTGGGCGTTACTTTACTTTTTTGTTTTACAAATAACAAAATTATAGTTTCGGTCCTTGAGGTTTGTAAGTTTTGGTAGTTTGATTTCTTTTCTTTATGAATTGTATATTTTTTTTTCTTTTTTACTTTTTTGTATTTTGATGATATGTAACTTTATTTTCTGTTTAACGAAAAGAGTTTGTTTTAAAAAAAAATGAGAAGAAAAAAGTTAGGACACGTGTGTGACTATAACATATTAGAGCACTAGGTATGGTGTTATCCGATAACACGTTATTGGTATGCCACATTAGCGTCATCTCATCTCTATCCAATAACACATCAATAACTAAAACACCCCTCCCTCATAACACACCACTAACATGTTATTGGGTCCCACAAAATACACCACTAAAAATACTCACTCACTCACAATACACAAAATAAAAAAATAAAAAAAAACACAAAAGAAACCTTTGGCTTGAGCCATTTCACTAACACAAATTTATTTGGCTCAACTTTGGCATGTTGGTCGGTATGGTGGCTCACTAATTCAAGACAATTAATGGCATGTTAAATGGCTACCATACCTTGTGCTCTTATAGTTAGGAAGTGTGTTTTCAGGTTTTATGTTATAAAATAAAAACTGACGTGACGTGAAGATAACTTGCGGATAACCCGTATTACACCAGCACTCTAATGCGTGTAGTTTTTACCTCAAAAAACATTATATTGGTGACTATATTTCTTTCAATTTAAAGAGAACGATAATTCGAATGTCGAAGCTACCTATTTCAAGTGATAACATGTTTTAGTCATTTTTTTTTTTTTTTTTTTTTCTGAATTAATGTCTACAATTAAAGATGATCTTTTTATAATAAATGTTTATCATTCATTTGGTGGGCGTTTACACGTGACAAAACATCAATAGTCCGATTGGGTCCAATACATTTGATGATGCCACCCACAATATTTAATTCAAAGTTTCTACATCATTTCATTTCTTCCAATCAGTTTTGGTCTTAAATCTAAATGACACGTTGTCTCAAAATAAAGCAAGTATAAAAATTATTTTCTTAAATGTATCTACGTGATCAAGTAAAGATAAACAAAAATAAACAAAATTAAAAATCCAAACTCTGTGTTTTATGCATCCAAACTTCTACACGCTTTCATACTTTTACTCCTGTTATATGCATTTTTCTATATCGTGTCTCTACTTTAACCTTATGTCGTTAGACACATACTTTTTTGCCGGAGGTATTTAGGGAGACGGTCTCTCTACCTTCGAGTAGTAATTAGTGTCGTAGCTGGGTCAGCAGATCCCTTGTCATAAATCAAATAATTGAAACACGTTTAGTTTTACCATTAAAATAAATAAATAAATAAATAAATCAAATTATTGAAAAAAGTATCATACTTGCCACCATTTTCTATTGTAGGTAGCGAACAAATTTTGCTTTGTTGTGGGTACTTTTCTTTCAAATTCATCCTTTTTAGGGTACTATGTGACATTTTTGCCATTCGGGAAAAAAAAAATTCTATTAGCTAAGAGGGGCAAAAATGTCTAAAATTTTCGCAAAAAACCCTAAAAATGATAAATTTGAAAGAAAATTACCCACAAAAGCAAAAAAATTTGTTCGCTACCAAAAAAAAAAATGATGAAAAGTATGACACTTTTTTTTAATCATTTGCCCATAAATAAATAAGTAAATAAATAAATAAAACTTATATGATAACTGAATATGACAATTAAAAGTAAATTGTAACGATCTACTTTTAAATTTTTTGTGTTTTTCATCACCCTCGCCCATCTGAAGTAAATTTTCACAAATATTTAGATCAAAATTTCATATATCGTCAACATTTTGATGTTAGAAATGAACTTTGAGGCCATAACTATGTAAAAAGTTATATATTTGGAGACCCCAAAAACTTTGAGGCCCTGTGCAATAACACACCTCGCACACTATCGTATACGGCTTTGATAGTAATATGACTATCTATATTATTTCTCTCCCGCTGCAACGATATTAGATAATTCTCGTACTAGTCACATGTGTCTTGATGCATCACTACGTTTAAACCGATTCACCATTTTATGCGAGTTCAAACATGAAAAAAGCGAAGAATCATTACACTTGTGACATACAATAGTTTGTGTTTTATGCATCGAAACTTCTACACTATTTCATACTTTTACTCTAGTTATTATATGCATTTATTCCTTTTTCTAATTATAGTGTCTTTGCATTTTTAAGAAAAACACATTTTTGTTACACACATACACTTTTGCCGAAGGTATTTATGGAGATAGCTCTTACCTTCGGGTACTAATGTGACCTTTGATGATATTAGACATTGTTGTTGTTGCTCTTTAAATAGACATTTTTTTTAAAGATTGCAAAAATCGCGTATCGGTAGTCGGTCGGTCGACCCCTTGTAGCTAGTAGTTGGTCTTAAGCAGGATTAATTAGATTGACATTTCCGACAATTTTTATGTATTGTTGGCGAGTTTTGGGTATTCCCGTCAAGAATTTCCTTAAAAAACAACTTGTAATAAATATAAAAAGCGCTATAATTGATTAAAACAAGTTTACGACCAGTTTTTGGGTATTTCCGACAAGATTTGGAGGTTTCCACTAAGTTTGATCACCGTTGAACGACGTTGATCGCCGTTGATCACAGTTGACCGATTTACACAAATCAAAAAGTTTGATGGCTGATTAACGCCTAAACGACGATTAACCAGCCTTGTAGACCTTTTATTGCAACATTGTGACAGAAAGCAATTGCAGAGTCACCAATAGTCAACAAGAAAGTCAATCAGAGAAAATCAAACTATCAAAAAAACTCATTAACAACATTTCCCGCCTATTTTGTACTTAAACTTCATTGTATAAATTCACCACTCATTGTCATTTCTATTTAGCTTTGTAACTCATTTCTCCTTCTACTTGTAAACACCACATCTCTCTAATAACAAATCATTTGGTTTTTAAATTCGTTGTTCAGTCTTCTTAATTGATCTTCCTATTTACGAAATTGATCTTTCTCATTTCCTTTGTGATTTCTGAAAGATCTTGTCACATTGACAATTCTTAACATACTCGTCGCAAACAAACATGTAAATACCAAACCCCTTCTAACTTATCAGTTCTAAAGCAAATGACATGTAACTTACATTTTTTTTAAGATTAAAAAGAAAAAGTAATTTTAAGTTCCAGTTACATAGTTCGTTCTGTGATTTAGTATGAACGTTGATGCCCTCACGTGCCCAACACATGATCAAATTAAACTTAAAAAAACTAACTTTCGTTTGGTCAAAAGATCAGTCTATATAGAGACGACTAGTGTACTTTTTAACAATTAAGAACGAAAAATGAAAACACCACAAGAACGATGTATGTAATTAATTCTATAACATAAAAGTAGTCACAATAGTTAGTTTTTTAAATGGGTATTAAAGCCATCACATGTGACCAATATTCTTAATTGAGCCGCCACATTATGAAAAAGGGCAAATAGCACAAAGAGGTACTAAAGTTAGGGTCCATATTCAATCAAGGCAATATTCTTTTTTCTTGCACAAAAAGGTTGCCAACAAATTTTTTTGGCGGATTTGGGTTTTTTACTAACTTCCGTTAACCCACTTCGTTAGTAAATTACATGTTCGGTCCTTGATTTTGTAGAGTCATTTTATGCACCATCCCTCCTCCTCCACCGTCCACCACCACCCTCCTCTTCCACCAACACCGTCCGCCACCATCACCTGCCAACACCACCCGCCACCACTACCACCGTCCACCACCACCACCACTGTCCATCAATCAATCAGATTAGTAAATCTTTAAATGTGACCACAAAATCATAAATGACACAAACACTTATTCGCATAGTATTAAAATCATCCTGCTTATTAGTCTAGTGAAACAAGATATAAATTAAGTGATGTTTTCTCTAGCTGATGTAGTGCTCCCTAACAACAACAATGGATTGTGTATGTTCAGATTCTATCTCACTTCAGACATGTAAGATTGTAGAAACAAAAAGGGATAAAAAAATATATGTTTTATGTATATACAATCATTGTTTGTAACGTATTGCAACAAGACACAAGAAATTAACATGAATTTAACATGTTTTTCTTTTAGGCAATATCACAAACACTTAAAGGTCATGAAAATAATACAAGCAATAATTAGGTAAAAGGCTCAAACACTTAACAATTCACAAAGACCACATCTCCATATATCAGTTGCTTGTTAAATCTTAGACAATTCACAGCACCACACCACCACTACCATCCACCACCACCACCACCCTCGTCCTCCTCCAACACCATCCACCACCATCACCTGCCAACACCACCCCATTTTCACCATTGACAGTGAGCAATCTGGAGTCCTCAAACTTGACTAAAAGACCCGATCTTTGGCTAAAGTAACCCTAAATTATATGATGTATGGTCTCATATTTTGGGTTCGCTTGTGCCTCAAGATCCGGTTGACTCGTATCAATCTCATATTTTGGATTCGCTTGTGCCTCAAGATACGTACCTTTACACTTTCATCTCCTTGATGAAATTCTGATGCACTGATCTTCACATAAATTCTGATGCACTGATCTTTATTTTTCTATTTTCTTTAGCTATTTTTCAATATTCTTTGAAGGTGTTAATTTTGTTTGTGATGGTGAGGGTGTAGAGGGTTAAGTCACATTTGTTCATGGTGTTGGTATGTGATGGTGGCGGATAGTGTTGGAGGAGGAGGGTGGTGGTGGACGGTGGAGGAGGAGGGATGGTGCATAAAATGACTCTACAAATCAAAGACCAAACATGTAATTTACTAACGAAGTGGGTTGACGGAAGTTAGTAAAAAACCCAAATAAAAATTTGTTGGCAACCTTTTTGTGCAAGAAAAAAAAGAAGAATGCTTTGATTGAATATGGACCCTAACTTTAGTACCTTTTTGTGCCATTTGCCCTATGAAAAACTACTACACTATATTTATTAAGTTCTCTTCATCAAATAATTTAACTAGAGTTAATTGCATAAATCGTCCCTAAGGTTTGTTGAAATTGCAGATTTCGTTCTAAAAAGTTTAAAAGTGCATAGATCGTCCTAAAATCAACCTATTTTGCAAATTTTGGTCTCTGAAATGTGACTCCGTTATCTTTCTTATTTTAATATATAAAACGGAAGGGCAAAATGGTATTTTTCACGTGTGGTCCCCCTTTTTAATACTTCCACTCACCCTCTTTTATATTCCACTCTCCCCTCCCACCTATATTCCACTTAATTTAAATTCCCCCAAATCAAAATACCAAACCCTAATTTAATCATAACTCCAAGAACAATTGAAATGGTCAATTGCTATTGTCAACCTCCTAGGCAAGCTGTCATTCGTACTTCATGGACTCAAACAAACCCAGGACGTCGCTTCTATTGTTGCTCATAAAAATTGTAAGCTGTAATATGAGTTCTTCTATATCAAGTGTTTAGAGAAATTTTCATTTGAATGATGTTATTAATATTTGTTTGTAGGTTACCGATTGTGGTTTTTGACCTGGCTTGATCCTCCTATGTGTGCTCGTGCGGTACCGATAATTCCCGGTTTACTAAGGGCAAGGAATGTGCTTGAAGAATCATTGATTTCAATGGCAGCATCTAATGGAAGATTGAAGATTTGTTTGGTTTGCAGTTGGGTGTTTTTTCTTATTTTCTTGATGTAATAAGTCTAGTATGTTGTAAGTGTAGTATGTTTAGTGATAATTGAACTTAAAAATTGACCAATATGTATGTTATGGTCAATGATTTTGGATGTAATATGGGTAATGTTCAATGAATTAACAAGTTTTTAGTGCTTATGGGTATGTTTAGTGATAAGTTTTTAGTGATTATGGGTATGTTTAAAGACAGTGGTGACTAAAGTTTAGTTTACCATACATGAAACAAGTAACTAAAATGGAATTTAGCATATGCAAGAATAGTTAAAGTGCAACAAGTAACTAAAATGGCATTTACCATCTGCATGAAACAAGTCATTAACTTGTTACATTGAAAATTTGCCACATAAAGTGGACATTACCATTACATTTTTAGCATACCAAAGTTCAAAGTAGGAAATACTAAATACATTAAGATCCAAATTCAAATAAGTAGCAAATACTAAAGTACCAAATAACATTTAAGTAGCAAATACTAAGTACCAAACTTAGTTGGTGTGGATTTCCTATTTGCAGAGACCTTTGTCATTCTCTTTTGACTTCCAGATGGTGGATTCACTGGTTGACTTTGAGAAGGTTGAGAGCTTGGTCCAACACTTGTTCCACCAACATTCTGTGCAACACCAACATTCTGTGAACCAGAACCTGCACCAACATTTTGTGCATCAACATTATGTGCAGCATCGGTTGAACCAACATCTGGTGCACCACCAGTTGAACCAACATCTTGTGCAACACCACTTGAACCAGCATTTTGAGTTGACTGACCAGCACCAACATTCTTACAACTCCTTTTGTTATGCCCCTTTCCTTTGCAGATACAACATGTCACAGTTTGAATGGCTGCTACTGCATGTTTACAAGGAAGACCTGAGATTTCCCATTTTCTACATGAGCAAACCCTTTGCTGCAAATTAACCACACATTGATCCCCCCAAGGACCTTTGACTTGCATCGATCAAGCAACCATTCCAATCCACAATGTATTTAGAAGCTTCATCTTTGATTGTGTTAAAAAAATTTGTAACAGAAGGAGTAAGGGCCCCATCAGATTTGCCAATAACTTTTTGAACTAGTACTATTCTTTTCATCAGATACTCTCTTACATATTATAGGGCTGACACTATTGGGGAATCCCTAGCATCTAACAATTGTCTGTTAAAAACCTCACAGATGTTATTGATCAAAAGATCACAATGAGCCCTGCCTGTTTACATAAATATTAACTTATATCAATGGTTATGTATTGCTAAAAAATGAGATCTAAAGTGACTAAAAACAATTATAATACTTGAGAAATGGGATCTACTCCAATGTTCAGCTGGAATTTTTTTCAACCACTCATATGTTTTAACATTTTGTCCTTTGAGAGCATCCATTGCCTTGTTGAATTCCACCATTGTTGTAGCAGTGGCAGCCTTCCATAATAAATCCTTAAATATGCCTCCTCTCCAAGTCAAACTAATGTTTTCATGTATGTGTCTCACACAATACTTATGTTCAGCTGCTGGAAATAAGTGTTTTATTGTTGGTAACAAACCCTGTAATTGTAAGACATATGTTAGTAGAAAGACATATATTAGTGATGAATGTGAATTTTAAGTTTCTATACATACCTTATGTCTGTCAGTGATGAATGTGAAGTTTGAGTTTCTATACAACTCAAGATCATCTCCAAGACAATTCAGGAACCAACTCCAAGAATGTTTTGATTCTGATTCAACTATTCCATATGCCACATGGTATATGCCATTATTTGCATCAACTGATACAGCTGTGAGTAGTTGCCCTGGGTACTATCCTCTCATAAATGCACCATCAAGACCTAACAGCTCTCTACCACCAACTTTAAACCCTTCTTTGAGTGCCCCTAAACACACATAAATCCTTCTAAAAATCCTTGTTTTACTCTCTGGATCTTCTTCCCCATACACATCTATCTTCACTGTTGTGTTAGGATTACATCTCTTTAATTCAACAACATAATCTCTTAGGATCTTGTATTGTACCTCAACATCACCTTTCAACACTTCCTCAGCCTTTGATTTAGCTCTAAATATTTTGTGTCTTGAAAGACCAACTTTAAATTGTTTTTGCATTTGATCTTGTACTGCCCTAATAGGCATATGAGGATTTAGGTTTACCAGATCTAAAAGATATTGAGAGAAAAATGATGCAGCTTGTGCCCTTTATTTCTCTGAATGAAGACATGATGTGCTCATTAGTATATGTTCTCACTCGTCATTTATTATTGTCTGCCTTGGCAACATAAATAGACCAAGGGCGTTCATTTTTATCTCTCTCTTCTGTATTTACCATTTTGCCCTTACCTTTAACACAATAATCTTTTCTCACCTTATCCTTTGCAGCAGTATTTTGACCTCCTTCATTGATAGTAATACCCTTTGCTTTTGTGATCCCAAAAGAACCTATGTCAGCGTCACCCAAACTTGGTATAGTTCCATTGCACTTGGCCCTTACTCTAACATTCTCATTTTTGACAATAAATATATGTCTTCTAGTTTCTACTGCATGTGCTTTTATTCTAGCCTTTAATTTGCTTCATCCCTATTTGGAAATTCTTGCCCAACAAAGAAATAACTAATAATGTTAGCATCAGCAGTAGCTTTCACCCTTTTTCTTTAGTTCCCTTAGTGCTTTTCTTCTACCACTATCAACTGCATCATCTCCAACATCACTATCAAAGGAATCATAATCAATAACCTCTAAGTCATCCTCATTCAGGTTTACATTTGGTCTCAATGGATCAACATCTCTTTCATCTTCTGATTCAACAGTGAACCTAAACCCTTCCATATTAACATATAATTCATCTATAACATGTTCCTCATCAACAAGCTCTTCTGCACCATCATTATCAACTCCTAAACCATATGCACCACCACTATCTACTCCTAAACCATCTGCACCTTCTGCACCATCACTATCTACTCCTAAACCATCTGCAGCATCATTGTTATGGTCATTATCTACTCCTAAACCATCTGCACTATGATTAACATGGTCATTATCCACTCCTAATCCATCTGCAACATCATTAAAATGCTCATAATCCATTCCTAAACCATCTGCACCATCATCTAAATGCTCATTATCCATTCCTAAACCTTCTAAACCATTATTAACATCCTCATTATCTTGTCCAAACCACTATAGCTAATCTCTTTCTACAATTAGGCAACCCAATGGACTTCCCCTTTTTATGTGTTTTACTAACCAGGCTTGTATCAACATGTCCCTCATCTAAATCAACTACTTCAACATTCTCGTGCAACTCACTAATTTAAGGCACTCTTTGAATTTAGGCATGTAATAACTCTCAACTGTAGTCGCACCATGTTCAATAAAAACATCAATTACCTTATTATCTTTAACATATTGGGCAAGGTTAATAACATCATCATCACTTGCCAAAGCCCTTAATCCCCAGTCTAGTGTCTTATCAGGTATTCTAAAGTGATAGAACATGATATCCATTGGATTGTACTTTAACATTGTAACTATGGAATGTATGACATCAACATTAAAGGACTCTATATCCAACAAGTCTACGTATTGGACCTTACCACCAAAATACCTTCTCTTAGGTGATGGCGTAAAACATCCACCATGAAAGACCTTAATTGAGAACACTTCTGGATGATCAGCTGTTTCATAAGAAAAAAAGAATTGATTAGAATAACACCTTAACCACATTTACTAACATAATTTTGATTTCATGTTCTTACCATAAACTACATGTGGATTGAATGTTGACCCATCTGTTCTAAAATACCATTCTTGTAGTCCAGTTACCATAATTTGAATTTTGCATTAACACTTTGAAGTTTAAGGATTTGATTTGCAGAAAAAGGGAATTTGAGGGATTGAGTTAATTTTTAGTTAGGGTTTTTGGTTTTTGAATAATTGAAGTCAACGGATAAAGAGAGTATTATATGGTCGGTCAGTGGATTAAAAGGGGGGACCACACGTGAAAATACCATTTTGCCCTTCCGTTTTATATATTAAAATAAGAGATAACGGGGTCACTTTCCAGGGACCAAAATTTGCAAAATAGCTTGATTTTAGGATGATCTATGCACTTTTAAATTTTTTAGGACGAAATCTGCAATTTCAACAAACCTTAGGGACGATATTTGCAATTAACTCATTTAACTATAAGCAAAACCCAATTATTCTAACATGAAATTTTGACCTTTAATCTAGACCAAATTGTAGGACTCTAATTTCACCTGAAGGTTTTTATAAGGTAAGCGTATTTGGTTCATGTTTTTGCATTGGTATGATGAGACAAGTCAAGTTCCAAATATTGTTGACTGAAACCTCTCAAAGGTATTACACATTAATTATGATGTTGGCTTGGCAATGAGCTTTTACTTTTATAAATTGCATGTACGGGTGAGAACATACTTGTTTAAATTTATCATTATCATCTAGAAAGATGTTGAGGTGAAATAACCAAAATCTGAGTTTTTCATGTCAGTGTAGCATTTTAAAAAGTTAATTAACAAATTATATATTTTGAAAAATATTTAGCCTAGAATTTAATTCTTTATTCTTACAAAATAAAAGAAATATGAAAGATTGAGTTTTTAGCAACCAATCATGCGTAGTCTTCACGATCGAATTTAAAATAAAAATAATTTAACTGATGAAAATAAAAATATCAGTCATGGTCTTCATTTCCGACGTCCAAGTCATTGCCGACTACGTCTTAGGTGAAGACGGTCGACACGATTCCGAACATCATCACTCAGAGGAATCGCTAACAAGCAAACAAGAACATAATATTACGATTAGGTAAACACGCCTTACAAAGTTGGCTTGATTGACTTTGTTTCTTCATGGCATTTGCGATGCCTTTGAGAAATCAATATACATGAAGGATAATTTTGTATGAACCTTTGTGACAATTATTGTTTCAAATTGTTTCTTAGTTTGTTATAATATTACTATATTGGGTTTCGTTGGTTATATTGCTTGCGAATCATAATAAACGTATGACACTTGATTTTGTTAACGTCGGAATCGTCAAAAGAGCACATAACATTTCACATGTGATGATGCTGGAGTCTGCAATGACTTGGACGAAGGAAATGACGATGCGGGGTGAGATGATAGTTGCTCAAAATTCTATCTTTCAAAAGCTTTTTAATTTTATAAAAAATAAATAATAATAATTAAATATTATGTTAATTAATGTTGTAAATACATAGTTTATTAATTATTTTTTTTAAATATCATGATCATCTAAAAAACTTATCAAAATCTACCCAAAAGATATGGTTTCTTACTTAAAAGAAAATGCTGCTTTCAACCATATCACAAATTTTCAAGTTACAAAATCTGTTACTATTATTAGATTTATAAATTTGAATAACCCTCAATAATTGCTTTTCAAGTCAAGCATGTAACATGTGTATGATAAGTTAAATAATTAATCATACCCTTGTAACCACATATGCACTTTCATGTCATCACACAAAATTACACATCGACCAAAAAATTAATAGTTACACAAGAATGGAACAAGTGAGCACCTATGGAAATTAAATTGTTAGATCTTTACATTTTGAGTAAATAAAACATAACACTTAAAATTATTTGATGATTTGTTTCCTTTGTTTTACTTTTGGGCAAAATCATACACATACATGTTATAAACCTTCGTTTGAAACTGGGGAAGCTCGTTGCTGCTCCTTATGTGCACATTATAGGCCCTTAATGGTACCTATAACGTCGCTATACTCCATCATGAGGCGACTATAACGCTCATTTTCGGTGTGGTTTCGCCTTTTTTTTTTCTTTCCGATTTACCGGTGTTGTATTTGTGTTTGTGCCGTGTGCTTGTATTAGTTAGTGTGTGTGTTTGTGTTTACAGGTTAATAACGAAGGAGAAGGAGATGGATATTATTTTATTTTTTATTTTGCAAAAAACAAATTTACAATTTAGGTCTTTGAGTTTTGTAAGTTTAGGTATCTTGATTTCTTTTCTTTATGAATTGTAAGTTTTATATGAACTGTAATTTCTTTTCCTTTTTTACGTTTTTGTATTTTGATATTATGTAAATTTATTTTTAGTTTAATGCAATATGTTTATTTAAAAGAAAAAAAAGTTGAGAAACACGTCACACGTGTAACTAAAACATGTTATAGCTAGGAAGATTGTTTTTCAAGTTTTATCTTATAATGTTAAAACTGACTTGATGCATGAATGACCTGTGCTTGTCGTTTTAAATTTTACCCCAAAAAAATTATCTTAGATTGGTGGCTATATTTCTTTTAACTTAAAGAGAACGATAATTCAAATGTCGAAGCTAGTCATTGTTGGAAAATTTAGTGCACTTGTGGGAATAGTTCACACCTTGTAATGGGTTAAGAGGTACGGAGTGTACACCCATAAGGTCCATGAACACACTGACTCTTGTAGTGGTTTGTATTGATAGTGCTTGGTGAAAGTATCGTTGTGGTTACCTCGATTATCAGTGTTTCCATCGAAGCAATACTTCCACTGGATCGCTGTTTCCACGAAGTGGTGTTTACCTGAAGTATGTTTACCGAAGCAAGTGGTGTTTTCGAACGGGCAGCAAAACCATGATAGCACTATGAAAGTACCGATGAAAGTACTGCTTGTAACGGTTTTGACCTATTCAAGTGGCAGTTTCAACCGCTTAATGACCACGTTTAATTGGTCATGTAACCACTAACGGCTATAATGGGGATAATTATGAGGCTATTAATGGGCCGATTAATACTCATAATTCCATTGAATTAGCCAAGAGTAGTATCCTATAAATAGGATATCTGATTATGCATGAAGAACACACAGAAAACACAAAACACTTATAAGCGCAAGGGTTATTGAATTGTGTCTAATTCTATAACTGCATTTGGTCTTATCCCAAGTAGATATTCGTGTAACCTAGGCATTAGGGTCGAATAGTTTACTTTGGAAAGTGATCACACGATTCCAAGTGATATCCTGTAACCACCAAGTGGTATCGCACGCTAACCGCTTATTTGTTTCTTAACAGCTTGCACATTTCTGCTGGTTGATTATCTTACCCTGCTCGTTCTGGAGATACACCACCAACAATCAAAGTAAACTATTTGTGATAATCAATATATGCTGCCGCAATGAAACACATGGCTTCAAACTTTGCCAAGCTTGATAAGTTTGAAGGGTGGACTTTAGGAGGTGGCAGAAGAAGATGCACTTCTTGCTGTCAAGCATGAGTGTGGTTTATGTGCTGACTACTCCAATTCCTAATGATGGGGATGATGCTACTATTGAGCGATTAGGAGGAGGAGCAAATGGGAGAATGATGACTACATATGCAGAGGTCTTATTCTCAATGGTATGTCTGATTCTCTGTTTGATATTTATCGGAACTTTGAATCTTCCAAAGAACTGTGGGATTCATTGGATGCCAAATATATGGCTGAGGATGCATCAAGTAAGAAGCTTCTTGTTAGTAATTTCACAAATTACAAAATGACTGATTCAAGACCAGTTATGGAACAATACAATGAACTTCTTGGAATACTTGGAAGGTTTACACAACACAATATGAACATGGATGAGGCTATTAAAGTCTCTTGTGTCATTGACAAACTCCCTCCTTCCTGGAAAGATTTCAAGCATACCTTGAAACATAAGAAAGAGGAGTTAACTCGTGTTGAGTTGGGCAGTCATCTGCGTATTGAGGAATCTCTCAAGGTGCGTGAAAATGACAAGCCAAAGAGTAGCAATGCTACTTGACCATCTGTTGTCAATATGGTGGAGCATAACAACTCCACCAGGTACAATGACAACAAAGGCAAACGCAAATATCATGATAACACAAGGGTAGATCCTAACAAGAAAGCAACACCTACTTGTTGGAAATGTGGCAAGACTGGTCACATTAAAAGGGACCGCAAAGGTGTTAAAGTTGGTGGTAAAGCCAATGGATCAGGCACTAATGGTTCAGGGAGTGGTGGTTCTTCCAACTCACCGAAAGGTCAGAATATGGTTAATAAGTCTTTTCAGATTTATTATGTTACATATGTATCCGAATCTCATTATGTGCAGGATGATGATGTTGCGTGGTGGGTTGACTCTCGTGCAACAGTTCATGTGTGCAAAGATAGAAGCTGGTTTAAGACTTATGAGTCAATGAATGATGGTTCTATTCTTCACATGGGAAATGAGTCAACAGCCTTGGTGCATGGTCGTGGTTGTGTAGATCTTAATTTTAGTTCTGGAAAGATTGTAACTTTGTTTAATGTTATTCATGTTCCTGATATAAGGAAGAACTTGGTTTCAAGTAGTGTATTGAATAATCATGGATATAAACAAGTTATTGAGTCTGATAAATTTGTGCTTTCTAAGAATGGTGTTTTTATTGGTTTTGGTTATTTATGTAATCAAATGTTCAGGCTTAATATTACCATTGACAGTGTTATTTCAGCTTTTGTGACCACATATAACCAGACTGACTCTATCCTATGGCATGCAAGACTTGGCCATGTACACTATAAAAGAATGCAAGATATGTCTAAGGATGGGTTGATCCCAGCTTTTGACATGGACACTGAAAAGTGTAAAACTTACATGTTGACCAAGATAACCAAGAAACCCTTTCAGGGTGTTAGTCGTGAGACTAAGGTCTTGGAGCTTATTCACAGTGACCTGTGTGATTTGCATGCCACTCCTTCTTTGGGAAATAAGAAGTACTTTGTGACGTTTATTGATGATGCTTCTAGGTTTTGTTATGTTTATTTGTTATATACAAAGGATGAAGCATTAGATAAATTCAAAGTGTTTAAAACTGAAGTTGAATTACAACTTGGGTCTTTGATCAAAAGATTAAGGACTGATAGGGGAGGTTAGTACATGGATACTCATTTCACTGTTGGTATAATCCATGAAACGACGCCTTTATACTCCTCAGCAAAATGGTATTTTCGAAAGGAAAAATAGGGTGCTGAAGGAGATGGTTAATTCCATGTTGTCCTTTTCGTGACCGAGTCAGGGTTCTGGGGTGAAGCTATGTTAACAGCTTGCTATTTATTAAATAGGGTTCCCAACAAAAGGAACAAGGTTACCCCTTATGAACTCTGGACTAAAAGGAAACCCAACCTGAACTATCTTAGGGTCTGGGTTGTAGGGTGTTGTAAGACTCCCTGATCCAAAGCAAAAGACTTTGGGTGAAAGAGGCATTGATTGCATCTTTGTTGGATATGCTGAGCATTCCAAAGCTTTTAGGTTCTATGTTATTGAACCTAATGTTCATGTTTCAATTAACTCAATAATTGAATCAAGGGATGCAAACTTTGATGAGAATAGATTCTCATCAGCCCCAAGACCAAGTCGAGGATTCCTAATGGAACTCATGACACCGTGTATCGAGGTCCCTCGATGATAAACCATCAGTGGTCCCTGATGAGGTTGTGGTTCAACAACCTGAACCTGTGCTTAGGAAGAGCAAAAGGGTCGTGACTCCAAAGTCATTTGGACCTAAGTTTCAACTATACTTAGTTGAAGGAACCAAGGATGAGGTCTCAGACCAATACTCCTATTGCTTCATTGTTGAGGATGATCCCAAGACATTTGAAGAAGCAATGAAGTCAGATGATATTGCTTTCTCGGAAAGAAGCAATCAATGATGAGATGGATTCCATCATGGGGAACAACACTTGGGTGTTGGTTGATCTACCTCCTGGTTGCAAACCTCTAGGTTGCAAATGGATTTTCAAAAGAAAATGAAGGTAGATGGAACTATTGAAAAGTTCAAGGCTAGATTAGTTATTCAAGGCTTTAAACAAAAGTCATGGATAGACTATTTTGATACTTATGCCCCTGTGGCTCAGACGTTACCATAAGATCTGCTGATTGCTATGGCATCTATTCACAACTGATTATTCATCGATGGATGTGAAAACAGCTTTCTTAAATGGTGAATTGGATGAGAAGGTTTATATGAACCAACCTCGTGGCTTCATCATGCCGGCAATGAAAACAAGGTGTGTAAACCGATTAAGTCTCTTTATGGACTTAAGCAGGCACCTAAGCAATGGCATCAAAAATTTGATGAAGTGATTTTGTCTAGTGGTTATGTTCTTAACCAAGCCGACAAATGTGTATATAGCAAATTTGATGAATCTGGTAAAGGAGTCATCATTTGTCTATATGTTGATGACTTGTTGATCTTTGGCACCTGACCAAAATCAGGTTGACTTGACAAAGGAATTTTTGTCATCAAGGTTCTCCATGAAAGACATAGGGGAGGCTGATGTTATCCTTGGTATAAGGATTAAACATGAAAGTAAAAGAATTTCTATCTCTCAGTCTCATTATATTGAGAAGGTACTGAGGAAATTCAATTACTTTGATTGTACTCCGTTGAGTACACCTATGGATACTTGTGAGAAGTCGATGCCTAATCATGGCAAGGCAGTATCTCAACTTGAGTATTCTAGGTAATTGGTCTGATGTATGCCATGACTTGTACAAGACCCGATATTGGTTTTGCAGTGGGAAAATTGAGCAGGTATACTAGTAATCCTAGTGCTCATCACTGGCAAACAGTTCAAAGGGTACTGAAGTATTTGAAGGGTACTATGGATTATAGTCTCTCATATACTCGTTACCCATCGCTGTTGGAAGGATACACCGATGCAAGTTGGATCAAGAACACTCAAGACAATTGTCTACCGTGGCTGGGTATTCCTACTTGGTGGAGGTGCAATTTCTTGGGCATCCAAGAAGCAAACTTGCATCACCAGTTCAACAATGGAATCTGAATTTGTGGCCTTAGCAGCTACCGGTAAAGAAGCTGAATGGTTGAAAACTTGCTTCTTGAGATTCCATTGTGGCCTAAACCTATAGCACCTATTTCTATCCGTTGTGATAGTGCAGCTACATTGGCTAAGGCTTATAGCCAGATGTACAATGGTAAGTCTAGACACTTAGGTGTCCGACATAGCATGATTCGTGAGCTTATCATGAATGGGGTGGTATCTATAGAGTTTGTGAGATGTCAACAGAACTTAGTTGATCACTTGACGAAGGGTTTGGCTAGAGACTTGGTTATAAAGTCTGCTAAAGGGATGGGTTTAAGTCCAACTTAGTCACTGAATGCTAGGACACCCAACTCCCCCCTGAGGAAACTTAGGAGCTGAGTTCAATGTGGAAAGGTGAACATTCAGTGGACTGGAGCACATGTTTTATTTACATCCCAAGGTTGTGCTCAGAACCTGCTGAAAGGAGGACGAAGTCTTTACTTCTTAATGGTTAATTTTCTTTGAAAAAGTGCTTGGCAGGAGCATGAATAATGAGGAACCACCTATGTAAATGTTGAAGTTTTGCCGCTCGTGAAGCTTTGGACTTTTAGCTTTACAACATTTATGAATTTGGATATGGACACATGGCTTGTATAGTGTCATGAGCTTTTAAGTGTTTGAAAACTTGTGTGTATTTTATCTTCAGGTATTCAAATGGGGTTGAAGGGTTCAATTCTTAGAACACCTGATTCTCGAATATTTGAACGTGTAATTTACTAAGATGGAAATTCAATCCTCATGACATTTTCGCTTATGCACATGTTTTGCTTGATGTTTATTTTTCATGCAAAGGAAGTGAACTAAATTTGGGGAGGATTGTTGGAAAATTTAGTGCACTTGTGGGAATAGTTCACACCTTGTAATGGGTTAGGAGGTACGGAGTGTACACCCATAAGGTCCATGAACACCCTGACTCTTTGTAGTGGTTTGTATTGGTAGTGCTTGGTGAAAGTACCGTTGTGGTTACCATCGATTATCGTGTTTCCAAGCAATTTCCAATCTGGATCGCTGTTTCCACCGAAGTAGTGTTTACATCAAGCAGTGGTGTTTCCACGGCAAAGTAACCACCGATAGCACTATGAAAGTACCGCTTGTAACGGTTTTGACCTATTCAAGTGGCGCTTTCAACCGCTTAATGACCACGCTTAATTGGTCATGTAACCACTAACCGCTATAATGGGGATAATTATGAGGCTATTAATGGGCCGATTAATACTCATAATTCCATTGAATTAGCTAAGAGTATTATCCTATAAATAGGATATCTGATTATGCATGAAGAACACACAGAAAACACAAAACACTTATAAGCGCAAGGGTTATTGAATTGTGCCTAATTCCATAACCGCATTTGGTCTTATCCCAAGTAGATATTCGTGTAACCCAGGCATTAGGGTCGAATAGTTTACTTTGGAAAGTGATCACACGATTCCAAGTGATATCCGGCAACCACCAAGTGGTATCAGTTACTGCTAACCGTTTATTTGTTTCTGCTGAACAGTTGCACATTTCTGCTGAAGTTGATTATCTTACCCTGTTCTAGGAGATACACCACCAACAGTCATAACATGTTTTAATGATTTTTTTTTTTTCCTTTTTCTGGATAGTTTAATGTCTACAATTTTTATTTTTTATTCTTTTTTGAAATAGTGTCTACAATTAAAGATGATCTTTTTGTAATAAATGTTTATCATTCATTTGTTCAAAATCTTCCAATTGGACGTTTACACAATTACACGTGACAAAACATCAATAGTCCGATTGGGTCCAATTCATTTGATGATGCCACCGACAATATTTAATTCGGAGCAAAATTCTCTTAAGTTGTGTCATTACGAAGTCATTGATTTGATCCAATGGCCAAATCAAAACAACTTTTGATTGAACTATTGGATTAAATTCGCTCCTCGAATGATCTAACTTGACTCAAGTTGTATCCACAACTTGAGAGGATCTTAGTCCATTTAATTCAAAGTTTCTACATCATTTCATTTCTTCCAATCAGTTATGGTCTTACATCTTGATGACACACGGGTATTTGTAGGATCTCGACACTTTATTAATTGATTTGTAAATTTTAATTTATTGCGTCTTGACACATGAAATGTGATTTCTCCTCCCATGATGCATTGTCTCAAAATAAATGAAGTATAAAAATTACTTCATCCGTCCCATAATTATTGTTCAGTGTTGACTTTTAAAGTCTTTAGTTTTTAATTTTGACCTTAAATATTTTTATTTGTGTTATATATTACTTGATGAAAAATATATGAATAAATTGAGTTTTAAATGTATTTTTATTTGTATAATTTTCCTCAAATATTATATAACAAAAATAAAATATTTAAGCTCAAAGTCTGAAAATAAATAAAAGTCAACACCTAATAATAAATATATGACGGAGATAGTATTTTCTTAGAGAGCTTGGCGAGTGACGTATTTTTTGTGGCGTGTTATAACACCCACTGACACTTATAACAATTAGAGCTGGGATAATGTTTTAATTATAGTTGTGTTATTGAGTGTGTGTTGAGTTATTGGGTTGCCACTACACCTAGCTCTCTTTTAATGTATCTTGGTGATCAACATAGTTAAACACTTAAGTTAAAGAGTGTTTAGAATTGCATTTTCGCGTCTCATTGTTGCATTTGTTATATAAATACTGTCACATACCAATAAAACAATGTTTCATACTGCGAGTTTAATGTTATGATTTGATCACGTAAAGTTCTCTTAAATCTAGATCCTAAGGTGTGTTAAGGGTAACTTTACGTACTAGTCACATGTGTCTTGATGCATCACTTCGTTTAAACCGATTCACCATTTTTTGCGAGTTTAAACATGGAAAAGTGAAGAATCATGATTCATAACACATGTGACATACTCCGTAGAATAGTTTGAGGTGCTTGGACTCATGTATTGCTTATTTAACCGTGCACTTTTCAAGTAAAAGATATACAAAAGTCAAAAATCCAAACTTCTACACGCTTTCATACTTTTCTTGGAGGTATTTATGGAGACGGTTCTTTTACTTTTGGATAGTAAAGTGACTGTCTACATTATACCTCTCTCTCGATTTGACAATATTAGACATTGTTGTTGTTGCTTTTTTAAAACATATTTTTCCTTAAGACCACGCGTAATAATAAAACAAAAACCGAGTCTTCGTTTTTGCTGGCACTAGTTAGACACGTTATTCGTATTACGGAAGGACCACGAGGACGCGTCTTGCATAGCAAATTTGCAAGACTCGGTCTTGGCCAATACCGAGTTGTAAGTGTGTGTCTTTTGTGTTTTTGTGTATGTGTGTGTGTGTGTTTTGGTCGGTTATATATGTGTTTAAGTGAGGTTAATTTTGATGATAAATTTAATTATCTTATTATACTAAGTTGGTAGTAAAGTTAGTTATAAAAAAAAACTATTGTAACACTAAGATGACAATAATAAATATGATCTCGAGCTCTCCTTATTAACTCGGTCAACATTCTTTTAAGGGAGGTGGCAATGGTTTAAGACCATACCTCACCACCTACCAATAATATCATTCCAACTAATCTCATACCTCACTCATACATTACCATAGTTTTTTAGTGGCAATGGTAATTGTTGCATACCGAATTCAAACCAGGACCCACGCTCCACTTCCTCTTCTCCTTCTCCTTTCCATGCCGCTTCGGCAAAAAAACCCGCACACCATGCCCTGCCGATTGATGCCGCATAGGTGGTAATTGTTTGCCGTGCCTTGCCGATTGAAACCGAGCCCATACCGCTTGTGTTGCCACCCCCTAAACTCTCATAAGTCGCAAACAAACATGTAAATACCAAACACCTTCTAACTTCTCTCCAAGCAAATGACATGTAAACAAGTTTGACTTTTGCTACTCACAAGTCATACAACCATCCTACACATAACCGGCAATCACAAGTCACCAATCACCTTTTATTACGCAACTATCATCTCTCCATTTCCATCTTTACAAAAAAACACATTCCTTAAAAACACATCATCATTTCATTTCATTTCCTTAAACACAACCATGGATGATGAAACAAAACACCCTCAAAATCCCTACACACTAGACCTTAAAAACAACAACCTTATAATCCTCAAAGCACTCAAACAAGCCTCACAAACCTTACAAAAAAACCATGATACTAGTTCACCATCTATCAAAGCCTTGCTAGATCTTCCAAATGAACCAAACTCAATCCTATCCAATGATCCATATTTGTCCATGTTGTCAAAGCATTTACAACATCTCAAAACATTGATTGATACCTCAAGCAACACATATAGTAATAGTAGTACCCATGGAATAAAATCTTTTCTATCTCGCAGAGTCAACTCGCATGAAATACAGCGAGTTGCTCGCGAGATAGAGGTGGAAATCCAAGCATGGATTGATCGTGAGTTTATAGAAAGTTTGGAACGTACTTTATTTGCTAAAGTGGATGGACTAGACGTGAAAGATGATGTTCTAGTGGATTTGATCGAGCAGTTTGAGGAACGTATAGCGAAAGGATTTGACCGAGGTTTGCAGGATTTGATATTGAGATCAAAGGTTTTTTATCAGCTTGAGACGATATTATGCGATGGAAGATATACGAATGTTGTTAGGGAATGTTGTGCTTTTGCTATAGCGGAATTAATAAAGTTTAATAAAGACGTGTTCGTGGGACTTGTTTTGATAGGTGATACAATGAGTTCGTTAGTTTCATTAGCATCGGTTCGGTCTATTAATATTTTGTGCAAGTTGATCAACTATATAAAAAGCCCTGTAATCGATGAAATAGTAACAAACGGCGAAATTCCAAAAATAGTAAGTTTTTTAGGTAGTGATGATGCGGAAATTCGTGCAATGGCGATGGAATGTGTGTTAGAGATTGGTTATTTTGGGAGAAAAGAAGCTATTGACGCGATGTTGCAAGAGGGATTGGTTAAGAAACTTGTGGACTTGCAGAGGTCGGAAAGTAAGGTTTTTGTGAAATGTATGGTAAGGTTTGCGATTCAGTTTGAAGTTGGAGAAGGGTTGAGGAAAAGAGAAAAAAGGGAGTTGAAACAAGAAGTGTTGAAAAGAGTTCGAGAAGCTTGTGTTTCTGATGTAGAAGCTGCAACTATTGTTGCTGAGGTCCTGTGGGGTGCTTCACCTTAAATTTGATTTGATTATTTCTTTATTTATTGGTTTTGCATAGTGTTTATAGCATTTGGATCATTTTTACATTCATTTCTAAATAAAACCATATTTTTTCTAGACCGAATACTGCTGTATAGAATGGTATTGTAATTATTTCGGTGGAATTAGATTGGTATTGTATCAGATAATGCGAAAATTTTGCAGAATGGCCATTGTGCAACGCAAATTAGTACTAGCAAATTCAGCATAGATGTAATCAGAAACCAAAGAAACACAAAGTGACAAAACATGTGTAATTTTTTCCTATAGAAAACAGACGAAACATTATCAATATCGTTGTAATTTTTTTTTCTTCGTGAATTATACATCTGTACAGATGAAGATCATGTCGTAAGTCTTGCTTTAGAACATAAAGTTTGGATTTAGGCATACTTTAATGTAGAAAAAGAAAGATCATGCGCATGATGTTGTTTGAAATCCTAATCATTTGTTTTGTTGTTTGTTGTCTTTTAAATCAGTAATTATTAGGCATGGTTTAACACTTTAATGGGTTGTGTTCTCTTTGCCTTTTTCATGTATCAAAACATTGATTTTTCTTTGCTCAATTTGATATTTTGAAGTGTTTGTTGAAACTTCTTAGAAAAAGATAGAAACATCAAACTATGCCACAGTTCAATACTTTAAAGCGCGTATTTGAAACGTGCTAAAACTCTTTTTTCTCTTAATCAACTGGTTGTTGTACTGAGAATTTAGGCTATGATGTAACATCGACCAAGAACTTTGTATCAGTCAAATACTTTCCCCGGAAACACTTCATTTCGGTGAAATTGTTTAAGTTTTGCCAACCATAAATTATATATTCTGTGATATGATTAAGTAGAGAGATGTATCCTTGTAGCAAGTGTTTGGTTTAGATATGATAGATGCAATACCTATCCTATGGTTACGGAGTAATCAATTGGAACTTTACTACTATGACATGTTGAAGTATCCAAATGAACAAGGATATAGACCCCTTGTCAATGTCAATGAATTATTATAGAGTGATTTTTTTAGATTGAGTACTATAAAAAATGGGTTGGGATCCTCTCCCATTACTTGAGTCAAGTTGGGTGTTTTTCAACCATTGAATTAAATCCAATGATCAAGATTAAAAAAGAGCTTTTAATCTTGATCATTGGATTTAATTCAATGGTTGAAAAACACCCGACTTGACTCAAGTTGATGGAATAACTTGACAGGATTTGAACCCATAAAAAATTGAGTACTATATTAATTTGAAGCAACATATATCCCTTTTTTCAAGTACATCAAAGCCAAACAGTTCGGTTCCAAACATTGTGGATCTTGATATATAGAGGACTTGGTAACTTGGTTAGGGGTGTTGATCGGTTCGGTCATCGGGTTGTTCGGTTAATTCGGTTAAAATATTTTTTTAGGTCAATTCGAGAACCGAACCGAACCAAATTCAAATTCGGTTCGGTTCGGTTTTCGGGTTGACCCGAATAACCCGAATTTCACTATTTAAAAAAAAAAATTAATAATTAGATAGATATTTAGCAAAAATATATATTTCAAGCATAAAAAGTATTTTATTATATTATGATAACCTTTTAATAGTATTTATTTATATATAAATATACTTAAAAATATATAAATATATATATAAATATATAAAATATATATATATATATATATTTATATGAATTCGGTTTTCGGTTCAAACTGCCAAACCCATACCCAAACCGAGAACCGAATTAGTAATTTGGTTTGGTTCGGTTTTAGCAAATTCGGTTCGGTTATTAGTTCGGTTCGGTTATTTTCGGTTTGGTTCGGTTTCGGTTTTCGATTTATTCGGTCTTTTCGGTTTTTTCGCTCACCCCTAAACTTGGTTGAGTTGATTTGGGCTTTCAAAGAGGAGCGGGCTTACGGGCATATAAAGATTGGGCCAAGGACCGGATCATGTGAAACTTTGTTCTTTCATACTTGAGTAGCCATTAAAAACTAACTGGAGCTCGAGCTCGCTCAAGTCGAGTTTCTCGTGCTCAAAAAGCTATAAATGTGCCGAGCTCGAGCACATAGATGCTCAAATTAAATCATTATCATGCCACCAAGGCATATACATGTTGTAAATGCGTAATGTATATTTTACATACTAATTTCAAGTTTTGGTCGAGTCAAGTTATTCATACATTCATATATACCGTATGTCTATCAAGTGCCCAAATTATAAATACGAGAACTAAAAAAAAAACTATATAAGCAAATTAAGTTTTCACAATTGAAGTCGAGCCTCCATTAGACAAGTGATGTCACTCCTCACCACAAACGTTAAGTTGCCATAATGACCTTTGGAATGTATGTATTCAATCTTAATTTCTGGCTAAAAGTTACCTAGAAAAAGGTCCATGAGGTCAAGGTTTTCGTCGATTTACACCTATCGGAAAGAATGAACTCGATCTAAACTCGAATTTCTCTCGAGCCAAACCTAAGCTTCCCCCTTAAAAACTTGAGGGGCTAGAATCATATCTTCAAGCCGAGTCCAACCGAGCATAATATCATCAAACCAAGCCGAATCCATCCTAAATATTCCCAATCTCATTGTCATCGATTCTTTAATACTTAGTTCTCGAGTTTTTTTCAGTAAGGTAAAATAAAGAATTCAAATGTTGTTATGAATAATATTATGTGGATGTCCATATAACCCATAAGAAGCCCATGGCCCATTAGCTACTAGGGTTTTTACCCTAATATTTTATCTATATATAACTTTTGTATCTCCTACATTATAATAAATTGTAGAATACTTTTCATTCTCTCAATTCTTGTTCACAACACGTTATCAGCACACTCTAAATTTTTGATTTCAAACAAAGTTTCCGTTGAGCACGCTCCGACTACGAGAAACAGAAGTACAATCGGATTCCATAGCCGCCATCATAACCGAGGTAACGATTTAAAACCATAAAAAGTTGTTTCATATAAGTGTCTCACACTAATATAAATTATATTGTTTAATTATCGATTCACTGCGGTACGTCTTTCTTCTTTTTCTTATTATTGTTCTATTAAATAACCACGAACATGATGCACAATATAAGTAACAAGCAGGTTTGCCCACGCGTTGCTGCGGGGGGTTTTAGATGCATGAAACAATGTCGATAATGTTTATAGGAGATTTCGATATTGATTTAGTTAATGTATTTCCATAATTAAGCTAATACGTACTAAGTATATATATGGCAGAATGGTTAACGTTTCACAATGGATAGCTTTTTCACCAAGCAACATATTCAAATTGTTGGCCAGTAGAACATATGATTATTCTATATAGACCAAGTAGAACAAATGCAATGTTGCAACATAATATTATACTATATATTTAAAAGGTAGGAATGCTTCTTCCTGATGAACAGTTTGCCGGTGATGGTTTGGACGGTAAAGATGTACACGATCTATGATTTAAACGGACCATATTTGTTGATCGCACTGTTCATACAACTGTACATTTAACAGTGTCCCATATTCCCCCCAATTCTAGAGGTTTCTTCACACTTTTCTTCTCTACCTTCACCCTCAGAAAGAGACATACACACACACACACACGAAACAAACGACTCTCTTCTCTCTTGATCCATCAAGCACACAAATCTAATAATCAAAGTCCCAAACACCCGTGAATCATCAACAACATCAGTTCATCATCAACAAATCCAAACACCCGTGAATCAAGTTAACCCTTGGACGCTACTACTGTGCATGTGTTTTCAATACGTATACTCACAGATTAGGTGTCCCTCAAATACATAATCCACTGCACCCACTTATCATGATTCACAATGATATTTCAGTTACTCACAAATGAGGAAGTGGAGATTTGGTTAATAATTGTTTTATTCTTATCAGGTAATAAAACCCCCTTTTTAATTATTGTTTGAATTGTGTTTGATTTTACTAATTATTGTTTTTTTTTAATTTTTTCTAAATTGTGATTTGTGATGTGGGTTTTAATTTTGTTAGTTTGTGTTTGCGTATGAAAAGGCCAAATGGGTTTTGGATCAGTTAGAGAACAATGGGTTGCATAAAGATGTGTAATTCATAGCTATAAAAGATCTTCTTACAAAGACAGTAGCAATGGCAAGTGGTAACTTTCCTTTAGATCATTATTGTCTGTATATTGCTAGAATATAAAATAACAGCAGTAGAGTAGCCCTTTTTTGTTGTAGTTGGAGCTGCTGAATCTTGATTCCATTTGCAGGCGGTATCGTGCGCATCATAAAAAACTAATTTGACCTTTTTACGACCAATGTGTCGTCCTTATGAACTAGAAAAGATGTGTGACCAGGTACGTATTAGCAAGTTAAAGTGAAACTATGAAGTACTGAAGTCAAGATCAAAAGGTATGCACCACAGATCATTCATAATCTTAACATGACCGTGGTTAAGTTTTCACACAAGTTATTAAGTATTTGATGAAATTATGAACTTAACTTTTTTTATATTTGAATTGCAGCCATGTCAGGTGAACCAGGCTGGATGATCTGAGATGGACTAAAATGGTATTTCACCATGCCAGAGCAGGCTTGGTGAGCTTGCAGCCATGGCAGGCATATGGCGCTGATGATGCTATTGCTTTTGTACGTGTATGATTTTTCAGCTATAATAAGCGTGGCGCTGATGAAGGCGATGGTGAACATTTTTCTTGCATTTGTTATTTTCGAAACTGTGTGGTTCAATGTGTGTGTCCAGCATGTGTGTTCATGAGGTGTGTTCAGGGGTGAGTTCAATGAATGGGTCATCATGTAGCTTTAATCGGTGTGTTCGGGAGAGTAGCTTTAGTGAGTAAGTTAGTCGGTGAATTTAATGGGTGAATTGAGCAGGTGCGTAAGTTAGTGGGTGTGTTTAATGGGTGCGTTGAGTGGGTGGATTCAGTGAACGTTCAGGAATTAGTTGTTGACCTATTTCTATGAAATTGACCTGTTTCTATGAAATTGCATTTTTGAACTTTGTTCGAGTTTGAGCGATTTCCCAAGTCCCAACAAACGTTGAAGCTAAGAGCCGAGGTTAGCGTTTAGGCATTTACTATTACTTTTTATGAAATTTTAGATTCTGGTCTTTTTGTAATAATTACTGCACAAATTTGTTAATTTGTTGATAGGAACAACCTTATAGCAGCTGCTAATATGGGAGAGATCTGGATACCAACTTGGAATTGATGTTCACCGTTGTTAAGGTATGTCTATGTACAAAAATTAAGGATATAGAAATAATATTATGACTTTGTTTCTGAAATGTGCTTTGTTATCCATTATCTGATCATGTGAAATCGTTTCTAAAGTAACTAAATATTTCATTTCATACAGATAGTCAGTCGCGGTGCATACATACATGAGATCTAGGTAAGCCAATGATATGTGTGTCGTTACAACAAGCAGCTAACAGACACGGATTCAGGGAACATTGGCAAAGGGTAAGACAATATAGTGTATGGGATTTTTTGGATTAACTAAGTTACAGGTCAATTGGCGTTATATTTGTTTATATATCTGTTATTTGGATTCGGCAGGAAAAACAGAATTAACCAAGACAACTATGGAAGAGGGAATACAACTGATGGTGAGTTAATTCATTAATTTTTTTTAGTTTATGGATGGAAGATACAAATTACATGTCTATAGTTTGTAAAAAATTTGTACTCCAAAACTTTTAACCACGTTGGATTGAGTTTCCTACTGCTGGGCTGGATTCCGCCACATTTTTTTTTATCTATTTTATATAGATATTGATGCTGCCTTATGATTTAGGACATAAAGTTTAAGTCATTGTTTATGATTCTTGACGCCATTATTGCCTGATTAAAATGCATTTTTGAATGCCAGTGATTAAAATGGTACAAGTATCCGGATAGATTGTGGTTTTAACGAATGAAATGTCTTATTTGTAATGTTGTTAATCTATTGTTACTAAGGTTCGGTCTGCAAATTCTTACTTTTCATAACATTGAATCAAATATGAAATATGCTTAGCCTAATCAATTGCTATTTTGATGGTCGTCTTCTGATTTCAGGCTGTTAAACGTTTTTCACATGGCCTCGGTGTGTATCAGTTTAGAACCAATTTAAACCCCAAGATATCTTATCAGTTCCAGTATGGAATGCATATGGTGTAAGTTGTCTTTCATATAAGATACGCTGAGAATATGCAAACCTCATTCAAAATTGGGTAGCGTATTCATGCTCGATTGACCAGATTCCCGCAGTATTTGGTGCAAGTTAGCAATTTCCTATGTTGCGTCACCTACTTAATTTCTATGGATTATGCCTTATTATATTATGACTGTCTTAATATGATTTGTGTGTGTAGGAGCTATCAGTGGAGTAATGGATGCTGCTAACCTACTCGGACTGTCGTTGCAGTCATGGCGGATGTTTGGTACCCTTTCTATATTTGCAGGTCTGAAAATGATCCGTAGCTCCTCCCACGACAAGTAAATTTAGTAGTGTTCGTGCTTAAAAACTTCGTCCAAAGAAATTTATAGTGGTTAGCTTGCAAGTAGTTAAACATTCAGTAAGCTTATATAAACACCCCTTAAACAAGTTTTGGATTTTGATTTTGTGTTTCAGAAATTCGTTATCTTTATGTTGGTTTTGTGGTCTATAATTTGCATATATTTAGTAGCTTTAGTGGTGTCGCTGCACTCCCGCAAAGAACGTGCGGGCACCCCCGCTCGTAATTATTAAAAAAGATGATTTGGATACATGAAAAATGCAATAAAAATGGCAGCACCCTGAATCAAGGGTGACAAAATCAATAACTACAAAGAAACGCAAAGAAAATTTAGACAGCAAGCGGAAATTAAGATATCCCTTACAAACAATAGCTTAGGTATCCCGTTATGTAAGCATGGAAAATAAAGATGGCGTACAATCCATTTATGAACGGGGCTGCAAGGAATGGAACAATATATGAAAGGTTAATATCACCTTTATTAAGATCAAGACAACAATTTGATACAAAAATCATTAAAATGAAGACAACATTTAAAGCAAAACAAAACTTACTTTTCTGATCAATAGCACTCTGCAAATCCGAAACAGTATCTTAAATACACAAAAAATCCAAAACCAAATCAGATCTCAAAAACCTTTTAAAGAAAGGCTAATTAAAATTAGTCAGTACTTTTTCTGATGTCGATTCATCAATCAACCAAACATCAATAACATATAAATTTTTCATAAAAAAACATACCTAAAACTTATAGCATCATCTCCATCAGTAATCCCTTCCACATTCCCTTCCAGCTTCCACCAATCAATTAACCCAAAATTTCGAATACAATAGCAATCCTAAAAATAAATTTTTAACCAAGAAACATGTAAAAATTAAAACTTGAATGCAAGCCTCTTCTTTACATCGAATATTAGAAACCCGCTTGCAAATCAAGATTTTAATAACCCTCCACTCACCTCAATTCTCCCTTCTTTTTTTTATATAATTTTTTGTGGGTTGATCGAACCATATATTAATTTTCAAATAAAAGATATCAAAAAACTGGCGTGGGTGTTTTTTTAGTACCTTGGTGTGAAGAACATTCAGGAAGAAAATGGAGGTCTTTGGGATTTATATAACATTGAAGAGAGTGGCTGAGATTTTTTTTAGGCTGATATTTGTGTGAGAGTGAATGTTCCGGAAGTCAATACTTTCATCATTTTGTAACTACTTTTCCATCTATATTTAGGTGATGAACTTTCTGGTACTTGATGTTTGGTATATACGTGGTATGGTTTAGTACACATTGGTTACACATTTGTATGGCTAGGATGATGTAGTACATGTATTAGTTTTCCAAGAGGTCAAAGGGAGTGTTTCACGTTTGGGTTACAAATTATTAATCAGTAGTTAGCTACTAATTGTAGTGAACAGTAAATTTCACACCTCCATTTGGCCAATAGGAAACTGTGAAGACTATATGGTGTGACATAATGGGCGCATTAAAAGGGTAAAGACAACCCATAGACCAATAAGATAAAGGATTAACAAATTGGTTAACAATTAATACTTTCATCATTTTGTAACTACTTTTCCATCTATATAATATATTATAATATTATAATTTGTGTACCGTCTTATTGATTACAACTAAATTATTATTATCATATATGAAAACTTGTATTGTTAGCTTTTATATTATTTTCCTAGAAAGATATTAGCTTGTTAACAATACAAATTGGAATATTTATCTGAACATGTAGTTGATCTTTAGCGATGTGAATAAGTTTTTTTTTATTATCTTCATCGTAGTTGTCTAATGCTATTAGGATATTCATTAATTTTAATATTTTATTGATGCTGATATTTGCAGAACTTATTATGCATGAACTTTAAAGAACTTTGTTAATTTTATTGATGCTAATATTTAGTTCTAATAGTCTTACGACTGACTTAATTATTTTTATGAAATCAAATTTTGATTATTTGATCCGATTTCATCAAACTTTCCGATAATTTATGATTTGATTTGCCATTGATTGATGTTTGTATATATAAATGTGAATATATATGTCCTGTACTACTGTACGATTTTGTTTTAGTGTTGTAGACTTGTACAAAAGACAATAACATATTTCATGGTTATCAAATATGATAGGTTAATAAAATTTGAGTATGATGTCTATACATGCATGTGATACTTCAATACTTGTGGTAGTCTATTAATTAACGAGAATGACTATGAGTTTGACAATATCAAACATCGAATTTTTATATTGATTCTAAAAAATGTATTTGTTGTTTTATATGCTAGCAAACTATAAATCTAAAAGTTGCGTTACTCACGTGTATGTCTTGGACAAAAGTTAGAATTAATCATGCCTTCTTAATTAAATGCTAAAAGCACATGCATGTTCATATAAATAGACAGCTAGGCATGATTCACAAATTTAATTATACAGCTTATGTAAAAACAATGATAAGAGTTAGTAATTATTTACTTGGAACAATATAAATTAAATTTGCCTTGTGTCTTTAATTTTAAACTTTTTAACGATTTGAAGACTATAAACTATATAATAGCTATCGGATCCTTGCAATATGAGATATATAGACTAATAAGTTTATAATTCATTTTGAATATATAGACTCATAAGTTTATTTGAAAATCATGAGAATCGGAAACTTATATAAATTAAATGATTTCGAGAAAATATATGTCATTGTTCGGAGGCGATAGACGCCCTCAGAATATCTATTTGTATGGGCTTGAATATATAATATTTACGATGATACGTATTAAAGTGATATTCGGTTTATCTATACTTGTGTGCTAATTGATGTTGGTGTTATTTGAGTTGACACCACAAACATTAAATCTTACACATTTGAAAATAGTCGCCAACACATAATTAGCAAAGTAAATATTGCATCTAGCAAAACAAGTGTTAAGTTGTTTATTTGTGATAATTTCACCAAAATATTTTGGTACCATTTATGAACAGACATGATATAACTTATTGTTGCTAGATTTTAATTTATAAACTGGGTTGTATAGTTACTTAGTAATTCAGTTATGTGAAGATAGCGTTACTTGTATACACTAATACTCATTATCCGATAGAGAAAAAAAGATTATTAAATTAGTCTAGTTAAATATGATATCATGATTTTAATTATGTCATTGAGTTTGTTATATATGTGTGCATAATTTATTACATGATTTTATATGTTTATGAGACACTTTATTGCATAGTTATTGATATAAAGTGTAGAAAATTGTCATCTAAATATTATTTTGAACTACATGAAGTTTATTTCATACTGATATAGAAGTCATGTGACAACTAAACAACAATAAAAGAATTGTACTGGCATGTCCATTCGACAAGATCAGTGATTTGCATGAACTCTTGTATGTTACTAGAATATGTCATCAATATAGCAGATCTTATATTATATGGTGCAAAAGATCTATGAATGTTAAAAATAACTATTTTGATGTGGTGTTCGTGTTTGAACTTGATAGGTATTCTTGTTACATGTACATAGTTTAATTATTCATTATGTTTGATATTGCCTTTTATTTGTTTATGAGTTTAGATATGTACGAACGTTACTAAGTATTTGCTTGCTAATTTGATCCTTACAAGAGATATATATATATTTTGCATGATTTGACTTTCTTGGCTCAGAATGCATGATTTGATTATTGGTTTTATAAAAGAAAAGTGCAATTAAAGAACGTGTGGTCATAAAATATAAGTTTATGAGCCAGGATTGTTGTATTAATTGGCATGACCGGTTAGACCATGCCGAGTCAATAATGATGCGAAATGTATAAAAGAACCATGGGTTCTTCAAGTTTAGTTGTTTGTTCTTATTGTTCTCAATGGAAGTTAATATTTCATCTATCACCACCAAACTAAAGTAAGGATTATGTCTTATAAAGTTTTGGAAAGAATATGATGGGGATGTATGTAGGCCTATACATCCGCCATGTGGATCATTTTGAGTTTTAAAATCGATGCATCGTCAAAATGATCATTAAAGACGCAACTTAAGGTTAGCGTGATGAATGGCTCGTCTTATAAAATGCGAGCATGGTTTTCCGAATTGTATCTTTGGAAATGGTGGTGAATACTTCCATATGTGGGCAATTATTGGAATAAGTGTCGAACTTAAAAGTAGCTCATGTTCGTACGCGAATTGCTTTTGTTGAAACGTTCATAAAACGTCTTCAGTTGATTGCAAAGCCAATAATTGTGAGAAAAAAACTGTTAGTTTATGGGGCATGTAATTTTAAATGATAAAATATGAATCCGCATCTTGCCAACAATTAATAATGAATTCTCCCTGTTAGAATGGTTTTGGTCACAAACCATATGTTTCCCATATAAAGTTTTATGTAAATGTGCGGAACATGTCTTGTAAATCCACCACAACGCGCAACAATGGGATGTTGAAATTGATAATTCATTCAGGGGGAGAGAATGAGCAGCAAGAAATTTGGAATGAATTATGATATAAGTGTTGATCCTCGTACTAAAGAATATGAACTTAAAGTTCAAGGGACAAATAACATTCCAGATCTAGTAAATGTTAAACTTGTTTAGTGACATAAAGAAGTGACTATATCATATATACACTGCTAGTGCTCCAATTATAATGTATGTCCCAAAATGAAAACCAATGATTGGTAGTAAGTCTATGGCACGTCTGCAACGTGATAGACTAATCGATTCCAAATAAAAGTCCTCGAATGAATAGATAAAATGGAGCAAGAAAATTCAGATGGTCTAATCAAGGTAATAAAGACCCCATAATAATTATACTATAGAGAAACTAGACATGAAGCTAATTGAGAAACCCCGGGTACTTGAAAAACTATGAGATATCAATAAATGATATATTGGAATGTCTAGTAAAGTGTGGAATCGAAAGTATAAATGAATCGACGTTGATGGTGATATTGTATACAATAATACACATGGTAATGATTATGTAAATAAATAAGATAGCGCTATAATCATGTGAGGATCATGGAAGCATACCTGCAGGAAGTGCAGATGTATAAATGAATGGCCAAAAGATATAAGGACGCAAAAAACTAATGAAAGATTGAAGTCTCTTGTGATGAGACATGGTTACTGGGACTTGAAGTCCGTACACATGAATGTCCAAAATTATTGGATATGCATCGGTCTTTGTGTGAAAGCAAAATTGAATTACTGGAATCATGATATTCAAGGCACAACTGATGGCACACATATATTTCACAAAGACTAGAAAATTATCTTGAGGAGACATGTTCTAATGTGGTGGATTCAATAATGTATTTTGTAATTATAGAAGTCTGGCAATGTGATAAATAATTGATATGCGTCTACAAGAAAATGAATAGAGCTCATTTGAAGTTGAGATTCCATGATGGATATAAAATGCATGAAGCATGTCTCATGATTTAAAATGTTGAAAGCCTATAAGAAAATTTTCAAGAATAACACTTGATCAAGTTGAATAAATCACTATATAAGTGAAAGGAAATATGGTATTGGTTTGAAATGAGCCATTTAAATAATAAAGTTTACCCATGTTAGTTTTAAAGATATTTGTATTTGAATATGGTATAAGTTATGTATGGCTTGATGAGGTAAATGTGAATGGAACTCATGAAGAGATTATCAAGACGGTTGAATACCTTGAAATGAAATACAAAGTTTTGTTTTGTTTTATGAATTGAACGTCTTAAAGATGAAATCATTTTTTAGAATGAAAGCTAAATAAATATGCTATATGTTATGGATAAATGACGCTCATGTTTATGAGGTCAATTAATAAAGAAAGACCCCTTTACTTATAAAGATGATGATCACAATATCGATTTATGGGTGTCATAGTTATATAAAACATTGATTGTTCTCACTAGTGGTCATAAATGATATAATGTATCATTTACTTTGCATTCGTTGATACTATATAACTTGTGAAGTACGAGGATGTACTCGTATAATGATAAGTATGACATACGTTTAATCCTTCTTGACATGTGAAGGTTAAGTGGAGAGCACTTGTTTATATGAGAATCAAACATATAATCTATCAAGACACTTACTATATTGACATTAAAGAAGTTGGTTTATATTATTGGATTGCACCAACTAAGAGATTTAAGTGATGTGATCATCAGGGGGAGAGAAGATACGTGTTGCACTCTTTTTCCCTTGACCATGGTTTTGTCCCCATAGGGTTTTCCGGCAAGGTTTTTGATGAGGCAACATCCCCGAGCGTATAAAGGAAGTATGCACTCTTTTCCCTTCACTAGATTTTTGTCCCACTGGGTTTTGTCTAGTAAGGTTTTAACGAGGCATAATCCTCAAATGGACATCCAAGGGGGAGTGTTATGGATAATTATAATATGGATGTCCATATCTTATAAGATATTGATTAGAGGTATTTGAGTTATATTAGAAGATTACATATCTTCCAGAATGTCTGACTCTCTCAATGGTCGATCACAAACTGGAGATGTATTTACAAGTGGAGGAACCGCAATTTCATGATGTCTAATTAAACAGACGATCTCAGTGATATCATCCAACCCTGCAATAATTCTAGAGATACATGAAGCAAGTCGAGAATGTGTTTGGCTAAGAAGTGTAACACAACACATACGTAGATCATGTGGTAATTATTCAAAGAAGGTGGCACCAACAGTTTTGCATGAAGATAATGTATTATGTATTTCTTAACTTAAAGAAGGTTATATCAAGGGCGATGGGACGAAACATATTTTACCAAAATTCTTCTTCAATCATGAATTACAGAAGAATTGTGATATTATTGTTCAACAAGTTCGTTCAAGCGACAATTTGACGGATCTATTTACCAAGACACTTCCTACCTCAACATTTAGGAAACGAAGTCACAACATAGGGATGCGTCGACTCAAAGAGCTCAAGTGATATAGTCATCAGAGGGAGACAATACGCGCTGCACTCTTTTTGTCCTTAGTCATGGTTTTGTCCCACTGGGTTTTCCTAACAAGGTTTTTAATGCAAAGATTCCTAAAGCGTATTCATAATATGGACATCCAAGATGGAGTGTTATGAATAATATTATGTGGATGTCCATATAACCCATAAGAAGCTCATGGCCCATTAGCTACTAGGGTTTTTACCCTAATATTTTATCTATATATAACTTTTGTATCTCCTACATTATAATAAATTGTAGAATACTTTTCATTCCCTCAATTCTTGTTCACAACAAATGTAAATATTTTTAGTCTAATTTTAAGAGATAACATTTTACTTCAAAATCAACCAAACCTTCGTTCTTTTTTAGTAACTTTTCTTTTTCTTTTTCTCCATAAATGATACTCGATCACACAATTTTATTTTATTTATTTATTTATTTTAACTCCAATTTAATAGTACAACTCCATGATGCACGTTGTCTCTTTCATTTTGACATAACCAACCTGCTTCAAATCTGATTCCGTCAATTCACACTTATGTCATTCATCTAAACCCTAATGGCAAAACCCCCATTTCATTTCACCAAACTCTTACTCACCCGTCCCAAAACCCCAAGAAAACCCCCCCAAAACACTAACCCTAACCCTAATAACCACCAATCAAGAACCATCACAAACAACAATATTCCAAACACCCATTACCCACCTCACTTACTCAAACTAATCTGCACCACAATCAGGTCAAAACCCAGATGGGAAACCTCGATTTTATCCGATTTCCCCGATATCAGTTTCGTCGATACCGAGTTCTTGAAACAGCTCGTTTTATGTCAAGATAATGTCTTTTTTTCACTTAGGTTGTTGTATTGGCTGAATTTGAGGTTTGGGTATGTGCCCGATAAAGCGCTTTGTGGGTTTGTGTTTAACGAGCTTGTGAATGATAATGCTGCGAAAGCGGCGAAGAAATTTATTGAGTTTACGCGTTTTGTGCCTGAAAATGGCAGTTTGGAGATGTATGTGAAGTGTTTGTGTGAATGTGGGATGGTTGAGGATGCATTGCACTTGTTCGATGAAATGGAGAAGAATGTGGATTGCCCGAGTTTAGAAACGTGGAACGTTGTTTTGAGGACGTGTGTTAAAGCTGGGTGGACGGACGTTGTGTGGGAGTTGTATGGTGAAATGTTCGAGCTTGGTGTCGTGGCGGATGTTGAGACGGTTGATTGTTTGATACACGCGTTTTGTTTGGATGGGAATGTGACGAAAGGGTATGAAGTTCTTAGACAGATGTTGGACGACGGGTATGTTCCGAATAAAGCTGTGTTTGATAATTTGTTATTTGAGTTTATTTTGGATAGGAAGTATAGTAGAGTATCGGCGCTTTTGCATATTATGATTGCTAAAGGCGTTGATCCCGATTTATTTACTTATCAACAAATTATTCATGGGTTGTGTTTAAGAAGGATGCAACGTGAAGGGTTGCGTATATTTAATGACCTTAAGGATCGAGGGTATGCACCTGATAAGATTATGTACACGACGATGATTCATGGATTGTGTAAGATTAAGTGGCTTGGGGATGCTAGGAAGTTATGGTTTGAGATGATTGAGAAGGGAATCAAACCTAATGAGTACACATATAACACGCTCATATATGGGTACTTTAAAGTTGGTGATGTAAACGAGGCGCTAAATCTTTACAACGAGATGCAAACTAGTGGTTATAGAGAAACCGTCGTTACTTACAATACTATGATTAATGGGTTGTGCTCACACGGAAGGACAACCGAGGCTTTTGAACTATTTAAGCGGATGGGACAAAATAATGTTCCTCGAGATGTAGTTACTTATAATTGTATGATTCGGGGTTTATGTAAAGAAGGTAGAATAGCCGAGGGTTTGAACCTTCTGCATGAACTTGTGGAGCAGGGGTTGCAGCCATCGTCAGCGTCATACGGGTCGTTAATAGAAAAGCTTTATGAAATGAAGCGGATAGATGAAGTTGAAAAGCTTTGGAATGAGATGCAGGAAAAGGGTGTGGAACCGGCTTCTGTTTGTATCGATGACAATATCATAATTGGATTGAGCGAGAAAGGATATGTTGCAGCAGGGGTATATTGGCTGGCATACATGGTGAAAAATAGGCTTATACCGCGGAAACAAACTTTCGAAAATCTGATAGGCGTTTTATCTCAAATGAATAAGTTAGATGTTGGTTTAATTGCTTTTGGTCATATGTTTAAGATAGGATATATACCAAGTTTGCGTCTCGAGGTAATGTCCTCATTGGGACCTAAACTATGCTAGATTGATTTTTGTCAAAGTTAAATGTTTAGGAAATTTCCTTGAACCGAGTCTTTTTTGTTGACTTCCATACTGATTATTTCAACAGTTGGTATTGTCATAATTTTGTATCAGTTTAATTTGTTGTTTGTAACTTTGAATTTTTGAAGATTAATATATGAAAACAGTTCTATAATTTATGAATTTTGTTGGCTGTAGTAGAGAAGGAATTTAACAACGGATCTGTTGGATTTGCAATGTTTGGATATCTATACTGGGGGATAAAATTAGTAGTTTAGTGATGCGTGATTGTTAAATTGTCGCAACTGTTTTTAACAAAGACGTCAGCCTGTTACAACCACCCTTGCAATAATAGGGGCCTGTCTTTACCAAGCAGAGAGATTGAATGAACATCCATTTTTGCAGCTATAGTATGGAAAGGACAGGGGTCATGCTGTTACCACGCTGTTCAACATTAAGGATTAAGGATGATCGTGGCTCCAATGGTTAACTTCAACCGAGTCCTTGTCGTCTTTAGGAGTTACTTTCTCAAATTGTAGCAGTTTGAGTGGATCCCTGCATGTGTGGACATGGGAAAAATGCAACAAGTCATTTCCCTCTTTTTCAGCAGCAACAGAAGTACCTGCAGTATCTCTGCAGTAAATCCAAGATCGATTTAGTACTACTCACAACAAAAGAAATAAAACATAAAAACTAACGAAATGTTTTACCTTGTAGTGGATGGATGGAGTGCCTTTAAAGCACATTTAATGTGGGAAAAGTATCTACAATTTCCACAATGATACAACCAGTCGTTTCATAGGATGTATGCTTCACAAAATTCGCAATAATAGCTAAAATTATAAAAATTGTCTGGAAGTAAATAGACGAGAACGAGAGGGTGATGATGACTAGGTAGGTTGATGGTGGGATTTAAGGAAGCACAACTCTTGTGGATCCAGAAATTACAGCTATCACATTGATAGAAAAAGTCTTCATCCTTAGTATGAGAAGCATCACAAAGGAATGAAGCACGTCTTAATTGAAGGGTTAAAGTGTGACTGGGGTGTGACCTGTATGTTTCAATTTGATTAACGCTTCCACCGTGGATACAACAGCAACACCACATTTTGTGCATGCATTAAAATCACACTCTGAGCAGAAATACCTGAAGCCTCTTGGTAGGCCTTGCGTACGACATACATTACAGTTCCATAACATTCAAATTGCGGACAGTGAGGGTAAGAAGATGGAAAGGATGAAAATGGTGATTGATAGTGGGTGGTAGCTCTGCACATGTCTTATGCAGAAATTAACGACACAAGATGCATATGCAGCGCCATCCACTGTTGATTGGGTTCCATCCAAGGCACATTTAATGTGGGCAAAGTATCTAAGGTTATGATACAACCAGTCGTTTTATCGGAGGTATGCTTTGCGGAGGTATGCTTTGCAAAATTTGCAATAATATCTAAAATTATGAAAATTGTATGCAAGTAAATAGACGAGAGCGAGAGGGTGATGGTGACCAGGTAGGTTAATGGTTGGAGCTAAGGATGTACAGGTCTTGTGGATCCATAAACACAGTTATCACATTGATAGAAAGTCTTTGTCTTCAGGTATGACACACATCAGAACTAATTCTAGCAGACCTTGACAGGAGGGTTAGAGCGTGGGTTGCGACCTTCATGTTTCAACTTTATCAATTATATGCTTCCTCCTTGGGGGCAATTTCAGCAGCACATTTCATGCAGGCATCAAAGTTACACTTTAAGCAACAGTAGCTGAAACCTTTGGTAGGCCTTGCGTACGACACACATTACAGTTTCCAATTTTCGGGGCGAACAATGAGGGTAAGAGGATGGAAAGGATGAAAATGGTGATTAATAGTGGGCGTTAATTCTCCTTACCTCTTATGCAAAAAGTAACGACACGATATGCACCCCTATGCAGAGCCACCCTCTGTTGATATGGGTTCTCAACATCCTTCACAATGAACCTCGGCTTTCTTCTCGCCATGAAAAAATCATATATATTTTGCAGTATAAATTTCATACCGATTAGCGTAAAACAGAATTTATAGTTACTGTTTTTTTAAGATAAGTAATGGTGTTATTAGCTTATTATACATCTGGGTTAAAAAAAGAACTAATTTGAATACCCGTTTAGCTTAAAGTATGAATCTTTGTTGTTGTTATTGGAATTATTATATATGATGAGACTTTATTTGGTTTGAAATCACATGGGTTTTGTTAAAGTGCTCATTTTTATTAAAGAGAAGTACTCATTTGAATACCCATTAGCTTAAATGTGAATTTTTATTTTTTGTATTGGATTATAGTGTATGGTGAGACCTTATGCGATTAAAGGGCCTAAAAAAAGGGAATAAGTTTGCTAAAGTTTTAGCCTTTGTTAAATTAAGAATTTATCCGGTGTTTACATGTTTTTGGATGTTGAGATGGTGGTTTGGTTTGGGCTTACAGTTTATGTTACAGATGCTTTAAGGGGTTATAGTGGATCCATAATGTGTTCAATTGGGGCTGATGTCCTGTTTAAGGATTATGGATATTGTTTAACGGCTACTGTCAACTGATACTCATTTCTGCACAAATTTATCTGTGTTTGGCTGTTAAGATCCTACTGTTTAAGGTCATCATATATATTTTTGTATCGTTCTCCTCTTGACCAGTTGGGATCAGCAGTTATTTCTCTAAATTGGTAACTATTTGTTGATCTCAACTTATAATATGTAATGTTATCTAGACGGTTCAAAACGTTTGCAGTATCAGATGATGTATCATTATTCACAGTTGTTACGTCCTTACTGCACGATTTGCTGAACAAGATTTTCTTTTCAAGTTGCCTAAAATGTTGATGATTGGTCTTTACCACCTTGTATGTCTCGACAACAGCCATGATCATAGCTTTTGCTGCAACATTGTTTCTTGTGTTTGGACACGAGAACTCGTGGATGCTTATTCCAATAGGTGCATTGACATGCCTTTCAATTACTTCTTTTGTGACCTTGCAGTTTTCTCTTATCGCAGACTTGATTATTGCCACATATGGTCGTAGTATTTTTGTTAAAGAAGAACCTGATAAGTATTTCTATTGAATCCATTTTTATATGTAACACAGTAACAGTAATCTCTCCAAGGTACTACTTGATGTTGTAAAATTTATATATTGTTAAGCATCATTTCCGTCACTCATTAGTTTCTTACGTGTAAATATGGTACCTTCAAAGTATCGTTTATACCCTTGAGATAATCCAAATTAGTTTAGAGCTTGTTCACTAAAAACCAAAGATGGATGCTATACTTGCATTACAGAATAAGATATTGTGTTAACTTTTTCCTTCATCATTTTAACTGGTCAATGTCATTCTTTGAGTTCAATAAGAGGCACTCTCATGTATAAAGTACACTAGTATTTGTCTATGTTGTTTAATCAAAATAGTCGCATTATGGACTTAGACTTGTGTGACCGAAGGCTACTCGACCAGGTACATCCCTTAGTTTAGGTAAGCTGCATTTGTACTTTACTAATGTTGCACGTATAAAAGCACTAGGTGTGATGAGGAGGGTTGGTTACTCATTCGGGGCCGACGGGGTGTCACGTCACTATAACAAACCTTCACAACTAACCCTCCCTCAATCACAACCTCAACTTAGTCATTTGGGGCCCACCTCAACTTACTCAAAGGGTACAAATTTTACCCTCGCCGTGAAGATGACAAGGGTTGGAATTGCAAGCAATAACAAGAGGGCTGTGTGATGAAAAGCCACAACAAAGGGTGCCATGTTGGCTATGGCTAGGTATAACAAAATCACACCGGGTGCTCTAAGTAAATTGCACGACTAACATAACCCGTGCGACAGAGACACATAGACAGTGACGAACGCAGACGTCGATTAGAGGGTATCCGTCAAATTTTAAAGATGGTATGCACTTTGTATTAGATTATCAAAATTTTGCAAAAAGCAAAAAAAAAAAATTGTTTTTTTTTTTACACAACGGGCGACTTTCTAAAGATATGCACGTACATACCCTCTGCTTAAGGTATGTCTTCACACGTGGATCGTATCTTTTTGTACTTCATAATGATAATCGCGGTCTTAAGCCTTATTGATTGTTAAAGATACCACAATTATAAAAGTAGCCATTAATAAACACTAGCATTGTACCTGTGCATAAATCAGCGGGTTTGGGGGCGAATATTGTTTAACGATTTTTTAATTTTATCTCTTTTTCGGCGAACGATGTTTTTCTATAATAAATGATAGTTTCTAGAGGATGTGGGCTCGACTCGTGGTGTGAAATTATGAAGAGTTAATATGTCATATCTGCAAATTTAAGAAGTTATTATTTTTAACTATAATCATATAAAATTCATTTTAATAGTTATATTTATTATTGCAACATCGAATTTAATGTTATAAGTTAATGTGGAATTTGTGTATTTTTGAATTTTATTCTAAAAATTTCTAAAAACAATAAGATATGTAAACTTAAAAAATTAAGATTTCTAATAGCAAAGTTTACAAATATATCATAGATAGCATAGACTAAACTTTGTATGTCAGATTAATAATGTCTCATGTTTAATGTGTATCAATATGAAAAATTATGAATTTTCAAAATGTCAAATTTTTTAACTTTAAACATAGCTTATCTATACTACTTTTAAAGCATTTAGCACCCTCTCTCTTATTTTTTTTAAATGTCATTAATGTGTTTTTTAATCATTACAATTTTTAATGCATAATGTATACAATACATAACTTTTACTAATTTACCTTCCACAACATTTTAATGCTTATTTTACCAGGGTGAAGCCCTTTTAACAAAAAAAAAAAAATACATTTTAATGCTCATTTATTATTTATTTTTGAATTAATATAGTTTTAATTAAAAAACGCACATATAAATGAATATGAACTACAAAGTTCCAAAACTATTATTATATCGTAATATTGTTAAGAGAACCAATCTAAATAAATTTTGAATTATTTTAAATAAAACTAACCATAAAAGTAAAAAACGAGTTTTTGTAAAAAACGGGACAATTTTTTGAAGACAAATGATGCAAAGATGTAAATCCATAAGTGATAATTTATTTGATTTTATACATATTACACATATATTTATACTAATTATAAAGCATTTAGCACCCTCTCTCCTAATTTTTTTTAAGATGTCATTAATGTGTTTTTTAAGCATTACAATTTTTAATACACAATGTACACAATACATAGTTTTTACTAATTTATCTTCCACAACATTTTAATGCTTCATTTATTATTTATTTTTGAATTGGTATAGTTTTAATACAAAAATGCACATATAAATGAATATGATGTTAAAATGCACGCAAAACTACAAAGTTCCAAAACTATTATTCTATCGTAATATTGTTTCGAGAATCAATCTAAATAAATCTTGAATTATTTGAAATAAAATTAACCTCAAAAGTAAAAACTGGTTTTTCGTAAAAGTCGAAAGAATTTTTTGAAGACAAATGATGCAAAGATGTAAATCCACAAGTGATAATTTATTTAATTTTATACATATTACACATATCTATACTACTTATAAAGCATTTAACACCCTCTCTCCTAAATTTTTTTAAGATGTCATTAATATGTTTTTTAAACATTACAATTTATAATGCATAATGTATACAATACATAACTTTTTTAAGATGTCATTTACTATTTCTTTTTGAATTAGTATAGTTTTAATGCAAAAATGCATATATAAATGAATATGATGTTAAAATGCATGCAAAACTACAAAAACTATTATTATATCGTAAGATTGTTTCGAGAACCAATATAAATAAATTTTGAATTATTTTAATTAAAATTATCCACAAAAGTAAAAAACGGTTTTTTGTAAAAATCGGGATAATTTTTTGAAGACAAATGATGCAAAGATATAAATCCACAAGTGATAATTTATTTGATTTTATACATATTACACACATTTATACTACTTATAAAGCATTTAGCACCCTCTCTCCTAATTTTTTTCAAGATGTCATTAATATGTTTTTTAAATATTACAATTTTTAATGCATAATGTACAAAATACATAGCTTTTACTAATTTATCTTCACAACATTTTAATGTTTCATTTATTATTTCTTTTTGAATTGGTATAGTTTAAATACAAAAATGCACATATAAATGAATATTATGTTAAAATGCATGCAAAACTACAAAGTTCCAAAACTATTATTATATCGTTAAATTGTTTCGAGAACCAATCTAAATAAATTTTGAACTATTTTAAATAAAATTAACCAAAAGTAAAAAATGGTTTTTTTTATAAAAATCGGGACAATTTTTTGAAAGAAAATGATGCAAAGATATAAATCCACAAGTGATAATTTATTTGATTTTATATATATTACACATATTTATACTACTTATAAAGCATTTAACACCCTTTCTCCTAATTTTTTTAAAATGTCATTGATGTATTTTTTAAGCATTACAATTTTTAATGCATAATGTACACAATAGATAGCTTTTACTAATTTATCTTCCAAAACATTTTAATATTTCATTTATTATTTCTTTTTGAATTGGTATAGTTTTAATACAAAAATACACATATAAATGAATATTATTTTAAAATGCATGCAACACTACAAAGTTCCAAAACTATTATTATATCATAATATTGTTTCGAAAACCAATCTAAATAAAATTTAAACTATTTTAAATAAAATTAACCACAAAAGTAAAAAACATTTTTTTATAAAAATCGGGACAATTTTTTGAATACAAATGATGCAAAGATGTAAATCCACAAGTGATAATTTATTTGATTTTATACATATTACACATACTAGCAGGGTACCCGCGCGATGCGGCGGTGGGTACCCTGTGACTATTTTGTGATGAACAAATGTTGTTCGGTTACATGTTTCTTTCTAACAATAATCGTACAAATGAATGATAATATAAATATAATTTATGCGAATACAACTAATTTAGCTACATATACTATTAATGTATGCATCAACACGCATCAACACATACATATAGTGACTTTCAATCAAGACAATTTTTATTATAAATAATTTATGGTTAGAACATAGCTTGGGCCCATAAAACGAAATACACATAGCTTGTTGCCCGTTGGGAATGTCTTGTGCCCATGTTCTCTTTCCACGACACCTTTTAATTACATTGATTACTATTTGATATTAAAAATTTGTGTTTATGATGATTGTACATTTAGCTTTATGAGTTTGTATATTTTAGTGAAGAGGTTAATTAAATTATGTATTAATTGTATGTGTTGAATAGTGTTTTTTTTAGTTTTATTTGTGCTTCAAATACTTGTAAATGATTCTTGTTTACTTGTATTTGCTTAAAAATCTATTTTAGGAAGTTTTAAAAAATTAATAGGAGGGAAGTGTCAACATGCTTTATAAGTAGTATAGATTTATACTACTTATAAAACATTTAGCACCCTCTCTCCTAATTTTTTTAAGATGTCATTAATGTTTTTTTTTAAACATTACAATTTTTAATGCATAATGTACACAATACATAGCTTTTACTAATTTATCTTGCATAACATTTTAATGCTTCATTTATTATCTCTTTTTGAATTGGTATAGTTATAATACCAAAATGCACATATAAATGAATATGATGTTAAAAAGCATGCAAAACTACAAAGTTTCAAAACTATTATTATATCGTAAGATTGTTTCGAGAACCAATCTAAATAAATTTTGAACTATTTTAAATAAAATTAAACACAAAAGTAAGAAACGGTTTTTTGTAAAAATTGGGACAATTTTTTAAAGAGAAATGATGCAAATATGTAAATCTACAAGTAATAATTTATTTGATTTTATACATATTACACATATCTATACTACTTATAAAGCAATTAGCACCCTCTCTCTTAATTTTTTTTTAATATTCCATTCATGTATTTTTTAAGCATTACAATTTTTAATGCATAATATACACAATACATAGGTTTTACTGATTTATCTTCCACAACATTTTATTGCTTTATTTATTATTTGTTTTTGAATTGGTATAATTTTAATACAAAAATGCACGTATAAATGAATGTGATGTTAAAATGCATGCAAAGCTATTATTATATCGTAAGATTGTTTCGAGAATCAATCTAAATATATTTTTAACGATTTTAAATAAAATTAACCACAAAAGTAAAAAATGGTTTTTTGTAAAAATCAGGACAATTTTTTGAAGACAAATAATGCAAAGATGTAAATCCACAAGTGATAATTTATTTGATTTTATACATATTACACATATTTATACTACTTATAAAGCTTTTAACACACTTTCTCATAATTTTTTTTAAGATGTCATTAATGTGTTTTTTTTATGTATTACAATTTTTAATCCATAATGTACACAATACACAGCTTTTATTAATTTATCTTCCACAACATTTTAATGCTTCATTTCTTATTTCTTTTTGAATTAGTATAGTTTTAATGCAAAAATACACATATAAATGAATATGATGTTAAAATGCATGCAAAACTACAAAGTTGCAAAACTATTATTTTATCGTAACATTGTTTTGAGAGCCAGTCTAAATAAATTTTGAATTATTTTAAATAAAATTAACTACAAAAGTAAAAAACGGGTTTTTGTAAAAATCGAGACAATTTTTTGAAGACAAATGATGCAAAGATGTAAATCCACAAGTGATAATTTATTTGATTTTATACATATTACACATATATATACTACTTATAAAGCAAATAACACCCTCTCTCCTAATTTTTTTAAAATTCCATTAATGTGTTTTTTAAGCATTACAATTTTTAATGCATAATGTACACAATACATAGTTTTTACTAATTTATCTTCGAAAACATTTTATTGCTTCATTTATTATATCTTTTTGATTTGGTATAGTTTTAATACAAAAATGCACATATAAATGAATATGATGTTAAAATGCATGCAAAACTATAAAGTTCCAAAACTATTATTATATCGTTAGATTGTTTCGAGAACCAATCTAATAAATTTTTAACAATTTTAAATAAAATTAACCACAAAAGTAAAAAACGGTCTTTTGTAAAAATCGGGACAAATTTTTGAAGACAAATAATGAAAAGTTGTAAATCCACAAGCGATAATTTATTTGATTTTATACAGATTACACATATCTATGCTACTTATAAAGCATTTAACACCCCTCCCATAATTTTTTTTTAAGAAGTCATTAATGTGTTTTTGAAGCATTACAATTTTTAATACATAATGTACACAATACACAACTTTTATTAATTTATCTTCCACAACATTTTAATGTTTAATTTATTATTTCTTTTTGAATTAGTATAGTTTTAATGCAAAAATGCACATATAAATGAATATGATGTTAAAATGCATGTAAAAACTCCAAAGTTCCAAAACTATTATTATATCGTAAGATTGTTTCGAGAACCATTTTAAATAAATTTTGAATTATTTTTAATAAAATTAACCACAAAGGTAAAAAACGAATTTTTGTAAAAATTGGGACACTTTTTTGAAGACAAATGATGCAAATATGAAAAGTACTAAGTGCTAATTCAATGATTAATATATTAGTATGTTAATTAATAAACTTTTTATGGATAACTCTAAATGATTGCTTAAACATGTAAGTTTCCTTTACATTATAAGCATTATTTTTTTTATATCTTCTATTTATGTGGGACAAGTGTTATAAACAATATTAATGATATAAACATTTCCATAAATATATACTTTACAAGATATATACATTATAAGCACTCTTTTATTTATATCTTTTATCTATATGGGGTAAATGTAATAAACAATATTAATGATACAAAATGTTCAAAAATATGTTTTATTTACTTATTACGAGGTGTTGATTATTACATATATATTCCATAAAAAAATGTTTCTACTTATTTGTGACTACGGACCATTATCAACTAATTTGACCATAACCCCATAATATTATTGATCACCGCGACGCAAAATCACGCCACTTTCAATTGTTTTTATATGATTTAGTTTGATATTATCCTATCACTTTTTTTAAAGTTACTCAAACTTATTATGTTTTCGCTATTGGTAAAACTAGCAGGGTACCCGAGCGTTGCGGCGGCGGGTACCCTGAAATAAAATTTTCCGGTGAATCATGTATTTTAGTTTATTATGTTCTTTTTGACAATAAATTTACGGGGATCAAGAATCTTGTTTAGCCCGTGTCCGTTCGGGCTCGAGCCCGTTTGGGCCGTTCTCGTTCGAGCTCGTCCCCGTTTGGCCCGTGCCCGTTCGGGCTCGACCCCGTTTGGACTGTCCCCGTTCGAGCTCGGGCCCATTTGGCCCATTGTCCGTTCAGGATTGAATATTTGTATAATATGCTTTATTATTTGTATTATTGACATTTAATGCAGAAATTGTGTTTAAGTTGGTTGTACAATATGCTTGATAATTTATATTTCTTGTATAAGGGGTGTTTTAATAACTACATTAATTGTATTTATTGACCAGTTAATTAATTTAGTACATTAAATATTTTGGCCACATTAATAGTGCTTTGTATTTTGTACATTAAGCTTTAAGACTTGTAAGTCTTAAAATTAAAATTGATGAGAAAGATCATTAATAATGCATTGTGTATTGTACAATAGGCTTTGTATTTTGTAAGTCTTAATTTAAAAACCATGAGGAGAGAGATTCATTCCTCCATTATAAGTAGTACTAGCAGGCTACTCGCGCGTTAATGGCGGCGTTACCTTGAAATAAAAAATTTCGATAAATAATGTATTTTAGTTTATTATTATTTTTTAACAGTAAATTTACGGATATCAAGAATTTCGTATAGCCCGTGCCCATTCGGGCTCGAACCCGTTGGCCCGTGTTTACTTGGGCTCGAGCCCGTTTGGTCCGCGCCCGTTCGGGCTCAAGCCCATTTGGCCAATTGCCCGTTCAGGCTTGAATTTTTGTATAATGTGCTTTATTATTTGTAGTAGTGAAATTTAATGCAGGAATTGTGTTTTATTTGGTTGTACAATATGCTTGATAATTTGTATTTCTCATGTAAGAGGTGTTTTAATAACTGTATTAATTGTATTTAATGACCAGTTAAATAATTGACTACATTAAATAGCATTAATGTGGTGTTTTGTTGTACACTATGTTTCTTGTCTTGTACGTCTGAAAATTATGTGCATTAAAGTGTTGTACACTATGTTTATTTTCTTGTAATAGTAGTCATTATAGTCATTAATAACATTGACCACTTTAATAGCATTAATGTTGTAAGTCTGAAAATTACATAATGCTTATTTTGTTGTAACACTATGCTTATTTTGTTGTAAATCTAAAAATTGGTTGCAGCTATTTGTACATTGTGCTTAAATAGTTGTAATTTTCTGTGAAGGGGTGTTTTTAATAGCATTAATGTTGTTTGATAGAATTTTTGTCTTAAAATGACACCACGCTTTATTTTGTTGTACAATATGCTTACTTTGTTGTAATTCTGAAAATTGGGTGCATTAAAGTGTTGTAAACCATGTTTAATTTCTTGTACGTCTTAAAATTAAGAGTGAGGTGCCTTCGTGCATTATAAGTAGTATAGATAGATTATTGTAAGAAACACCAAAAAATTGAAAACATTTTATGCTGAAAATTTTATTACTTGATACCCGCCGCCGCAACGCGCGGGTACCCTACTATAATATTCTAAAGAGTTAAATATGTGACATGAAACTTTTGGCATCCGCAAATTTATCGTCACATAAAACGTTTCAGATTATAAAGCATGGGTCATTAAATTTTTTTATTTCAGGGTACCCGCCGCCGCATCGCGCGGGTACCCTGCTAGTTAGATATGATTAGTGAACTTCTTTCAATTTAAATTTTTTATAAGCTTTATTATTTTTACTTTTATAGCTTACCTTTTGTAGTGTCAAAATATATTTGATCTTAGTATCAGACACATATCTATCAGTGGCGGAATTTATATGCTTTTGTTGGGGGGCCAAAGTTATTACGATGTAAAAAGTAACTTTTCTTTCAGAACTTCAAACTAATTGTTCAAAGCAGTATTTAATGTCGAGTACATCATAATATAGTTTCATAGAACTTATTTATAGGAGTTATTGACGATTTGAAATTCTCATGTAGTTGAACTCTTCTAACACTTATAACTTTTAAAGTTTTAATGATTAAACATGTTAAGCTTGAATAGATAAATTTACATATAGTTGTACTTTATATTTTTCATTAGTTTCCTACAAGTGACAAAGCTAGTGAACTTGATTTTGTTCATACATGTTTTGTTTCTTTTCTAAAATTACCTTGTAAGATACATATAATCAAGATAAATTGCATCCATCACTGTCGTTTTTATGTGGTTGAGTAAGACGGCGTAGCTTCCTAGGGAGGGAGGCCACAACCACTCCTTGTCTCCATGAAGCTCCGCCCCTGGTATCTCTACTTCAGAATAGATCACATAGTAGCACAATCAGATACCATAAATCTGATTTAACTAATAATTGTTCAAATCTACGATACTTTATAGTACAAAAACAGTGATTTAAAATCAAATGAGAAGAATAATTAAAATAAAACGGATGAGAAGTAAGCACAATTATACATTTCAGATACACCTAAAAGATGAATACATATTTATTCAAATTTTTTCTCCTCATTTAGCTAAATTTTTTCTCCTCATTTAGCTAAAATTACTTCTCATCTTACTCATTTAGCTAAAATCACTTTCTTAAAAACAATAAATACACAAATATTTTTATAGAATGTACTTTTGTTTTTTCAAAGTACAAAGGGTCTCCACAAAAGATGAATCTTAATCTTTTTTTTTTTTTTTTTTAAGAATTCAATTAATTTAACAAATTTCCAAATTTGACACACAACTTCACAAACTTTATAAACCAAGCCCAACTTCTCTAAGATAACACCCATCTCCAAAAACGTCGTTAAAACCCTAAAAAATCGTTTCAATTTCATTCCCCAATATTTGACCTAATTCCATAAAACCCCCTTCAATTCCTTCAATCCTAAAAAAAAACCCTAATTCTTGATTCTTTCAAACCAATTCAATTGAAAACTCAGTAAGTTACTCACTTTCTTGAATCTTTTGTTTAAATTATGTAGTTTTTAGGGTTTTTGTGACATGGGTTTTGCTTAAATTTTCTGTTTATATGTGTTTAATGCTTAAAGTTTGTATCTTGATGTGTAATTGGTTGGTTTTAGGGTTCAAGATTGATGTGGTTATGTTTAATTTGTTGCTTTATTGCTTAAAGTTTGGTTCTTGATGTGATTTTAGGGTTTAAGAATCAAGATTGAGGTGGGTTTTGTTTATTTTTGGGGGAAAGTTGAAAAAGATATGATTTTGAGTAATGCTGGTTTGGTTTTAGAATTGATGTAAAGAAACAAGAGTGTGGCTGTGTTTTGGGTTTAGCGTAAGGCCTTAGGACAGATAGATAGTTTGTAGATTTGCCTTTTTTTACGTGCCTGCGGATAACGGTGTGTATGACTTTTTTTTAAGTAATGTAGGATTCAAGTTTGAGATATAGGCAATCCTTTGAATTTTTGGCTGACTGACTCAAATTGGATAAAGCCCTTCATGTAGGGGAGGTTTGCGTGGCAACAAGCACGATTCAAAAACTTGGGAACTTTCACATATTAGTAATGAATGTAAGAAGGTTTTACCTACTTGGCTACTGTTGACTCGTTAGATATAGGCAAATCGTGTCTATATGTTGTTAAAGCGATGAACTTAGTCGTTTTAATTTTTATTGTCATTTAAGACATGGCTAATTGTAGTCTTTGAGTTGAATCGACGCTACCAGCTTTCCCACTTAATTTTGGCTCATTAACACGTTAGTACCTTCGTTTTGTTATAGTGTATATGTCTTTTATCTAATAGTTGAGATGTATTCGTCAAAAGCATGAAGTAGGTATGTGCAAAGGTTATATGTTACAGTATGTTCTACCTATGATGGGAATGGGTATATAACAATCCTGCGATAAAGTTGTTGACCGTGCGATATTTATCGCAATTTATGAGATGTTAATTAATGTTTGTGTTAATATCGTGATCGTACTTTTTTTGCCATTACCTATATATTTGTAACACCTACTGAAAAAAGATATCGACAATAAATTGTAATAATATTGTGCTAAATAGGCATTTAGTGCGTATGAGTATAGGACTCATAAATGCGTGTTCACTTGCTTCGTATTTATCTTAACAATTTAGAGAAACTAGACGAGTAGACGTAGATTTTGCGAGTGATGAATAACCTACCTTTTTTTCTGCCTGTGTGTGTTTATTTTTTATAGGTATAGTCAATGGCAAAGGGAAAGCTTATACTAATATGTCAATCTGGTGGCCATTTTACGACAAGTGAAGATGGAACTTTGACGTATAACGGGGGAGAAGCAAATGCTGCAAATGTCACCTCTGAGACTCCATTTACTGATTTGAAATTAAGTTTGGCCGAAATATGTGATGTGAACCAGGAAACAGTGACAGTCAAGTATTTCCTGCCTGGAAACAAGCGAAATCTGATTACTGTAAAGAACGATAAGGATGTAAAAAGAATGATTGATTTTCATGGGGATGCTCTAACAGCACAAGTGTTTGTTTCTGGAACACCAGGTTTTGTTAAGTAGTGTCCCTGAACCACCGCAACCTAACAGGTATTATTTTATGTCAGTACTGGACCTTCTGCTATTACAGTTAGGGGTGACAAATTGGGCTTGTTTGATAACGGGTCAAAACGGGTTATTTTTGTCGCAGGTCAACTAAAACTCCTCCTCCTTGTCCAATTCCTCTTATATAAATAATTATTATTGGGTCACATGCGATCACAAAATTTATTAAATTTTAATTATTTGAATAAATTCTTTTATGGAGGTTTTATCAATCAAAAAGTTACAGCTTGTGTCACTTTTTTAAATTTTTTTTACTTCTAGTTCTAGGAAGTTTATTTCAAATAAATTTATTTGCCAAATATGATGACAAAGGTTATATTTTTATATAATCATTGAATAAGTTACTAGGAGGTCTTATGCATTTTAAAGCTACACTGTGGGTGACTTTTGCCCCATTCGACCCATTTACTAATTAATTTTTTATTTACTGGTTGACCTGTTGGGGATAATACGAATCAGCCTATTAATTAGTAAATGGGTTGAAATTGCCACCTGTTGTTATATTAGAAGTGCCTAAAGCATACTTATCAGACAAATTGGTGATACCTGCAGGGAAAGCGATACCAAGAAAGATGAGACTGTAAACAATAATAACGTAGAAACCAAGAAAGACGAAACAGTAAAAAAAGGCAAAGGGGGTACCAAAAAAGAGAGGGTAAAACAGAGCAAAGTGGGTGCCAAGAAAGATAAGGAAGCGAAGAAAGAAGATAAGGTTCCCAAGAGTCCTATTGCATCTCCGACTAGAATGACACGCCGTTCTGCTGCTGCTGCTGCTAAAGCTGAAGCAGCTTCTCATAAAAAAGAAAAAGAAAAGTCAGTGTCAGAAAGTTCTACCAGCAATTCTTCTTCGGATGTTGAATCTGAGCATGTCAACGAGAAAGTGAATTCTGACTGTAGTCCTGACTATGTGCCTACTCGATCTACAAAACGGAAGAAGGCCAATAGTCAGAATGAAACCGATGTCAATGCTAGCCCTGCTGATGCTGTCAAAAAACGAAAACGGACACCATCTTGGAAAGTTGGTTCTAATGGTCAGCCCACAATAGTCTCTGATTCTGTGCCGCCAAAATCTCGAGGAAAAAGGCAGAAAACTACTGAAGAAAGTTCGGTAAGTAAAAAATCAGAGAAAAGTGGTGGCAGATCAGCTGCTAAAGGAGATGATTCTACGGAGGCAAAATCAGGTAGAAAAGAAAGCACGCCACCACGACCTACTAAAGCTGACAGCAGTGATCAAGAAATTGATGAGTTTGTGGGGCCCTCTGCTCTTGCCACTATTGATGATGACGCGTCAGTTGAGACTGTAGTATCTGTGTGGAAATCAGCCATTTCTGGTGTTGGTCAGGAGTTCTCAAACGTATACGAGTTTCGTGAAGCGTTACAGAGATATGCTATGGCAAATGGCTTTGAATATAAACTCAAGAAAAATGATACAAATCGTGCGAGTGGTGTATGTACTGGTGAAGGTTGTTCTTGGAAGTTTAACGCCGTTTGGGTCCCGACTACAGAGTCTTTTAAGATAAAGACGATGAATAATGTACATACATGTGATTTGGAATCAAGAGCAAATTCATTGGTAATTACCTTAAATGAGAAGCTGCAAGAATCACCTCATTTGAAACCAAAGGAAATTGCTAATCAACTTTTAAAGGACTCAGGGGTCGATTTGAACCATGGAACTATGGTTGTCAGTGATGAACGCTTAGGATCAGATAAAGAGTCGTACAATCTGTTACCATGGTTTTGCGACAAGATTATTGAAACAAATCCCGGCAGCATATCTAAACTCATTGTTGGCGAGAGCAAAAGATTTAAAGCTCTATTTGTGTCTTTCTACGCATCATTATATGGATTCCAAAACAGTTGTCGCCCCCTTCTTTTCCTTGAAGCTACTTCTCTGAGGTCCATGTATGGCGAAGTTTTATTGACAGCTAACGCTATTGATGGAAACGATGATTTTTTCCCAGTTGCATTTGCTATAGTAGACGTTGAGGATGACAACAATTGGCGTTGGTTCTTAGAACAGTTAAAAGCTGCAATCTTGTACTCGCAACCCATGACTTTTGTCTTTGATATGGAAAAGAATTTAAAAACGTCTGTTTTTGAGGTTTTTCAAGATGCTCATGTCGGTTATTCGATTTACCATCTTTTAGAGAGTTTTAAGAGAAATGTAAAGGGTCCGTTTCAAGGGGATGGGAAATCTTTCTTGCCAGTTTATTTCTTGGCTGCAGCACACGCCGTTCGTCTTGTTGGTTTTAGAAAGTCAATAGAGCAGATTAAGCTGATATCATCACAGGCTTATGACTGGGTGATGCAAATTGAACCTCAACATTGGGCGCTTCGCCTTTTTAAGGGTGAGCGGTATAACCACATCACAGATGATGTCGGTGGATCACTTGCTAAGTTAATGGAGGATTATCAGGAGTCGTCTATTTTACAAAAAATAGACGCTTTAATACGGACCATGATTGATGCCATAACTGATGCTAAGTTGGATGCATGTATGTGGAATACACACCTTACTCCTTCAAAGGAGAAACAACTGCAAGAAGAGAGCCTTAGATCGTGTGGTTTGAAAGTTCTGATCTCTTCTGATACCCTATTTGAGGTTCGCGAGGAATCGACCCATGTTGTGAATATTGGTGATTGGAGTTGTACTTGCTTAGGGTGGAAAGAAACTGGTCTACCGTGCCGTCACTCTCTTGCTGTTTTTGCATTGATTGGTAGAAACCCGTATGAATACTGCGCAAACTACTTCACTGTTGATGCTTATCGTTTAACCTACTTAGAGTCCATAAACCAAGTACCCATTGAAATGGAAGAAGGTGAAAAGTTCAAGGTCAGAAAACCAGGGGTCGAAAAGGGACAAGGTTTAGTAACAGTGGGTGAGAATGAAGAAGGTGGTGAAAAGATTGAGGTTGAAGAAGAAAATGGTGAAAAGATAGAGATGAAGATTGCAGGTGACGAAAATGAAGGAAAGACAAATGGTGACAACGACTATGCTGAAAAAGAAGATCGTGAGAAGACCGAAGCTGAAGATGAACATATAGATATCGAGATAGATGAAGCAGGGGGTAAAAAGGAAGAATCCATGAAAGTAGGGGGTGAAAATGAAGCAGCTGCAAAAGTTGAGAACGAAAAGATGGAGGTTGAGAAAAAAGATGGTGTAAAAGGTAAGATTTCTGAAACGGATGATGATCTAAATGTGCTCGTGCTTCCTCCCATACCTGTAAAACCAGCCGTTGTAAAGGAGAACATGGAGTGGGAAGAAAAGGAGGTCGAAACAACAAAGAGAACGGTAACATGCACAAAGTGCAAGCAAACAGGTCACAACAAGAAATCTTGCAACTTCTACCAGGCGCAACAAGCTGGTGAGTTGACTTTTGTCAACTAATACAATCTTGACCCGTAAGAGTATGGATCTTTAAGCAAACACACAAGCCCGGGACAACAGGTATGATAAGAAGTATCTTGTGAAACTGGAATATAGGTGCTCGAATCTCTTTGTTGATATGTGCCATATGAATCTTATTGAACTTTAGTATCTTTGTTTAAAAACATTTTGTTAGCCTTTGAACTTTTTAGTTTTGTAATGAGGCTGATAACATTTCTTGTGTGGAACGGTAGGTTGAGGGAACTGATTATGTTACCCCTGTGATTGGTAGGAATAGAATTGAATAAAGACCTTTTAGTATATGTTTATTTGAATATTGTCGAAGCCGGTAATCTTGATTTGGGCTCATTCTTTTATATGCGCGTCTTTTTTAGTATAAGTAGTTCATTTAGAAGGAAAATAAGGGCGCACATTGTGCATAACTGTGTTGTTTGATGGTTCAGTAGAAGGCCATAATATCTCGGTTGTTGATTGTTGAGAGATGTACTATTACGCAACTAAATTACCTCCTATCTTGCATAATAACTCTCATATTTTGAATGCGACTTCAACCTGGAACCGTTTAGTTGATAGGTCATATACATACCGCGAAGACAGGGCAACTTGATACATATAGTGTTGTTTTACGACTGTAGACAATCATAGGATATTTGTGTAGACAATATCTTATATACAGTACTATATGAGTGTGATGTGGCAACGGGCGGGTTTGGGACTTCCCCATCCCCAAACCCGATTACCAAAGTTCGGGGAGCCCCGTTGGGGCACGATGCTCCTCCAAACCCGTCCCGTACTAATCGATGATCTTATCGGGTGTCCTATTTGGGTGCAATTCTCGATCAAAGCCGATCAAGTTTACATTTATTATTATTTTTAGACCGTTAGTAATAACTCGAAGAATTAAGAACTTATTAATAATCAATTACAAACCAACCTTATTAAGTTTTCAATGATAGTATTATACATAAATAAATAAATTACACTGTCAAAAATTACAACATAAAAATATGACATTAAACAAGTTTATATAATCACAATTTTACAATCTTACAAAGATAAAAGAAACTAACAATATTAAAAGAAATATTTCTTTATTACGTAAATACTAACAAGTAGTATATAAGTACATATATATATCTGTATATATGTATATATTAATCGAGTGGGACGGGACGGGGATGTTATTCCCCGTCCCCGCTTAAAATCCCCGTTTAAGCTTCAAATCCGCTCCTCCTGGATTAGTTCGGGTTTCGAATTTTTATGTCATATTCATTTTTTTTTTGTCATTGTCCAACTCATTAAGGAGACAAGTAGATTAATAGGAACAAAAGTGGCCACGTCTAATTTGTTTTTATATGACTTTGGGGTGAGTTATTCGGGAAACCCCAAAACTATAAAGGAGACCCCCTTTATTATTATTATTATTATTTTAAATTTTGTTTATAAAAAAACTATAAATTTGAAAGTACGAAACATAAAATATAGAGTTTAATAAGTTAAACGCTTAAAACTGTAAGAAATACAGAAGATAAACTGACAAAAAACTGTGATGTACTGTAAATATGGGGGACAACAAGAATCTTTAACCTTAAATGGAGTTAAACACCAAAGGGCCTCTGGTCTAGCGGTATGGAGGTTTTACCTTCCTAGGCAAGGTCTCAAGTTCGAGTCTTGTCTAGGGCGATAGGGGTTTCATCCCGCGTGCCTAAAGGGAAGGGTGTCATTGCCTTCTGGGCTGGACCCAACCTGGTTGTGTGGGCTCGCTACGCCTTCTGAGCTAGGAGTCATGTAGCGACAATTGCCTTGGTCACATAAAAAAAATTGAGTTAACCCCCTTTATAAGATAGGCTCATAGAGGGGTCTTTATAGACTCCTTTCTCTTTTAAGTTCATTGACTTCGCTCGCCTGAGGGAAAGGGACTGCGACCTTCAACTCCCAAAATATATCATATAATATAGCATGTTGCCCCTGAAGAAGGATTTGAGCTATTTTCCTTTGATTCATAAACGCAAGAATCGAAGTGTAACCCTAATGAGGCTAGTAGGACCCTAATCCTGTAACCATTTAGAAAGGGCAATGAGAATTGAAGTGTAACCCTATGACTTTTTGTAGGCAAAAAGTTGCTCGTAAAAGTACAATTGTGCTTTGCTAATCATATCACAACACATGTTCATGCCACTTTGTGTTGATCAATTTCATGTTGGTGCATCTTATAATATATCATTACAAGAATCCAATAGTCGACATCATTGAATAGTGCTTTGTAAAGATCAAGTGAAGTTGCAACATTTTCTTTCAATTTTGTTGCTATACAAGAATGGCTGATCACTATTATTATTTTTGTGTATGTGTATAATTATAGAGTAAACTTTATTCTACCAAAACGAAACCGATACCTGCGAACTAGTTTACACTTTCTATATGTATTTTGCTTTACGTTTCTTTAGACGTGTAAACGAATCCAATGTTAAACAAAGCGTACGTAAACTGATCGTTGGTGAATTGCTTAAGGTGTTTTTCTTTTAAAGTGTTGAGCATCTAGCATAAACACGTGGATACGTGTATGAGCTTGTCATTAGAAAGAAGTAATTAACGCGAAACATGAACTTGAAACAATATAATTCACCGGTAACAATTCAAAATTAAAAACGTTCGGTTTTTACAAAGGGGTGGCTTAGTTGACAAAAACTTGTGACTGTCATCATTATTAAAGTCTCAAGTTCGAATCCCTTGATGCAAACAACTTTGCCAACCTTTTTGAAAGGATGAGTTTTACCAGGTTCAAGTTTATGTGACAGTGAGCTCACACATTACTATGTGGATTAGCCAACCAAAAGCTCGAAAACTATGATTTACCCAAACTTATGTATAACCAAAAATATATGATCAAACCGACGATATGAAATCTAAAAGATGATATGTATAATGGTATTCTCTATATATATTATAGCGTGAACGTATATTCGCCCGAATCTTATACCTCGAGCCAAGATACTTGAAAAAATATATGTTCTCCGCGGCCCGTTAATTTTTTTTCTCTAATAAAAAACATCGGTTCTCTCTCTCTCTCTTTTTTAATAACAACCGCCTCCCAACTGCTAGAACGTCACATAACCGCATGTTCTTCTAATATCATCTACCTAACAGAAACACATCACCGCCTCTTCTTCTCCTAATACGGCCACCGCCGATCCACTTCGTTGCCCCATCGATTACAAGCATGTCATCATTGTTAAATCGACAAACTCGCCGTGAAAGAAGGTCATTGTATGTACTCAATTTCTTCAAATTTTAGTATTTTAGATCGACTCATACTTTCGTCTGTGTTAGTTATGATATTGAATTGTGGATCTATTTATGATTTATTTGATATTATTTTTTACATGATGCAGCGATTTATCCTTATCAATTCCATATGACAATTTGAAAATCATAAACTTTTATTCGAGATTCACAAGTATGAGATTTAACCATGACTAAAGTATCACCCCTCCTAACAAATTAAAAAAGAAAAAGAAAAAAGAAGGAAAGAACCCATAAACATAATCACAACATAGCAAAATATCCGTATCAAGTCTAAATTGCGATTTATCCCTATCAATTCCAAATCACAATTTAAAAATCATTAGCTTTAATCAAAAATCTACAAATCATGTTAAATTTAACCGCAATCACATTATCACAACCTGCTAATGTTCACTTCAAGGTTTTTTAGTAAAGAAAAAGTAAAGTAACTAAAATTAAATATTTTAAACCTAATTTTAAGAGGAAACATTTTATTTTAAAATATATCAAATCACTTTTTTTCCAATCATTTTCCTTAACTGATATTTGAAAACATAGTCTTTTTTGCTCAATTCATTTTCTTTAATTTATTCAATAAACGAGACTCTAGAACAGAGTGTAAGAGCAGTGGATACCCCAGCGAATCGCTGGCGCTTTCCTGCTTACCGCCACTAGACGACGCCACATGCACACCGTCGTTCGCGTTTCCCGTCCTGCACCCTCACGACTAGCCCAAAAGATCCCGTAATTTTCTTTTTCTTTCTCGGGTCTTTTTCTCTCTTTTTTACCACGATGACACTTTTTGTACAATGACACCACTTGATATGAGACAGGGGTGTTTTGGTATTTTGATCAATTTTTGTGTCATGAGAAAAGTTGCTAAAGTGTCACCATTTTTTCTATAACACTAACCCGACGACACTAACAACACCTTGTGCTCTAAATAATTAGTCAAGAATAGGGGTGAGCATCGGGTTAAACCCGTATCAGACCGAGACTGAGACCGATTTAGCCCAAAACCATGGACCAAAGACCGGACCAAATGTGTTAGGCCCGATCCGGTTATTCAGTCGATCCAAGCCGAGAAGGCAAAATGATTAGTTGTACATAAAGATCGGACAGGGCCTAAGACCGAACATGAGGTAAATTGTGGATGAGGAAGGGCCATTTGATTTGCTCACTAGTCAAGAACAGTCAAACTCCGCAAATATACCAAAATCCCTAATCTACCCTTATTATATATATAACTAAAAAACACACAGAGACAGAGTGAAGGGACATGGGTATCCCGAAGCAAAAGTGGACGGAGGAGGAAGAAGATGCGTTACGCGCCGGAGTTGCAAAACACGGCACCGGAAAATGGAAGAATATTCAACAGGATCCTCAGTTTAATCCTCTTTTGTATTCCAGATCAAATATCGATCTCAAAGTATATTCATACTCACTTTTTATATATGTTGATTACTTTGTGTGGATTGATTAGGTGTAATTTGATGTTATGAATTGTAGCTTAATTTGTGGGGTTATGAGTTTTTTTTTTTAGAACGGCACCACACTTGAAATCCGACCCCGAGTTAAACCATCCAAACAGGCAGGCCCCGGGACCCGAACCACTAGGAGAGACCCACGAAGGAAAACCCCTATAACTCACGGCTTCGCACTAGGAGGAAATAGGATTTTTTGTTTCCTGCAAGACTTGAACCCTGGGTAAAACCTTTCTCAAGCTTCAGAAGGAGCCCAGGTGGCCAACTGAGCTAAGCCAGCTGGTTTCAGACTCATTTTGAGACCTACAGGCTTATGATAAATAAGCCCCAAAAGCTTTATATAATAGCTGGAAAATTCGAGCTTAAGCTTATTCAAAAACTCAAATTTTTTGGCTTATTTTGAGACTTGTGGGATTATACAAGTGTATTATGATATGATAAAGTTATATAAGCCCAAAAGTCTCAAAATAAGCCAAAAAATTGAGGCTTATTAAATATAAGGCGAAATCAAATAAGCCCACATAGGGGTGTTTGTTTAAGCTTATTTGATTGGCATAAGTTATTCGGGGTCATGACCTTTACTTATTCTGAATGATAGTAGCTACTTTTAAAGGCTACCAAATTAAAAGTACGATGAACATGATTTCATACACACATATTATCTTTATTAATTGTGCGATCATGTCATCTACTTGTAGGATAAATGGAGGAATATGAGTGTCGGTGCAAATGGACAAGGTCCAAGGGAAAAGGCACGAAAACCAAAACCAAAACCAAAAGGTGCAGATTCTCCTGCTACCCCTATGCCCATTTCTCAGGTTCCTTGTTCATCGTCAGTCGCGATTGTTCCAGTCACGATTGTTCCAGCTGATCCAGTTCCTGCTGATGTTATCATGGAAGATTCTTCAAAATGCTTGCTAGATGGGAAGAGCGCTTCAAAGTATGTTACACGTCTCTTTCGCTATCTAAAAATATCTTTATTGTTACTGGTGAACTATATTAGGCCATGTGGAAAACGGAAATAGAATACCAAAATCCCTAATCTACCCTTACCATCATCATCATCCGAATATAACTAAAAAACACACACAGAGTGAACAGAACGGCCATGGGTAACCCGAAGCAAAAATGGACGCAGGAGGAAGAAGATGCGTTACGCGCCGGAGTTGCAAAACACGGCACCGGAAAATGGAAGAATATTCAAAAGGATCCTGAGTTTAATCCTCATTTCTATTCCAGATCAAATATCGATCTCAAAGTATATAATCATACTCACTTTTTATATATGTTGATTACTTTGTGTAATTTGATGTTTTGAATTGTAGGTTTCGGCTTATTTGTGGGGTTATGAGCTTATTTGATTTCGCCTTATTTTTCATAAACTCAAATTTTCTTTGAGACCTACAGGCTTATGATAAATAAGCCCCAAAAGCTCTATATAATAGCTGGAAAATTCGAGCTTAAGCTTATTCATAAACTCAATTTTTTGGCTTATTTTGAGACTTGTGGGATTATATAAGTGTATTATGATATGATAAAGTTATATAAGCCTAAAAGTCTCAAAATAAGCCAAAAAATTGAGGCTTACTAAATATAAGACAAAATCAAATAAGGCCACATAGGGGTGTTTGTTTAAGCTTATTTGTGGGCTTATGAGCTTATTTGATTTCGCCTTATATTTTATAAGTCCGAACTTTTCGGCTTATGAGCCCATATATAAGCTTAAACAAACACCCTAAGTTTTTTTTTGGCTTATGAGCTTATATGATTTCGGCATATATTTCATAAGCTGTCCGGCTATTATATAGAGATTTTGGGGCTTATTTTTCATAAGCATGTAGGTCACAAAATGAGCCAGAAAGTTTGAGCTTATGAAAAACTAGCCGAAATTACATAAGCTCGTTAGCTAAAAAATAAGCTTAAATAAACACCCCCTTAATTCTGACATTAAGTTTTTGAAAGTTTGATATTGAAAGGAATATTTATGTAGTTTTGTGGTTATGAGTAAATTTTTAGGATTATTGTATAACGTTATTATATTGTTTGTGATGAGATTGAATATTAGGGGGATATTTGTTTAAGCTTATTAATGGGCTTATGAGCTTATCTGTTTTCAGCAAACTAGTTCTAGGTACAAGCAAGCTGTTTGTTTTATAAAAGCGTGAGGTAATACAAGCTGCAGCTGTAATTATATATATTTTGATCAGTTAGGTTTAATTTTGGCGCTGAATTATGTTTAGATCGAAGTGTTAGTGGAGATTCTGATAAGTATATGAATTAGATGTAATTTGATTAAGCTTTGTGTAATTTTGTGATCTTACATGAATTTCTACAAAGGTTAAAAGCGACCCGGCATACTCTTTTGAGTGTCGACTGACCATTACCCAAGGACCTAGCCCCATCCCAAAGCCCTTCTTGACCGGTCAACTGTGATATTAGATGAATGTAATTGTCGGCGTTAGGTTTTGAAATTAGTATTACTCAATTAGCTGTAATGTTTGCTTTAAATTAGGTGCACCATGATGTTTTGGGGAAATTATGGTAATTGTAAGAATTCGGTGTAATATATTGCTAATGTTAATGTCGGGACCGGTTACCGTGTGTGGAAGTCAATGCTGGTTGGTTGTCAACTTTTTGCGAATTTTGATGTTATTGTGTTTTGGATTTTGAGTTTGATATTTATTTTTGAGATCTTTAGGAAACTAGGATATATATTTAAGATAGTTTTAATTACTGGTGGTGTCAACAAAACATTTAGTTGATTTGGAGTAATAGGTGGACAGATGATATAATGCTATTTGATCTAGTGAAGTGGAATGTGAACCATGTTTTCCGAATGATAGTAGTTACTTTTATAGGCTACCAAATTAAAAGAACGAAGAACATGATTTCAGACACACATATTATCTTTATTAATTGTGCGATCATGTTATCTACTTGTAGGATAAATGGAGGAATATGAGTGTCGGTGCAAATGGCCAAGGTCCAAGGGAAAAGGCCGCGAACACCAAAACCAAAAGTGCAGATTCTCCTGCTACCCTATGCCCATTTCTCAGGTTCCTGGTTCATCGCCAGTCGCGATGTTTCCAGCGGATCCAGTTCCTACTGATGTTATCATGGAAGATTCTTCAAAATGCTTGCTAGATGGGAAGACCGCACAAAGTATGTTACGTCTCTTTCGCTATCTAAATATCTTTATTGTTACTGGTGAACTATATTAGGCCATGTGGAAAACGGAATACCATCTTAATGCGCTGTTCTTGAGGAGAGTTTCATATAATTACATGTTTGGTCTCATGCTGCGTGATGGCCTCAATTTATGGAAGTATTAAAGACTTGCATCGTTATTCAGGTACAATGCAATGATCTACGAAGCATTGTCAACCCCAGGGACGGAGCCAGGACCAAATATGACCGGGTGCACAAAATTTTTTGAACTGTAATATATAGAAACACATTTTGATGGAACGGGGTCATTTAAGATGCATTTGAAAAAAATCGATGTTGTCTATAAAATTAACACTATATTTAAAAAATCCATAGGTGTCCCGGGCACCCGCGGGACCCCCCTTGGCTCCGTCCCTGGTCAACCCTGAAGGATCCAAATTGATCGGACACCAGTGCTATTGTTAGTTTCATTGAGGTAATTATTATAGATCAAGTCAATATAACCGAAACTCCCAAATCAAGTCAATATAAGTATCAATAGTCCAATAAGTGTCAAAATCAAGCTAAAAGCTTAATAAGTTATTCGGACGGCTTATTGGGCCCTTATTGGGCTCGTCAACCCAATAAGACCAATAACCCCTTCGTTAGCTTATTAACCCGCGCCGCAATCTATAAGCTGTCAAAAACAAGTAGTAACTCAGTAGAATAATTTATGAGCTAATAAACTTTACCAATGTGCTTATCGGGCCCTTATTGGGCTCGTCAACCCAATAAGTCCAACAACCACATCGGTTGGGCTTATTAACTCCAAACCGACCCGTATCCTAAAAACAAAACTAAATAAGCAACACCCGTAACACTACATCAAAATGAACTTGGCGTAAATAATGAGCCGATTAATATAAGTCGAAACAAACAACCCCCACGTTTTCTTATTTTGTCAAAAGTCAATACATTACATATGTTTTCTTTTATTTTTAACGAAACCAAACACACCCTTACGGGTGGCTTTTCTCTATCGAACCAAAAGTCAAAACGAACACCCCGTGGTTCTTTTTTACATTGACACAACTAACAATCAAATAAGCTCAAATAGCTTGTTAGTGAATCGAATAAGCCACAAGCCACATAAATAGAACTTCCCTGGTTCGTGTTAACACCGAAAACAACAATGTCCCAAATAAGCTTTAAAGCTTATTAATAAGTCAAATAAGTCGCGATATGTAGAAATAAGCCAAAGACATAAGCTTGCGTCCGAAAATAAGCCAACATAAAGTGAATAAGCAAATCCAAGCACTCTTAGAGACCAAAATGGTCTCGGCTCAAACCCTAAACGGGTGAAAACAACTAAAAAATTCCAAATCCGAGCCACATGGGCTTCGGCCCAAATGCTGGGCTTAGCCGTTTGTATCCGAGACCAAAACAAAAGCAACAAAAATAATAAGTTGGAAATGAGCATTTGTCGAGTGCTTAAAAATAAGCACTCGACAACCTTTTTGATTTTTAGCCCAAAAACACCACAAAGATGATGATGATGATGATACCTTTTGTTTTAAAGACATTTTCGGTGAGATTCGATTCACACAAAGACTTGTGTGAATCGAAAGTTATAAAAACCTTTTTCAAAGATTCGTTTTCTTGTTTTTAATCGAAGATAAAATGATAATAAGGCGAGGTTAGGTTATTTCATTAACATACCAAGAAAGAGATGTATAATAGATGACGGATTCGGACCAAACACAACAAATAACCACGATCTAAACCGAAAACGTCTTCAAACACCTTGGATCTACACTGTGGGTGACTTTTGCCCCATTCTAGCCATTTACTTTTTAAATTTTTTATTTCGCGGTTGACCTGTTGGGGATAACACGAATCAGCTTATTAAATAGTAAATGGGTTTGAAAATTTTTTTGGTGCCAAAGGTGAAAATATATTACTAAAACATCATGAAACTATACTGTTACCACCAGGAAATCAAGATTATGATGATTTGCAGCTGTCATCATTATCTTATTTTTACAGCTTTTTTTAGGATGTTTATCTTGTTTTTGAATTGTTTTATTTAGGATAAAGTCTAGGTCTTTAGGGTTATCAGTTAGTGCTATTTGTTAGGGTTTTTTTCCTTTAAATGTAAGCTGATTTTCATTAATGAAAATCAGAATTTTAGAGTCAAAAACTAATTCAGTTTCAACTGAGTTTTGAGATCGTTGGGTTCTCTCCTATCGAGCCCTATTTATCTTACCTACAATAGGTCGTCAAGGCAGAAGGTCTCCTAAGCAAGAGGCTGATTTTGCACTTAACAGACCCATAACTAGATCATAGACCCGGGACCGTAACATATACACACTGAAACAGAGATATAGACATGACTATTCTCTTTCACAAAGTACAACATATGACAAGACTATGTCACATGAAGCTAAAACAAACAATACAACCTATCTTACCTAAATTCAAAAGACTAAGAAGCCAAGATTCACACAATATCCTGGAAGATATGTGCAGAAAGGGTACCTTCACTTTGCAATACATCTGAAAACACGTATACACAACCCATACCTTCACATCTTAACCATAAATTTTCTTCAATTGTACATTCCATGTTCTTTCAACTTTCCTAACATTAACACTGTCAATGCCCATAAGTTTATACTTCACAGTTTCCAGAATGGTCTTAACAATGTCATCACATCTTCTGCTCTCCTCTTTGAATATCCTGCCATTTCTCTCTTGCCATAACCCATACACACAAGCAGCAAAAACCATTTTATCCACTACATTTAGGATACTGTTATTATTAGCAACCTTTGATAATGACTGCACAATGTCTGGCCACTTATTGTGATTTATTTTGATTTCAGCTTTCTCCTTTATTTTATCCCAAACCTCCTTTGAGTAAGTACACTGAAAGAACAGGTGTTCCAAATTCTCATAATCCTCCAAACATAGATAGCATCTGTTGACAATGCAGAGGCCCCACTTGTTAAGCTTGTCTTGAGTATTGAGTCTATCTTGTACAGCCAGCCACAACATGAAAGCGTGTTTAGGGACACATTGAGGGTACCACACAAGCCTCCTCAAGTGAACATTTGGAGCAGATCCACATAACATTTTATTGACTGCTTTCACAGAAAATTCCTCTTCTTTGCCACTTTCAGATAACCAAACAACTCTGTCTTTACCCATGTTGTCAATTGCTGTTTTTTCTAAACTAGTGGTAATAGGAAACTTTTCATACCACTCTTCTGGCCAACTCCAAATTCCATTATTGATCATATCCCTCACACTCATATCCAACCTTAACCTTGCATCATAGATATCTCTGTGATAAGTATTAAATGGGTTTGAAATTGCCACCTGTAGTTATATTAGAAGTGCCAAACATACTTATCAGACAAATTGATGATACCTACAGGCAAAGCGATACCAAGAATGACGAGACTATAAACAATAATAACGTAGAAACCAAGAAAGACGAAACAGTAAAAAAAGGCAAAGGGGGGCCCAAAAAAGAGAGGGTAAAACAGAGCAAAGTGGGTGCCAAGAAAGATAAGGAAGCAAAGCAAGAAGATAAAGTTCCCAAGAGTCCTACCAGCGATTCTTCTTCAGATGCTTCTACGGAGGCAAAATCAGTTAGAAAAAGAGCACGCCGCCCACGACCTACTAAAGCTGACAGCAGTGATCAAGAAGTTGACGAGCTTGTGGGGCCCTCTCCTTTTGCCATTATTGATGATGACGCGTCAGTTGAGACTGTAGTATCTGTGTGGAAATCAGCCATTTCTGGTGTTGGTCAGGAGTTCTCAGATGTATACGAGTTTCGTGAAGCATTACAGAGATATGCTATGGCAAATGGCTTTGGATATAAGCTTTTCAAAAAAAAGAAAAAAAATGGCTTTGAATATAAACTCAAGAAAAATGATACAGATCGTGCGAGTGGTGTATGTACTGGTGAAGGTTGTTCTTGGAAGTTTAACGCCGTTTGGGTCCCGACTACACAGTCTTTTAAGATAAAGACGATGAATAATGTACATACTTGTGATTTGGAATCAAGAGTGAATTCGTTGGTAATTACCTTAAATGAGAAGCTGCAAGAATCACCACATTTGCAACCAAAGGAAATTGCTAATCAACTTTTATTAAATGAGAAGCTGCAAAAATCACCCGCGTTTGAAACCAAAGAAAATTGCTAATCAACTTATAAAGGACTCTCGGGTCGATTTGAACCGTGGAACTATGGTTGTCAGAGATGAACGTTTAGGATCAGATAAAGAGTCGTATAATCTGTTACCATGGTTTTGCGACAAGATTATTGAAACAAATCCCGGCAGCATTTCTAAACTCATTGTTAGCGAGAACAAAAGATTTAAAGCTCTATTTGTGTCTTTCTACGCATCATTATATGGATTCCAAAACAGTTGTCGTCCCCTTCTTTTCCTTGAAGCTACTTCTCTGAGGTCCATGTATGGCGAAGTTTTATTGACAGCTAACGCTATTGATGGAAACGATGATTTTTTCCCAGTTGCATTTGCTATAGTAGACGTTGAGGATGACAACAATTGGCGTTGGTTCTTGGAACAGTTAAAAGCTGCAATCTTGTACTGCAAACCCATGACTTTTGTCTTTGATATGGAAAAGAATTTGAAGATGTCTGTTTTTGAGGTTTTTCAAGATGCTCATGTCGGTTATTCAATTTACCATCTTTTAGAGAGTTTTAAGAGAAATGTGAAGGGTCCGTATCTAGTGGACGGGAAACCTTTCTTGCCAGTTTATTTCTTGGCTGCAGCACACGCTGTTCGTCTTGTTGGTTTTAGAAAGTCAATAGAGCAGATTAAGCTGATATCATCACAGGTGTATGACTGGGTGATGCAAATTGAACCTCAACATTGGGCGGCTTCATCTTTCAAGGGCGAGCGGTATAACCACATCACAGATGATGTCGGCGGATCACTTGCTAAGTTGATGGAGGATTATCAGGAGTCGTCTATTTTACAAAAAATAGACGCTCTAATACGTACCATGATTGATGCCATAACTGATGCTAAGTTGGATGCATGTATGTGGAATACACACCTTACTCCTTCAAAGGAGAAACAACTGCAAGACGAGAGCCTCAGATCGTGTGGTTTGAAAGTTTTGATCTCTTCTGATACCCTATTTGAGGTTCGAGAGTCGACTCATGTTGTGAATATTGGTGATTGGAGTTGTACTTGCTTAGGGTGGAAAGAAACTGGTCTACCGTGCCGTCACTCTCTTGCTGTTTTTGCATTGATTGGTAGAAACCCGATGAATACTGCGAAACTACTTCACTGTTGATGCTTATCGTTTAACCTACTTAGAGTCCATAAACCAAGTACCCATTGAAATTGAAGAAAGTGAAAAGTTCGAGGTCGGAAAACCAGGGGTTGAAAAGGGACAAGGTTTAGTAACAGTGCTCGTGCTTCCTCCCATACCTGTAAAACCAGCCGTTGTAAAGAAGAACATGGAGTGGGAAGAAAAGGAGTTCGAAACAACAAAGAGAATGGTAACATGCACAAATTGCAAGCAAACGGGTCACAACAAGAAATCTTGCGACTTCTACCAGGCACAAGAAGCTGGTGAACTGACTTTTGTCAACTAATACATTCTTGACCCCCTAAGACTATGGATTTTTAAGCAAACACACAAGCCCGGGACACCAGGTATGATAAGAAGTATTTTGTGAAACTGGAATATAGGTGCTCGAATCTCTGTTGATATGTACCATATGCTTCTTATTGAACTTTATTATCTTTGTTTAAAAACATTTTGTTAGCCTTTGAACCTTTTAGTTTTGTAATGAGGCTAATAACATTTCTTTTGTTTTTTACCGGGTCGTTTTGACTTTTTACCCAAAAAAATAACATTTCTTTTGTGGAACGGTAGGTTGAGGGAACTGATTATGTTACCCCTGTGATTGGTAGGAATAGAGTGAATAAAGACCTTTTAGTATATGTTTATTTGAATGTTGTCGAAGCCGGTAATCTTGATTTGGCCTCATTCTTTTATAATGCGTGTCTTTTTTAGTATAAGTAGCTAAATTAGAAAGGAAAAAAAAAGAATGGCGCATGTTGTGCATAACTGTGTTGTTTGATGGTTCAGTAGAAGGCCATAATATCTCGGTTGTTGATTGTTGAGAGATGTACTATTACGCAACTAAATTACCTATTATCGTACATAATAACTCTCATATTTTGAACCCGACTTCAACCCAGAACCTTTTAGTTGATAAGTCATATACATACCGCGAAGACAAGTCACCTTGATACATATAGTGTTGTTTTACATGTCATGCAGACAATGATAGGATATGTGTGCAGAAAATATCTTATATACTATGAGTGTGATGTGTCCATAGGAACAAAAGTGGTCATGTCTAATTTGTTTTCTTTATGACTTTTTGTATGCAAAAATGTTGCTTGTAAAAGTACAATTGTGCTTTGCTAATCATATCATAACACATATTCATGCCACTTTGTGTTGGTCAATTTCATGTCATTACAAGAATACAAAAGCCCACATCATTCAATAGTGCTTTGTAATGATAAAGTGAAGTTGCAACATTTTCTTTCAATTTTGTTGCTATACAAGAATGGCTGATCAGTATTATATTTTTTGTGTATATGTGTATGATTAGAGAGTAAACTTTATTCTACCAAAAAGAAATCGATACCTACGGACTTGTTTATACTTTCTATATATGTATTTTGATTTACATTTCGTTAGATACGTAAACTAATCCGTTGCTCAACAAAGCGTACGTAGATTGATCGGCGGTGAGTTGCTTAAGGTGTTTTTCTCCTAATTAAGACGTGTATGAGCTTGTCGTTAGAAAGAAGTAATCAACCCCAAACATGAACTTGAAACAATGTAATTCACCGGTAACAAATCAAAATTCAAAATTTTTGGTTTTTACAAAAGGATGGGTTAGTTGACCAAAGCTTGTGACTGTCATTATATATCTATATTAAAACGCTACGTCGGTGATATTATTTTAAACGTTGTTTTATACTCCCTCCGTCCCATAATAATTGTCCATTTTGACTTTTTTGAGTCTTTTTTGTTCAACTTTGACCATTGATATGTTTATTTGTGTTATATAATACTTGATGAAAATTATACCAAATGAAAATACATTTAAAACCTAATCTATTCATATGTTTTTTTTTATCAATTATTATATTACATAAATAAAAATATTTATGGTCAAAGTTGGATACAAAAGACTTAAAACGAAGTTAATAATTATCACGACTGGAGTATAGTAGTTATTATTAAAGTCTCGAGCTCAAACCATGCTTGACGCGAACAACCCTGCCAACCTTTTTGAAATGATGAGTTTTACCAGGATCAAGTTTATGTGACAGTGAGCTCAAACTTTACTTAGTAGATTAGCCAACCAAAAGCTCGAAAATATGGCACTTATGTATAACCAAAAACATATGATTAAACCGGACGGTTTGAAATCTAAAAGATGATATGTCTATAATGGCCTAATGGTAGCGATATCCGTAGAAGAAAACTTAAAATGAGAATGATGAGAAATAAATATAATCACATATCTGAGACACATCGACTTGAATTAGATGCATTTCTATTCATTTAAATGCATCCCAACTAGTTTCAAAAGTAATTTTAAAGTGAAAACGATGCAAAGTAGTACTTGCAATAAATTTGACCTTTAGGGGACGAAAAATATATAGGATTTACCTAACTTAATGAAATGCATCTGATATATGTATATGTATCTAATTTTTTGTTAGAAATATTATGATGCATCTAAAAGATTAGAGATGCATCTAATTGAAGTCGATTTATCTTTAATTTAGTTATAGTTATTTTTCATCATTCACTTTTTTTTTTCTCATTTGATGATATATAATGGTATTGATATTTAAGTTATGATAAACGATTTTTCAAACGTATATTTATTGAAATTGGGCCATAGCCCATTATGGTTGGAAATGACATAACTGCCTCTTGCAAATAAACAAAAAAAGTTTTCATCTCAAATCATATTTATTTTGTCTATTCTGTTACTTTAATTATTTAATTTACTGTTGTCTCCTATCTGAATATTAAATTGAATATGTTTTTATGAGTTGGTTTTAAACTAGATCAAACTTTTTTCTGGATTTAATAATGATAATATATACGGTATAAATTAAATCAATTACCACAACAAATACTTCTTACACTCAATTACAAAATAAACACTTTCAAAAGAGTTTACCAAATCAACACTTTGGGCGAAAGAAACCATTTGCTCTCCAATTCATTCCATCCACATATCCTCGCTACAACAAAAAGAACATGGAAAGCAAATAATTTGCTCTCCCTCCCAATTGCTGTCCATCTCACTACAAGAAAAAAAAAACATAGAGAGTAAATGTTTTGCTCTCCCTTCCAATTGCTCTCCACCTCGCTACAAGACAAAGAACATAAAGAGCAAATGCTTTGCTCACCCTTCTAATTAGCTCTCCGTCTCCGGCATAAAGACAAAAACATGGAAAGAATTGCTCGCTCAAAATGAAGATTTTGATAAAACGGATTTAGATGGTTTATCTTATAAAGGTGGAAGTAAAGTGTTTATTAAAAAAAAAAAAAAATCTCGTATAAATTTTGTGCAAAAAAATATACATTTTTATTCTCCATTCTCACTATGACAAAAATGTCATTCTCTTTGGCAACAGGAACTATGAAAACAACAAGCTTGACTTGCGGTCTTTGACCAGTTTTCAGGGATAAAACTAGGATCAAATATTATTAGGTGAACAAATTGTTTTAAACCGTAATATATAAGCACATTTCATCAGATGGAGTGCATTTAAGAAAAAATTGATATTTTTTTCAAAAATTAATATTACATCGAAAAATCAATAGATGTCGTGAAACCTCGCGAAAACCCTCTAGTTCCGTCCCTGCAAGTCTTGAATATCTACACTATCTATCTTACACATATTACACACAAAATCTCACATATTGTCGGAGAGACGCCGTGACTTGAACCTATAATCGTTTGATGAACCACTCACATATAACTAAGCTAAATAACTTTTGGTAAACTTGTCTCCATGTGACAGATAAAACAATAAATGTACAAAAATCATTACAAACAATGAATCTAAAGTGTGTTGCTTATTACGTCTGACATGATGGAACTACTTTGCCCAAAATGGACGAAAAGTGTATCATTACTACGTATGATAAAAAGTGAATTGGCTAAAACAATAGTTAGTCTAAAATTAATTTTGTGTTTGCAATCCCTTGAACTTCATTCTACTTTGGCATTTCTTTTTATAAACATTAATTGTATATTAAACTAAAGAGGATAACATCTCAGCTGCAAACAACAGAGAGTTATCTCGTGTTGCAATGTAAAAATGATCTCTGATAACATCCTTGATGTACACAATTGATTCTTGATTTACACCTAGCAGCAGAGAAGGATCCATGCTGTTTGCAGCAGGGATTATTTTTCCTAAACTAAATTTCCTGAAGAAGTATATATATTTAGTGGATTTCACATTTCAAATCTTGCCCGTTAGTTTCTGCGTAACTTGCAAATCATTTAGTATTGCAACATGTCCTATAAATGAGAGATGCACAAATGTTGTTTAATATACTAAATAAACAAGATATGTAACACATATTTTTGTACCTCGTTTGATTAGGAGAAATCAAAACTTTTGACAAAATTTTATCTTATGGGGCAAAAATCTATGTGGTTCACAAGGATCGCCCTACTTAAATCCGCTCATGGTCTCTGTACAGGATCTGAATCAAGGGACCGGGACCATCCATTTAATTTTAATGAGTGTTAATTGTAAAAATCATCATTTTCTTAAATGCATACTTGCCTAAAAAATCGAGATTCTCATTTAATATAACTTTTCGTAAATACATCTGGTAAAATTGCCGTGTCCCTATCTTTGTAATCATACCCATATAAAGTTGGATTTTTGATTACTCCGTCCCTAAACTTATAGTTCTGTTGACTTTTTCGGCCTTTCTTTTTCAACTTGACCTTAAATATTTTTGTTTATGTTATACACAATAGTTGATTATACCAAATGAAAATACATTAAAAATCCAACCCTTCATATATTTTGTATCAAGATATATAACACATACAAAAATACTTAAGGTCAAAAAGTTATATAATCGGAAAAGTAAAAAAAAGACTATAATTTTAAGACGGAGGGAGTAATAAACTTGATATTTGAGCCGATTATAAGGAGGTTTTTGATAAATAAAGAAACTGAAGATAATTACTCAAAATCTTATCTCGTACATGTCATATGATGACACTTAACCTTAAACTAATAATGTGTCAACAACTAGAAATAGTTTATTTCCACACAAACACTAAAATAAACTAACTAAAGTTACAAAAGTGATTGTTGACCTTCAAAATTCAATACACCTGTTACACTTTTCATATTTAACCAGCAGCGTAGCCAAAAGTTGTAGTCGATAGAGCAAATTTTAACATTTTCAGATACTACATTACAAATCAGTTTGTTAAAGGGCCACCTTACAAAAATAACCATAATATTTTTAAAAAATTACACTACATATTTTTATGAAAGAGGCACGCCCATGAATTAACTTGGACTTTTTTTTTTGGGTCAATTTATTTTGGGAGGGCCGATCTGAGATTATTTGAACCTCAACTAAATTACCCCTAAACCTATAATATTTACATTCAAAGCCGCAAATTTTCAGTGCCAGGGCCTCCCCGGTCTCCATTAAGTCCATTCTCAGACGTGCTCCACCCGCTTCTTACCTCCACCTATGTAATTAACTCAACATATACATCCAAAACCAAAATGGAATCATTTATTTATCATCCATCCGTGATGATTATAAGATTGATTAAATAATCATTTGGAATCATCAAGGATGGATGATAAATGAATGATTCCACCTATGTAATTAACCCAATAATTATGTTTAACCACACTTAAAATTAACTGAAATGAAGCAAAAAAAAACAAAAACAAGGATGTCTAAATTTACACTACTACTTGTAGATTTATGATTTATCATTGATGAGTTAAATGGGTAGATCCAAGGATAGTTTTATCTAATATTTATATTTGTGTGGGGTCCAAGATATTAAAAGCAATGTGGTGGGGTGGGTCCCATTAAAAACAGCTAAGAAAAGATTAGTTCGACCGGACTCACCCGATCGGACCACCGGTCTACTTCAATATGAATGTGACTCCAAAACCGTTCGTTTGCAAATTTACGTTATCAATATGGATATTTAACTAATTCCTTATTTAAATGTCATTTTAATGAAAGTAACCAAGAAATATATGTTACAACCACTGACAAGTTAGCATACTTGTTAGAGTCCAAGGTGCACTTGAGCTCTTATAGTCGCCGTCACGTCATTTTTTCATTCCATAACACAAAATCAAAAGGCACCCTCCTCATAACATTCATATAACACATCATAAAAAAAACCTAGCTCAAAAAAAAAAAAAAAAAAAAAAAAAGCACAAAAAACTTATACCATTGGATAAGGCCAACACCTCCATGCACTTTACAACAAAGTATAGCGGCGTCACAAAGGCACAAACGACCCTATAACATTTTATAAGTGCATTGCACCGTGCACTCTTAGACATAATGAAATTGGTATGCATTGATATACTAAAAATAAATTTCAAGTTCGTACTCACGAGGCAAACATCTCACATATTAGTCCGAAACTCATAATCCTCAAGAAATTAACCAAAAAAAGTAAATCTCATCCGGTTATTTGGGGTTTTTATAAATATGAATGTAACAGAAAATAGGATTATCTACATAGAAATTTTGTGAACCTTTTAAAAAAACAAGGCAAGTACAAATATCCCATATCCATAAATAAAAGGTGGAGAAAATATAGTTAATTATATTCTTTTATCTATTTCTTATTTAAAAGTGGAGAATATATTTCTTATGGCTATGAATCTAGATTCTTTGTGTTATTCCTTAGCCTTGATTTGATTCCAACGAATATATATGTTGTTTTCATGGGAACTAAATGGTAATATTATATGTATATTAACTTTGAGATATATGTTTTGCTTTAAGGGAAAAAAAGAAAAGAAAAGAGTAATCTCAGTTTAATTCTTGTTTAAACACATTAATATATGCTTAGAAAATGTAAGATTCTTTATTAAGTAAAAAGTATTAATTTGTTACAATATAGGTAAATAAGTGAGGTTTAGTTTGTTTAGCTATTTGGGAGGGTGAGTTTTTTTAACTTAAGTGTACGTGTTTTAACCAATGTATTTTTTTACATGTAACAAGTTTAACCACTCAACAAAGGGCGGAACTCTTTAGGGGCAGGAAGGGTCCCGGTCTTCTAAAAAATTTACGACAACGGTAATTTAATTGATAATACAAACAAATCTTCGATTCAATCTTCCTAAAATAAATATTCAAGCTACACGCTCTTCAACACGATATAGTAATGTTTGAATCTAAAAACTCTAGTAAGATATGACCCCCTAACTACTAGACTACTCTAGTGATAATATCTCACACGTGTAAAATATCGTTTTCAAAAAAAGTAATAACATGGCAATTTATTTAGATTCTACATATTCCTTCCGTTCTAAATAATTGATCCCGAAAAAAAAACACGTAGTTTAATAAAAGAGAATTTTTTTTAAATGAACACTTTTGCCTAGTACTTTACACGTATAAACCACGCCCGTATAATTTTCTAAAATGAACTTTTCAATATTAGACGTTAGATTGGTATCAGAATCGTTTTAAACTGCACACTGTACACCAATACCTCGGGCGTGGCCTGGGCGGCGTGGGGAGGCTCGCTGCCTGGCGCTGGGAGGCTCGTGGCCCCTGGCGTGGGGAGGCCGGCGCTCTCCCCAGGGGCGCGTGGTTATGCGGGCGCTGGCTCTGGCGCTGGAGAACGGGCGCGGGCTCTGGCGCTGGGGAGGCTGGCGCGCCCTCGGGCGTGATGCGTGTTGCTTCGGCCAGCTACCGCGTGGAGGGCTGGAATGCTTGAAGATGGTAGCGAGGAAGATGGTGAGAAGCTTGAAGATGGTGGAGTTTAGGCCAAGAAATGAAAGACGGAGATCCCAGCCGACGCGATAAAGATGATAAAGATGATAATCAAAGGCCGCGGGCGGCTTATGAGAATCAAAGGCATCTTCGTGAATAAGAACTCATTTACTCAACTTGAAGAACCCAAGCTCAAATACTTCCTGGTTTATTTATGATCATGACATCTCATACGTAACTGGAAAGGGACACATTTTGGTCATTCTCGTAAACCATAAGAAAAGTGTTCAGTTTAGTAATATGAGTATGTATACGGTTCACTTTTGTAATTTGCTTTTAATAAAAACATAATCATTACTGATTTTTCTTTTTTACATTTTGCAGAATAACAATTTTACCCTTAAATAATTAATTAATATCTTATTTAAAGTTTGTAATATTAATTAATTGCAATCAAAGATAATATGGTAAAATTGACCAAACTTTCTTATCTATTTTTAAAAGGGCAAATTGTCTGAAAAGGCATCGAACTTGCCACTTTTTCCTTTTCTGGGCATCGAACTTTTTTTTCTTCCTATTGTAGCAACCCAACTTGCCAATTTCCTATTGTAGCACTGAACTTTCCTAATCACACTTAAAGTGTAATTAATCTTCTAAACTCGTTGTAAGTGTGATTTTGTGTCACAAAAGGAAAATTATGCAACTTCGTGCTACTATAGGAAAATTGTGCAAGTTTAGTGCTACCCGCTTTAAGTGTGACTTGACCGGTAATTTTTATTGCACCGCTAGTCCTTTTCGTCTGTTTTAACGACCGTTATATATTATTGCACCGTTTCGCAAGATGCTGCCTGCTTTTAGACGCTTTGCCTGCTTTTACACGCTGATCAAGCAACGCTTGTATACGCATTTTTAGTTCTTTGCATGGTTTCGTCCGCTTTTATGTTTTCGCCGGTTGTTGGCTATCAAAGAAACCAGCATGCGCCCGTTACGCCAAGACGCGCTTGTCCGTTGCAGACAGCCGCCCCGCTTTTGACGTTTTCGCTCGCGGATGACGCTGCCTGATGCGCTGCCCGAAGCATCGCTGCTGCTTTTGCACATTTTTGTTATCCGCGGCACTGTTTACGCTCGCTTTGCTACGCTTTAGCCTTTTGCTTACACGCTTTCCTCGCTTTACATGTGCAAAAACGGACGAAAAACGTAAAACCG
>OU343221.1:294883029-295084368 GCA_910596185.1 Chrysanthemum makinoi
AATAGCCACTGATTGTTGCTTTTTAGCACTCCAACAAACCAGTTTTCTCCAAGAAATTGACAGGACCCTGAGGTACTTTTTTCTATCCATGTTGCAGCCAGCATAATCAGAATCAGAGTAACCCTTGAGATCAAACCTTGAGCATTTTGGATAATAGAGTCCAAGATTCGGGGTTCCTTCGTATTCAGTATTCTTTTGGCTGCAAATGAGAGGATTCTTTAGGATTGGACCGATATCTTGCTATTAGACAAGACGAGAATTTATGTCCAGTCTAGAAGCGATTAGATACATCAAGATCCAACAATCCCTCCTGAAATGGGTTTGATTTCTTGATTTTCTAGTGAGATCGGGTCCAAGGTTGTTAGATGGGATCATTGGAGTCTTCAATGCAGGCAATGATATCTCATATATTTCTTCAAGAGATTTTTGGTGTATTTCTCTTGGTGATGGATATTCCTTTATCAGGTTTGCTCGATTTGTAGTCCAAGAAAGTATGTGAGTTACCCCCATCATGCTCATTTCAAACTTCTTTGTCATCAGTTTTTCAAACTGCTTGCAAAGTTTGTAGTTTGTTGAGCCAAAAATGATATCATCAACATACACTTGGACTAGTATCACATCTTGTTGAGTTCTATAGACAAACAAAGGTGTTGTCTATCTTTCCTCGACAAACTTGTTTTGTATCAGAAGGCCGAGAGAGTTTCATATCATGCCCGAGCTTTTAAGTCCATATAGGGCTTTTGTCAAGCTTCTGAACATAGTAAGGGAATTCACTACTCAAAGCAGGGGGTTGCTTGAACATACACATCTTACTTGAGATCACCATTTAAGAATGCACTTTTAACATCCATTTGGTAGACCGTGAAGTTCATGTATGTTGCATATGCAAGGAAGATCCGATGGCTTCCATTCAACAACAGAGCAAATGTCTCATCATAGTCAATGCCTTCTTGTTGATCTGTAACCTTTGGCTAAGTCGGCTTTGTTTTTAATGACAGCGTCGTTTCATGGGCTTTGTTTCAAAACCCACTTCATTCCTATGACTACTACATCCTGAGAACATTTAATCAAGGTCATGACCTTGTTTTGTCAAACTATCGCAGCTTCTTGCATAGCTGAACCCGGCTTGGGTGTTTAAGAGCCTCGGTGACACTTTTGGGTTCTATATCCGATAGGTAATCAAGATATAGACATTCATTGTCAAGCTGCAGTTAGATTAGCGACCATGCTTCAGTGAGCATGCCCTCGTGGTTCACCAATGATGTTTACAAGCTCAATGTCTTGAGTTCTTGTCCACTTACTTTGTGGTCCGATCCAGCTTGATGATGTCACCGGAGTTCGATGTGAGTCAGTGCAAGAGCCATCGAATCATTTAGAACATCTAGAGATGTCTTGTTCGTTTGAGGTTCATAAGTTCTGGTTCCCGATCATTTGGATCGGTGTTTCCTATCCCAAAGAGGACTGATTGATTATCAATAAACTCACTGATGGTTGGTTGGGGTAGGTTGTGAGGTAAGACATAATATGATATGTCGCGATCGCTTGATATGAGGAATTGAATTCTGTTGTAATCATCGAGGATATCTTGATGAGTTATCAATTCCTATTTCCTCCATCGAGGTGTTGGTGAACCTGATACTTTCAGTATTTTCATCAAAGGTGACATGAAAGGTTTCCTCAACTTGTTGTCTCCTTGTGTTAAAACCCTGAAGGCTTTGGAGATCGCTGAGAGTAGCCTGAAGTATCCATCATCGCTTTGCACCAAACTTGCCTAGATGATCCTTGTGGTTATGAATGAACACAGGACATCCAAACATATGAAAATAGCCGATGTCGAAGTCTACCTTTGAAGATCTCAAACGGGTTTTGTTATGTCTTTTGACAATGATTGACCTGCTTTGAGTGTAACAGCGCTTTGATACTTCAAATTCGAGAATGTTTTGAGAGGGTCGAGCCATTTAACATGGTTCTAGCGACCTCAATGAGAGTTATGTTTTTCTTTCAAGAACCCCATTTTGTTCAGGGTATATGGAGACGAGAAATTTTGAGAAATTCCTTTTTCATCACGTAAACTCTCAAGCTCATGATTTCTGAACTCGCACCATTGTTAGTTCTCGATTTGTTTAACTAATGTCATTCGTTTTCAATCTTCCTCCGATGAATGACATTATTGTATCACCGCCGACTCTCTTTGAAAGAAAGTATACCTAAGTGTATCTTGAGAGCTCATCAACAATGACAAGTGTATACTTCTCATGCCGATTGATCTAGACCCATGCAGTCCAAAGAGATCCATGCCAGGAGGGTGGGCAGCTTTTGATGGAGAAATTTTTGTTTGGTTTTGAATGATGCTCTGTGGTGTTTACCTTTTCACAGTGCGAGCATGCTTTGTCTTTTGCAAAGACCAGTGATGGTAAGCCAAGGACCTTGTTTTGTTTTGCCAAGTTGTTGAGGTTTTGAAGTTTAAGTGTGAGAGTCTCTTGTGCCACGAGCCAATTGATTGTTTCAGACTTTCAGGGTTTTAGCAAAGAGACAAGTTCCATCTTGGGAGAGAGTTGACATGTCTAACACATAAACATCATCTCTCCTAGGAGCTATCAACACAACTTCCTTGTTGGCATTGAAAATGGTACCTTGTTTATCATTGAATTGTACAATGTATTTAGCATCACATAGTTGATGACATCGATGAGATTGTATTTGAGACCATTGACATAGGCTATTCTAGAGAAAATATTCCATTAGCTTTATTGAACCATAACCTTCAATGGGACATGATGAGTTATCACCAAATACTACCTTGGGCCCTGGTTCCTTTACATACTTGTGCGATATTCCTTCACACCGGTATGCTTCTTGAGCATCCACCGCCTAGATGCCAAATAGGATCCCTAGCATGTCTCTCGCACAAGCGTGAAACTCAATTAGTTTCTCTTAGTGACACACTTACTAGTGGGTGGTCTCAAGGTCTCTTTGAAATTTGCAATCGACTCATGGTCGCTGGTTGTGTGCATAGTGCTACCACGGGTTTTGCATTTAGAGGTGAAGATGACTCAGTGACTCGGGTTGTTTAGAATTTCTCCTTGCATGAATGACACGTCATGTTGGGATGTCTCATGAGTTTTATTACGATATATCACAAAGATGTGTTCATGAGACAATCATCCCGATGATGATCATTAAACCCACAGTGAGGGCACAGAGGAAAAGGTTTTGCTCTATTCTTGGGAGCGGTTTTGGAGGATGAAGCATACTGATGACCAACTTTGGTATAGTTTGCTTGACCGACATATTGTAGATGGTCTCATAGCCCTGTGATCATCCTTTTGCGCATCAAAAGGATTCTATAGCAGTTGTCAGTGGTATGGCTGGTGTAATGACACAGCTCACACTTATGCTTGTTTTTGGAGGTTGACTTAGACTTTGATGAACTGGAGGAAGCTGACTTTGTCTCCTTGATTGGTTCAGGGACCTTTTCAATGGATTCCATTTTTTCAGAAGCTTCCTCACTAGTTCATTCCTTGGCTGAATTTGGTCGTTTTCGGGGACAGAGGATGTTGAAGTCTCAAGAGGAGTAGAATCTTGTTGAGTTGGTTTTTGGTCTTTTCGTGATGGTTCTACCAAGTCCAGACTTTTGGTGAATGAGGATTGAATTGCGTGCAGTGAGTAAGCTCTGAGCTTGGAGCAGACCTGAAGAGGTTTCAGTGGTGGAAGCGTGCTTGAGATTCTCGCCAGACTCGCAGATGTGTTCGCATTACTGGGCACATCAGGAGTCCAAGCATGCTTTCTTGAGCTTGACTTTCGTGCTCTAGAATCCTTCCGAATCGAAATTTGGAAGCTTACTCTCAAGATTAACCCGCATAATCCAATCACGGAATTGGGATTAGTCAACATATTTGTAATCATGCCACAGACACAAATGGCTTAGGAGATGGTCTTTGTTGGAGAGTCGTGAGATGATCTTCACCTATGACTCTTTTGCTATCGGGGCACCTACAGCATCAAAGACCACGGGATTCTTAGCATCCAACTATCAAGAATATCTTGTTCCTTTTAAGTTCATCTTGAAGAGCCTGATTTCTCTTAACTAGTTCATTGTTTTGAATTTGCAAAGTGACAGCCTCAAGCTTGGCTTGTTTTAAAATAAGTAGTTCATCTCTACACTTGTTTAATTCAAAACTTAGCTTGTTGTATTTTGAAAAAGATTTAATCTTTGCTCTTCTACAAACTTAAGGTCAACATTAAGATAATTCATATAAGATCCAATCGAGTCATCATCCATAGAAAGTAAGATGTTTACCTTCTTCATAGTGATGTTGACCCATTCCCCGCTTTCGCATGATTCTTTCCAACAGCTAGCTTGTCCTCTTCTCGAGAGGGCCATCATAACCGACATGCACCATTTCATCATCGATGACACGGCTCTTCATCCCAAATAAGGTCTCAAAGAACAAGGCCTTTGTTTTACCCCGCACGATTGAACACTTTTTGTTGTTTCGAGGGATGGCCTCGAGCAATGCAAGCTTAGCTGACTTTTCTTATACTTAGCTTCAAAATCAACAGTTTTGTTTTGATCAATTTTGTTTTGAAAGTTTTGATGAGACTGATAGATTTTTGGTTGAAATTTGCTAAAGCCTGAGGACTGATTTGATCCTGATGGTTTATAAGAGGGTTCAGAAATTGTTTTTGAAAAATAGTCTTTTGCAAAATGACCTCTTTTGTGACACTTAAAGCATTCAATGTCCTCATTTGCTTTGGCATTTGAAAACCTTTGCTTTTATAAACCTTCGAGAGTTAGAAAGGAGTGCCCTTTCCTGGAATTCGTTCGGTGTCATTTAGGTATCCTCACTTGATCTCTCATCGGCTCATCATCAATTTTCCTGAAAATCTTGAACAATATTGTTAGAATAAAGCGCGTTGATATTGGTGATGAGGTGGTGGTCGTGGACTTCTTGACTTCCCGAGACTTCTTTAAGTCAAGGTATTGTCTGTTGATGAGGTTTTCCTCATAGACAAATTTCCCATAAATTTCATGAAGCTCAAGATTTTGGATATGATTAGCATTCCTAAGTCCCTGAGAGAAATTCAACCACTTCTCGGTGAGATGAAAAACCAACATTGATTCATGTTTGGACAACTTAACACCATCATTTGACAGTTCATTTAAAAGAGTTTTGTACTGGGTGTAAGTTTGAGAGAGAGTTTCGAGTCCTTAGCCCCTGAAGGTGTTATACTCAAGTTTCGTGTCCATTATATCTGTTTTCCTTGGTATCGATGGTCCTTCATGACTATGAACTAGGTCATCCCAGTTTGCTTAGTCAGTACTACAGCTTATAACAGACTCTATAATATCGTTAGGAAGACAAGATATTATGATACTTTTGAGTCTTTGGTCCCGTTGACCACTCTCCTTTCATCATGGGTCCATGAGCTTCAAGTTTGGGCAACCCTTCAAATAGTTTTGGGACAAATGGACCTTCATTTATACACATGATATAATAAGGTTCCATCCCAATCAAATAGCAAAGCATTCGCTTTTTCCATTTGTTGAATTTGCCAACTTCAAGTCTAGGGCAACAAATGAATAAGCTCCACCCTTTTTATTGACTAGTTGGGGTACATCAATTTCAGCCATTTAGGATCCTAATTTAAAAAATTTTATAGCGGCCTAAAAACTAGTTTTATAATTAGCCTGTCTCTGATAACACTTGTTGTTCCCCGTTCACTAAGGTTTAAAACAGTTTTAGAATAAAAAACAAGTTAATAGTGAACAATGACTGAAATTAACATAAGTAAAACACACTTATAAATTTTCAACATCATATTCTTATTAGAAATAAATCAACAAAGATACGCTATCCAAGTACTTATGGAATAGTACTTGGGATTGAAATGACAAAGTTGGGTGACCTCTAAGCTCAAAGCTAAGTCCGAGCACAACTCTTAGAGCTCACTGAGCTATCTCAAGAACTAAGTCGTATTTGGAGGAGTGAAAAGATGGCTTCATGTGTGTGTGTTTTACAATTCACAAGCTTAACCTTTTCACTCCATCTCTTATGCTATTTATACATGTATGAGTTTTAACTCTTTCCTAAGTGACAACTGACATCATACGAAGACAAAATATGATGTATTTTGTCTCTGTTTACAAAGAATATTCTAGCTAAGAGACAAGACTACTTTCCTAAGTTCGTGATGACACGAGCCCGATCTTTTGCCATTCAGGGAAAGTTGACTTTGGTTGATAAGGACGTTGTCTTATCTGATTCAAACTTATCCCGCTTGTCCCGCTTCTTTCTTCATTTTCATCATTCAGTCTTCTACTTGAGTTTGTCTTCAGTGTCGTTGGAGAGGAGTCTTAAGGATTCAATGAGTTATTGTCATCACTCACTGAATCCATCATCTTCTTCTTGACTCAGCCTTCACCCTTTAAGTTCCGCCTTATGAGTAGAGTGACTTCTTCTTGTAATCGAGTATCCGAAGATGACTCACCGAGACTACTATGCACTCAGTGACCTGTTAGTGTTTAACGTACTAAACACTTGGGCTATTTTCTATTCAAATCCTAGATTAAGGGGTTTGGGTATTTACTGAACCCAACATTACGGAGAAATATTTGCACCGTTAGTCCTCATTGACTGATTTTACTAACAGAGGGATGTATTTGTGCCAACTTTTCTAACGGAGGGATGGTTTTGTGCCAAAAAAAAAGTTTAAGGATGTAAAGCGAGACATGGGACAAACCACATGGATGTATTTTGGACTTTACTCTTTACCTTTTGTAGTGTCAAAATATATTTTATCTTAGTATGAGACACATATCTATCAGTGGCGGAACTTGAATGTTTTTATTGAGGGGCCAAAGTTATTGCGATGTAAAAATTAACTTTTCTTTCAGAACTTCAAACTAATTGTTCAAAGTAGTATTCAATGTCGAGTACATCATGATATAGTTTAATAAAACTAATTTATAGGAGTTATTGACGATTTGAAATTCTCATGTAGCTGAACTCTTCTAACACTTATAACTTTTAAAGTTTCAAAGATTAAACATGTTAAGCTTGAATAGATAAATTCACATATAGTTGTATTTTGTATTTTTCATTAGTTTCCTGCAAGTGACAAAGCTAGTGTACTTGATTTTGTTCATATATGTTTTGTTTCTTTTCTAAAATTTTATTGTAAAATACATATAATCAGCTAATGACACAAACTTTTTGAGGGGAGGGGGGCCACAACCCCTCCTTGCCTCCATGATGTTCCGCCCCTGGTATCTACTTCAGAATATATCACATAGTAGCATAATCAGATACCATAAATCCAATTTAAATCATAATTGTTCAACTATACGGCACTTCATAGTATAAAAATAATGAATTAAAGATCAAATGAGAAAAAGAACTAAAATGAGACGGATAAGAAATAAGCTTAATATGCAACTAAAAAATAAATACATTTTTCTTCAAATTTTCACCCCTCTTTTAAAATGTATCCATTTCATTTTACTTAATCTTCTCCCAAAATCCATTCTTTAGAAACAGTACACAAGACACAACTATTTTTATAGAATGTACTTTTGTTTTCTCAAATACAATAGAACTCCACAAAAGATTTTTATTTTTATTTTTTTATTATTATTATTTTTTTAATTCAAGTAATTTAACAAATTTCCAAATTTGCCTCACAACTTTACAAACTTTATAAACCAAGCCCAACTTCTCCAAGATAACACCCATCTCCAAAACGTCGTTAAAACCCTAAAAAATCGTTTCAATTTCATTCCCCAATATTTGACCTAATTCCATAACACCCCCTTCAATTCCTTCAACCCTTAAAAGAACCCTAATTCTTGATTCTTTCAAACCAATTCAATTGAAAAACTCAGTAAGTTACTCACTTTCTTGAATCTTTTATTTAATTTGTGTAGTTTTTAGGGTTTTTGTGACATGGGTTTTGCTTATTTTTTCTGTTTATGTGTGTTTAATGCTTAAAGTTTGTATCTTGATGTGTAATTGGTTGATTTTAGGGTTCAAGATTGATGTGGGTATGTTTAATTTTTGTTTTATTGCTTAAAGTTTGGTTCTTGATGTGAATTTGAGTGATTTTAGGGTTTATGAATCAAGATTGAGGTGGGTTTTGTTAATTTTGGGGGGAAGTTGAAAAAGATGTGATTTTGAGTAATGCTGGTTTGGTTTTAGAATTGATGTAAAGGAACAAGAGTGTAGCTGTGTTTTGGGTTTAGCCTAAGGCCTTAGGACAGATAGATAGTTTGTAGATTCGCCTTTTTTTTAAGTGCCTGCGGATAACGGTGTGTGTAACTTTTTTTTTAAGTAATGTAGGATTCAAGTTTGAGATATAGGCAATCCTTTGAATTTTTGGCTGACTAATCCACGGGGCTTGGTACCTTTTACATATTAGTAATGAATGTAGGGTTTGCGTGGCAACAAGCACGATTAAACTTGGTACCTTTTACATATTAGTAATGAATGTAAGAAGGTTTTACCTACTTGGCTACTGTTGACTCGTTAGATATAGGCAAATCGTGTCTATATGTTGTTAAAGCGATGAACTTAGTCGTTTTAATTTTTATTGTCATTTAAGACATGGCTAATTGTAGTCTTTGAGTTGAATCGACGCTACCAGCTTTCCCACTTAATTTTGGCTCATTAACACGTTAGTACCTTCGTTTTGTTATAGTGTATATGTCTTTTATCTAATAGTTGAGATGTATTCGTCAAAAGCATGAAGTAGGTATGTGCAAAGGTTATATGTTACAGTATGTTCTACCTATGATGGGAATGGGTATATAACAATCCTGCGATAAAGTTGTTGACCGTGCGATATTTATCGCAATTTATGAGATGTTAATTAATGTTTGTGTTAATATCGGATCGCATTTTATTTGCCATTACCTATATATTTGTAACACCTACTGAAAAAAGATATCGACAATAAATTGTAATAATATTGTGCTAAATAGGCATTTAGTGCGTATGAGTATAGGACTCATAAATGCTGTTCACTTGCTTTCGTATTTATCTTAACAATTTAGAGAAACTAGACGAGTAGACGTAGATTTTTGCAGTGATGAATAACCTACCTTTTTTTCTGCCTGTGTGTGTTTATTTTTTATAGGTATAGTCAATGGCAAAGGGAAAGCTTATACTAATATGTCAATCTGGTGGCCATTTTACGACAAGTGAAGATGGAACTTTGACGTATAACGGGGGAGAAGCAAATGCTGCAAATGTCACCTCTGAGACTCCATTTACTGATTTGAAATTAAGTTTGGCCGAAATATGTGATGTGAACCAGGAAACAGTGACAGTCAAGTATTTCCTGCCTGGAAACAAGCGAAATCTGATTACTGTAAAGAACGATAAGGATGTAAAAAGAATGATTGATTTTCATGGGGATGCTCTAACAGCACAAGTGTTTGTTTCTGGAACACCAGGTTTTGTTCGTAGTGTCCCTGAACCACCGCAACCTAACAGGTATTATTTTATGTCAGTACTGGACCTTCTGCTATTACAGTTAGGGGTGACAAATTGGGCTTGTTTGATAACGGGTCAAAACGGGTTATTTTTGTCGCAGGTCAACTAAAACTCCTCCTCCTTGTCCAATTCCTCTTATATAAATAATTATTATTGGGTCACATGCGATCACAAAATTTATTAAATTTTAATTATTTGAATAAATTCTTTTATGGAGGTTTTATCAATCAAAAAGTTACAGCTTGTGTCACTTTTTTAAATTTTTTTTACTTCTAGTTCTAAGAAGTTTATTTCAAATAAATTTATTTGCCAAATATGATGACAAAGGTTATATTTTTATATAATCATTGAGTAAGTTACTAGGAGGTCTTATGCATTTTAAAGCTACACTGTGGGTGACTTTTGCCCCATTCGACCCATTTACTAATTAATTTTTTATTTACTGGTTGACCTGTTGGGGATAATACGAATCAGCCTATTAATTAGTAAATGGGTTGAAATTGCCACCTGTTGTTATATTAGAAGTGCCTAAAGCATACTTATCAGACAAATTGGTGATACCTGCAGGGAAAGCGATACCAAGAAAGATGAGACTGTAAACAATAATGACGTAGAAACCAAGAAAGACGAAACAGTAAAAAAAGGCAAAGGGGGTACCAAAAAAGAGAGGGTAAAACAGAGCAAAGTGGGTGCCAAGAAAGATAAGGAAGCGAAGAAAGAAGATAAGGTTCCCAAGAGTCCTATTGCATCTCCGACTAGAATGACACGCCGTTCTGCTGCTGCTGCTGCTAAAGCTGAAGCAGCTTCTCATAAAAAAGAAAAAGAAAAGTCAGTGTCAGAAAGTTCTACCAGCAATTCTTCTTCGGATGTTGAATCTGAGCATGTCAACGAGAAAGTGAATTCTGACTGTAGTCCTGACTATGTGCCTACTCGATCTACAAAACGGAAGAAGGCCAATAGTCAGAATGAAACCGATGTCAATGCTAGCCCTGCTGATGCTGTCAAAAAACGAAAACGGACACCATCTTGGAAAGTTGGTTCTAATGGTCAGCCCACAATAGTCTCTGATTCTGTGCCGCCAAAATCTCGAGGAAAAAGGCAGAAAACTACTGAAGAAAGTTCGGTAAGTAAAAAATCAGAGAGAAAAAGTGGCAGATCAGCTGCTAAAGGAGATGATTCTACGGAGGCAAAATCAGGTAGAAAAAGAGCACGCCGCCCACGACCTACTAAAGCTGACAGCAGTGATCAAGAAATTGATGAGTTTGTGGGGCCCTCTGCTCTTGCCACTATTGATGATGACGCGTCAGTTGAGACTGTAGTATCTGTGTGGAAATCAGCCATTTCTGGTGTTGGTCAGGAGTTCTCAAACGTATACGAGTTTCGTGAAGCGTTACAGAGATATGCTATGGCAAATGGCTTTGAATATAAACTCAAGAAAAATGATACAAATCGTGCGAGTGGTGTATGTACTGGTGAAGGTTGTTCTTGGAAGTTTAACGCCGTTTGGGTCCCGACTACAGAGTCTTTTAAGATAAAGACGATGAATAATGTACATACATGTGATTTGGAATCAAGAGCAAATTCATTGGTAATTACCTTAAATGAGAAGCTGCAAGAATCACCTCATTTGAAACCAAAGGAAATTGCTAATCAACTTTTAAAGGACTCAGGGGTCGATTTGAACCATGGAACTATGGTTGTCAGTGATGAACGCTTAGGATCAGATAAAGAGTCGTACAATCTGTTACCATGGTTTTGCGACAAGATTATTGAAACAAATCCCGGCAGCATATCTAAACTCATTGTTGGCGAGAGCAAAAGATTTAAAGCTCTATTTGTGTCTTTCTACGCATCATTATATGGATTCCAAAACAGTTGTCGCCCCCTTCTTTTCCTTGAAGCTACTTCTCTGAGGTCCATGTATGGCGAAGTTTTATTGACAGCTAACGCTATTGATGGAAACGATGATTTTTTCCCAGTTGCATTTGCTATAGTAGACGTTGAGGATGACAACAATTGGCGTTGGTTCTTAGAACAGTTAAAAGCTGCAATCTTGTACTCGCAACCCATGACTTTTGTCTTTGATATGGAAAAGAATTTAAAAACGTCTGTTTTTGAGGTTTTTCAAGATGCTCATGTCGGTTATTCGATTTACCATCTTTTAGAGAGTTTTAAGAGAAATGTAAAGGGTCCGTTTCAAGGGGATGGGAAATCTTTCTTGCCAGTTTATTTCTTGGCTGCAGCACACGCCGTTCGTCTTGTTGGTTTTAGAAAGTCAATAGAGCAGATTAAGCTGATATCATCACAGGCTTATGACTGGGTGATGCAAATTGAACCTCAACATTGGGCGGCTTCGTCTTTTAAGGGTGAGCGGTATAACCACATCACAGATGATGTCGGCGGATCACTTGCTAAGTTAATGGAGGATTATCAGGAGTCGTCTATTTTACAAAAAATAGACGCTTTAATACGGACCATGATTGATGCCATAACTGATGCTAAGTTGGATGCATGTATGTGGAATACACACCTTACTCCTTCAAAGGAGAAACAACTGCAAGAAGAGAGCCTTAGATCGTGTGGTTTGAAAGTTCTGATCTCTTCTGATACCCTATTTGAGGTTCGCGAGGAATCGACCCATGTTGTGAATATTGGTGATTGGAGTTGTACTTGCTTAGGGTGGAAAGAAACTGGTCTACCGTGCCGTCACTCTCTTGCTGTTTTTGCATTGATTGGTAGAAACCCGTATGAATACTGCGCAAACTACTTCACTGTTGATGCTTATCGTTTAACCTACTTAGAGTCCATAAACCAAGTACCCATTGAAATGGAAGAAGGTGAAAAGTTCAAGGTCAGAAAACCAGGGGTCGGAAAGGGACAAGGTTTAGTAACAGTGGGTGAGAATGAAGAAGGTGGTGAAAAGATTGAGGTTGAAGAAGAAAATGGTGAAAAGATAGAGATGAAGATTGCAGGTGACGAAAATGAAGGAAAGACAAATGGTGACAACGACTATGCTGAAAAAGAAGATCGTGAAAAGACCGAAGCTGAAGATGAACATATAGATATCGAGATAGATGAAGCAGGGAGTAAAAAGGAAGAATCCATGAAAGTAGGGGGTGAAAATGAAGCAGCTGCAAAAGTTGAGAACGAAAAGATGGAGGTTGAGAAAAAAGATGGTGTAAAAGGTAAGATTTCTGAAACGGATGATGATCTAAATGTGCTCGTGCTTCCTCCCATACCTGTAAAACCAGCCGTTGTAAAGGAGAACATGGAGTGGGAAGAAAAGGAGGTCGAAACAACAAAGAGAACGGTAACATGCACAAAGTGCAAGCAAACAGGTCACAACAAGAAATCTTGCAACTTCTACCAGGCTCAACAAGCTGGTGAGTTGACTTTTGTCAACTAATACAATCTTGACCCGTAAGAGTATGGATCTTTAAGCAAACACACAAGCCCGGGACAACAGGTATGATAAGAAGTATCTTGTGAAACTGGAATATAGGTGCTCGAATCTCTTTGTTGATATGTGCCATATGAATCTTATTGAACTTTAGTATCTTTGTTTAAAAACATTTTGTTAGCCTTTGAACTTTTTAGTTTTGTAATGAGGCTGATAACATTTCTTTTGTGAACGCGGTAGGTTGAGGGAACTGATTATGTTACCCCTGTGATTGGTAGGAATAGAATTGAATAAAGACCTTTTAGTATATGTTTATTTGAATATTGTCGAAGCCGGTAATCTTGATTTGGGCTCATTCTTTTATATGCGCGTCTTTTTTAGTATAAGTAGTTCATTTAGAAGGAAAATAAGGGCGCACATTGTGCATAACTGTGTTGTTTGATGGTTCAGTAGAAGGCCATAATATCTCGGTTGTTGATTGTTGAGAGATGTACTATTACGCAACTAAATTACCTCCTATCTTGCATAATAACTCTCATATTTTGAATGCGACTTCAACCTGGAACCGTTTAGTTGATAGGTCATATACATACCGCGAAGACAGGGCAACTTGATACATATAGTGTTGTTTTACGACTGTAGACAATCATAGGATATTTGTGTAGACAATATCTTATATACAGTACTATATGAGTGTGATGTGGCAACGGGCGGGTTTGGGACTTCCCCATCCCCAAACCCGATTACCAAAGTTCGGGGAGCCCCGTTGGGGCACGATGCTCCTCCAAACCCGTCCCGTACTAATCGATGATCTTATCGGGTGTCCTATTTGGGTGCAATTCTCGATCAAAGCCGTACAAGTTTACATTTATTATTATTTTTAGACCGTTAGTAATAACTCGAAGAATTAAGAACCTATTAATAATCAATTACAAACCAACCTTATTAAGTTTTCAATGATAGTATTATACACAAATATTACTAGTAGCATCTGCTGATGCGGTAGTACCGTGACTATATTTTCTTGCAAGGTGATGTTATGCGACATATCTTAACAATTAATTTACAAATAACAATAAAATTATATAAGACAATAGTATAATTGCAGTAGTTAAAAAGTTATGTGATTGTCAACGGTGTTATGGTGAAAAGGAGGCTGAGTTGGCTCGACCTCAGCGACCGACACCATCTGCAGTAAGCAAACTTTTCCAACAAGTAGTAAAAATAAGGATAGCATTTAACCCAACAACCTAAACAAACTTAAACTATTATAACAATAGCTCAATAATAACCATTTTTGGATATTTAATGAAAGCCTACCAGCTTCTTTATGTAGATGTTGAATTGTCATATGAATTGAAAGACCGCCCAAAATACCTAAACATTTGTATCAATCCCAAACCCAATATTAGATAAAACCTAAACATTTTTACTCTTTAACCCTACACACACTTCTTGATATCATTGCCCCCACCTCCTCTCTTTCACCTAAACTTTTCACAACCCCCATCAAAAACTCATCTCATCTCATGATTTCATCCTCTTCAAATCGTCTTCACCATCATGAATTATAACCAAATCACAAATCCAACAATTTTAACGACACAAACATAAGCACAACCGATCCATGAACTTTTCTTCATTTGAGTTCAATTCAAATCAAGAAAGCATATTAATGGCTTCAAGATCCTTTGGAGATTCTTGGTAGGTTCTTCTTGGTTGCTTTCATTTTGTTGTTATTTTAACTTAACCAAAGAGAGATTATAACATAATTGTTATGAATCTTTTCTTTTTCAATATAAAGGAAGCTTTAGCTTCAAAAATGATATGTGAAGATATTCTTTCGTGTAGATGAAAGAAAGTTTTCACCCTTGAAATCTTGACGGGTTTGATTTTTCACCAAGTAAAGGGGTGAAAAATATTTCAAGTAATGCTAATGATGTTCAAGTTAATGTGTATTTATATATTTAAATATAGCATTTGGTAACTGGATTTGAATAGCTAATAAAAGTTATGCTTATGCAAAATGACTTATATTTTTTATTGGTCTTATACTAACGAAAGATAGAATGAAATTTATTTGTTTTGTTTTTTTAAGGTTCTGATATTTCAACATGCTTTATAAGTAGGATGTAGTATATAGGTTTGTACATTGTGCTTTACATTTTGTATTAATTGGTGATGGGGTGTATTAATTGTATGCATTAATGTGGTTTCTATATTTAATATGTGTATCAATGTGTTGTATATTATGCATATGTGGTTGTAAGTCTTAAATTTTGTGCTTTAATGTGTTGTACATTATGCTTTATTACATTCAAGTCTGAAAAGTCTGAAAATTAAATAGGAGAGAGAGTCGTTTGTGCATTATAAGTAGTAGTGATAAATTACACTGTCAAAAATTACAACATAAAAATATGACATTAAACAAGTTTTTATAATTATACAATCTTACAAAGATAAAAGAAACTAACAATATTAAAAAAAATATTTCTTTATTACGTAAATACTAACAAGTAGTATATAAGTACATATATATATGTATATATTAATCGAGCGGGACGGGACGGGGATGTTATTTCCCGTCCTCGCTTAAAATCCCCGTTTAAGCTTCAAATCCGCTCCTCCTCAATTAGTTCGCGTTTCGAATTTTTATGTCATATTCATATTTTTTTTTGTCATTGTCCAACTCATTAAGGAGACAAGTAGATTAATAGGAACAAAAGTGGCCACGTCTAATTTGTTTTTATATGACTTTGGGGTGAGTTATTCGGGAACCCCCAAAACTATAAAGGAGACCCCCTTTATTATTATTATTATTATTATTATTATTATTATTATTTTAAATTTTGTTTATAAAAAAACTATAAATCTGAAAGTACGAAACATAAAATATAGAGTTTAATAAGTTAAACGCTTAAAACTGTCAGAAATACAGAAGATAAACTGACAAAAAACTGTGATGTATCAAATATGGGGGACAACAAGAATCTTTAACCTTAAATGGAGTTAAACACCAAAGGGCTGTCATGGGCATATGGTTTTACCTTCCTAGGCAAGCGTCTCAGCGAGCTTCTCGTTTGGCGATAGGGGTTTCCTCCCGCGTGCCTAAAGGGAAGGGTGTCATTGCCTTCTGGGCTGGACCCAACCTGGTTGTGTGGGCTCGCTACGCCTTCTGAGCTAGGAGTCATGTAGCGACAATTGCCGTTACAAAAAAAATTGAGTTAAACCCCCTTTATAAGATAGGCTCATAGAGGGGTCTTTATAGACTCCTTTCTCTTTTAAGTTCATTGACGAACTCGCCTGAGGGAAAGGGACTGCGACCTTCAACTCCCAAAATATATCATATAATATAGCATGTTGCCCCTGAAGAAGGATTTGAGCTATTTTCCTTTGATTCATAAACGCAAGAATCGCGAGACGGCAGACATCGGCTAATGAGGCTAGTAGGGGCCTAGTCCTGTAACCATTTAGAAAGTGCAATGAGAATTGAAGTGTAACCCTATGACTTTTTGTAGGCAAAAAGTTGCTCGTAAAAGTACAATTGTGCTTTGCTAATCATATCACAACACATGTTCATGCCACTTTGTGTTGATCAATTTCATGTTGGTGCATCTTATAATATATCATTACAAGAATCCAATAGCCGACATCATTGAATAGTGCTTTGTAAAGATCAAGTGAAGTTGCAACATTTTCTTTCAATTTTGTTGCTATACAAGAATGGCTGATCACTATTATTATTTTTGTGTATGTGTATAATTATAGAGTAAACTTTATTCTACCAAAAAGAAACCGATACCTGCGAACTAGTTTACACTTTCTATATGTATTTTGCTTTACGTTTCTTTAGACGTGTAAACGAATCCAATGTTCAACAAAGCGTACGTAAACTAATCGTTGGTGAATTGCTTAAGGTGTTTTTCTTTTAAAGTGTTGAGCATCTAGCATAAACACGTGGATACGTGTATGAGCTTGTCATTAGAAAGAAGTAATTCACGCGAAACATGAACTTGAAACAATATAATTCACCGGTAACAATTCAAAATTAAAAACGTTTGGTTTTTACAAAAGGGTGGCTTAGTTGACAAAAACTTGTGACTCTCATCATTATTAAAGTCTCAAGTTCGAATCCCTTGATGCAAACAACTCTGCCAACCTTTTTGAAAGGATGAGTTTTACCGTGTTCAAGTTTATGTGACAGTGAGCTCACACATTACTATGTGGATTAGCCAACCAAAAGCTCGAAAACTATGATTTACCCAAACTTATGTATAACCAAAAATATATGATCAAACCGACGATATGAAATCTAAAAGATGATATGTATAATGGTATTCTCTATATATATTATAGCGTGAACGTATATTCGCCCGAATCTTATACCTCGAGCGAAGATACTTGAAAAAATATATGTTCTCCGCGGCCCGTTAATTTTTTTTCTCTAATAAAAAACATCGGTTCTCTCTCTCTTTTTTTAATAACAACCGCCTCCCAACTGCTAGAACGTCACATAACCGCATGCTCTTCTAATATCATCTACCTAACAGAAACACATCACCGCCTCTTCTTCTCCTAATACGGCCACCACGATCCACTTCGTTCCCATCGACATAAGCATGTCATCATTGTTAAATCGACAAACTCGCCGTGAAAGAAGGTCATTGTATGTACTCAATTTCTTCAAATTTTAGTATTTTAGATCGACTCATACTTTCGTCTGTGTTAGTTATGATATTGAATTGTGGATCTATTTATGATTTATTTGATATTATTTTTTACATGATGCAGCGATTTATCCTTATCAATTCCATATGACAATTTGAAAATCATAAACTTTTATTCGAGATTCACAAGTATGAGATTTAACCATGACAAAAGTATCACCCCTCCTAACAAATTAAAAAAGAAAAAGAAAAAAGAAGGAAAGAACCCATAAACATAATCACGAACATAGCAAAATATCCGTATCAAGTCTAAATTGCTATTTATCCCTATCAATTCCAAATCACAATTTAAAAATCATTAGCTTTAATCAAAAATCTACAAATCATGTTAATTTAACCGCAGAATCACATTATCACAACCTGCTAATGTTCAGTTTCAAGGTTTTTAGTAAAGAAAAAGTAAAGTAACTATTAAATATTTTAAAACCTAATTTTAAAAGGAAACATCTTATTTTAAAATATATCAAATCACTTTTTTTCCAATCATTTTCCTTAACTGATATTTGAAAACATAGTCTTTTGCTCAATTCATTTTAATTTATTCAATAAACGAGACTCTGAATCAGAGTACAGAAGAGCAGTACTGGATACCCCAAATGATCGCCTGGCGCTTCAAGCACGCCACTGGGGACGACGCGCCACATGCACACCGCGTCGCGTTTCCCGCCCCCGCACCCTCACGACTAGCCCAAATGATCCCGTAATTTTCTTTTTCTTTCTCTGGTCTTTTTCTCTCTTTTTTACCACGATGACACTTTTTGTACAACGACACCACTTGATATGAGACAGGGGTGTTTTGGTATTTTGATCAATTTTGGCTATGAGAAAAGTCAAGTAAAGTATCATCATTTGTTCTATAACACTAACCCGATGACACTAACAACACCTTGCGCTCTAAATAATAGTCAAGAATAGTGGAGTGATCGGGTCAAACCTGCATTCCACTGCATCAGACCGATTAACCCAAAACCATGAACCAAGACCAGACCAAACGTGTTAAGCGATGTATCCGCCGAAGGTAAAATGATCACTGTACGTAGCACTGTACGGGACCTACAGTAACATGTAGAATCATGGACCTAATTTAATCTAAGACTTCACCCTACCAACACTGAAAAGAAGTCAAAATTCCAAACACAACATACCAAAATCCCTAATCTACCCTTACCATAATATAATTAAAAAACACACACAGAGACAGAGTGAAGGGCCATGGGTATCCCGAAGCAAAAATGGACGCAGGAGGAAGAAGACGCGTTACGCGCCGGAGTTGCAAAACACGGCACCGGAAAATGGAAGAATATTCAACAGGATCCTCAGTTTAATCCTCTTTTGTATTCCAGATCAAATATCGATCTCAAAGTATATATATATTCACTTTTTATATATGTTTATTACTTTTTGTAATTTGATGTTATGAATTGTAGGTTTAGGGGGGTGTTTGTTTCGGCTTATTTGTGGGCTTTTTCTTAACGGACAGGCCCGGACCCGAACCACTAGGAGAGACCCACGAAGGAAAACCCCTATAACTCAGGCTTCGCACTAGGAGGAAAACCTAGATTTTTTGTCTCTTGAAAGACTTAAACCCGGTAAAACCTCCCCCAAGCTTCAGAAGGAGCCCAGGTGGTCAACTGAGCTAAGCCAGTTGGTTTCCGGCTCATTTTGAGACCTACAGGCTTATGATAAATAAGCCCCAAAAGCTCTATATAATAGCTGGAAAATTCGAGCTTAAGCGTATTCATAAACTCAATTTTTCTGGCTTATTTTGAGACTTGTGGGATTATATAAGTGTATTATTATGATATGATAAAGTTATTTAAGACCAAAAATCTCAAAATAAGCCAAAAAGTTGAGGCTTATTAAATATAAGGCAAAATCAAATAAGGCCACATAGGGGTGTTTGTTTAAGCTTATTTGTGGGCTTATGAGCTTATTTGATTTCGCCTTATATTTTATAAGTCCGAACTTTTCGGCTTATTTTGAGACTTGCTTATTATGATATATAATAAGTTTATATAATCCACGAGTCTAAAAATAAGCCAGAAAGTTCGGGCTTATGAAATATAAGGTGAAATCAAATAAAGCTTATAAGCCCATATATAAGCTTAAACAAACACCTTCTAAGCTTTTTTTTTGGCTTATGAGCTTATATGATTTCGGCGTATGTTTTCCTACTCCTACTGGAAGTGGCGTCTAAGTGAACTGTCGATGTTTAAGATTTGGGGGATGGATATAGTGTACATTTTGATTTAACAAGTTTATCTGAGAGCATGATTGCTTTGTATGTTGAATGATGGTTATATTGAAAGTGACTTGATTCTCTTTCTTTTGGAGTCAGGTTTACATTATTATTGTTGCTTTTAAGTGCCAGCGTGAATCATTAATAGAGATAAGTACGATATAAGTTTACCTAGTTTCTTTCATAAACATGTAACATGATAGTAAATTGCTTGTGTTGCTGATGTAGAAGTTAAGTCGAAAGTGCGTTCTGCATTAATTTTTTGCTTTTTATGTACCAATGCAAATCATTGATTGGCATAGGTTATTCGGGGTCATGACCTTTACTTATTCCGAATGATTAGTTACTTTTAAAGGCTACCAAATTAAAAGTACGATGAACATGATTTCATACACACAAATTATCTTTATTAATTGTGCGATCATGTTATCTACTTGTAGGATAAATGGAGGAATATGAGTGTCGGTGCAAATGGCCAAGGTCCAAGGGAAAAGGCACGAACACCAAAACCAAAACCAAAACCAAAACCAAAACCAAAACCAAAAAGTGCAGATTCTCCTGCTACCCCTATGCCCATTTCTCAGGTTCCTTGTTCATCGTCAGTCGCGATTGTTCCAGCTGATCCAGTTCCTACTGATGTTATCATGGAAGATTCTTCAAAATGCTTGCTAGATGGGAAGACCGCTTCAAAGTATGTTACACATCTCTTTCGCTATCTAAAAATATCTTTATTGTTACTGGTGAACTATATTAGGCCATGTGGAAAACGGTAATAGAATACCAAAATCGCTAATCTACCCTTTCCATCATCATCCGAATATAACTAAAAAACACACACAGAGTGAACGGAACGGCCATGGGTAACCCGAAGCAAAAATGGACGCAGGAGGAAGAAGATGCGTTACGCGCCGGAGTTGCAAAACACGGCACCGGAAAATGGAAGAATATTCAAAAGGATCCTGAGTTTAATCCTCATTTCTATTCCAGATCAAATATCGATCTCAAAGTATATAATCATACTCACTTTTTATATATGTTGATTACTTTGTGTAATTTGATGTTATGAATTGTAGGTTTCGGCTTATTTGTGGGGTTATGAGCTTATTTGATTTCTCGTTTTTTCATAAACTCAAATTTTCTTTGAGACCTACAGGCTTATGATAAATAAGCCCCAAAAGCTCTATATAATAGCTGGAAAATTCGAGCTTAAGCTTATTCATAACTCAATTTTTGGCTTATTTGAGACTTGTGGGATTATATAAGTGTATTATGATGATAAAGTTATATAAGCCTAAGTCTCAAAAATAAGCCAAAAATTGAGGCTTATTAAATATATCCAAATCAAATAAGCTCACATGTGGGTGTTTGTTTGCTTATTTGTGGCTTATGAGCTTATTTGATTTCGCTTATATTTCATAATCCAACTTTTCGGCTTATGATCCCATATATAAGCTTAAACAAACACCCCAAGTTTTTTTTTTTATGAGCTTATATGATTTCGACGTATATTTCATAAGATGTCCAGCTATTATATAGAGATTTTGGGGCTTATTTTTCATAAGCCTGTAGGTCACAAAATGGCGTGGAAGAAAAAGCGGGAACCCATCGGTGGGAGGATAGACTTGGCTAGACAATGATGGAGCTTCGCTTGACCGGTGACATGACCTCATATAGGAAAAGGGGCTTTAGAGATAGAATTAGGATTTCATGTAGTTAGGCTAGGTGCTTGAGGTTTAGGTTGTTTGGGTGTTTAGCTTTAGGCGCCTTGCATTGCCTCTTTATGCTTTTGGTTTTCGTGGCCTCGCTATGCTTTTCCGTAGCTTTAGGCCCCGTGCGTTGTTAAGCGTTGCTATGTGTTGCCCCTTAGGTTCGGCTCGCTTGCTTCCTCATGCTTGTTGTCTGGTGCCTAGTGTGTTCTCGCTTTGGCTTTAGGCCCCTGTTGCCTTGCTTTGCTATGTGTTGCTCCCTTTGGTCTTTTCTTTGTGTCTGTTCTTTGTTTTTGGTCAGCGCTTTGTTTTGCGCTAGCTTCTTTTGACGGCTTCCTTTTTTGTTTCTCGCCTGCCACTGACGCATGCTTTTGCCCGTGTTTTGCATTTTGTTTTATGTCTTCAGGCTCTTATTTTCCTATCTCAACACTGTGATTTGCCGAGGTCCGCTGGAGTCTCTCCCCGGAGTGGTAGACCTGCTCATATTTTACCTCCCCCATACCCTGCCCCGGTGGGATTGGGTTTGTTGTTGTTGTTGTTTTTGCCTGTAGGCAAGGTTTAAAAGTACGGAAGGCGAGCCTCGAGGCGTTTTCCCCTAAACTCAAGAGCAAGTAGCCTCGAGGCACCGAGTATGCAAGATCGAGCTCTAATTAAAAAATATAAAATTATATATCTAATATCTTATATTTAAAAAAAAATACTTAGCATCAAATAAAGTTCATAATTAATCAAATAACATAATTTGCATCATCTCCCAAGTATGATCTTCATGGCCCCTATGTTTGGATTTGACATTTTGGCCCCTCATGGGAATAAACCCCCACAACACACACATAAACACACTTACACATTTCTCTCTCATCTCTAAAATTCCACGACCGAACCTCCACCGCCGTCTTCTCCGCCAATATTCCGCCACCCGTCACCGAAAATTACACCACCTATACCAAATGATAGATCGTCAAAGGAGATCATTTTGACATAGGGTAACGCTGGTGAAACCCACCGACGCCTCTAGATCTACATTTTAAGTTTCAGACTTTATGGGTTTTGTCGCTTATTCCGCCTTATACCCGCTTTCACGCCTCTTCCGCCTCATACCCGCCTCATTCAACAGGCGACGCTCCAATATACCACCATGAAGCCGCCTCATATGCTTTATGCCCGCCGCTGATTTCGCCGCCTCTCACTAGAGCGCCAGCCGGCCGCTTTCACAATCGCTTTTTAAACCATGCCTGTAGGTCACAAAATGAGCCAGAAAGTTTGAGCTTATGAAAAACTAGCCGAAATTACATAAGCTCGTTAGCTAAAACATAAGCTTAAATAAACACCCCCTTAATTCTGACATTAAGTTTTTGAAAGTTTTATATTGAAAGGAATATTTATGTAGTTTTGTGGTTATGAGTAAATTTTTTAGGATTATTGTATAACTTTATTATATAGTTTGTGATGAGATTGAATATTAGGGGGATATTTGTTTAAGCTTATTAATGGGCTTATGAGCTTATCTGTTTTCAGCAAACTAGTTCTAGGTACAAGCAATAGCAGTTTAGAGTAGCTGTTTGTTTTATAAAAGCGTGAGGTAACATAAGCTGTAGCTGTAATTATATATATTTTGATCAGTAAGGTTTAATTTCGGCGCTAATTTATGCTTAGATCGAAGTATTAGTGGAGATTCTGATAAGTATATGAATTAGATGTAATTTGATTAAGCTTTGTGTAATTTTGTGATCTTACATGAATTTCTACAAAAGGTTAAAAACGACCGGCGTACTCTTTTTGAGTGTCGACTGACCATTACCCAAGGACCTAGCCCCATCCCAAAGCCCTTCTTGACCGGTCAACTGTGATATTAGATGAATGTAATTGTCGGCGTTAGGTTTTGAAATTAGTATTACTCAATTAGCTGTAATATTTGCGTTAAATTAGGTGCACCATGATGTTTTGGGGAAATTATGGTAATTGTAAGAATTCGGTGTAATATATTGCTAATGTTAATGTCGGGACCAGTTACCATGTGTGGAAGTCAACGCTGGTTGGTTATCAACGTTTTGCGAAATTTGATGTTATTGTGTTTTGGATTTTGGATTTGATATTTATTTTTGAGATCTTTAGGAAATTAGGATATATATTTAAGATAGTTTTTATTACTGGTGGTGTCAATAAAACATTTAGTTGATTTGGAGTAATAGGTGGACAGATGATATAATTGTATTTGATCTAGAGATGCGGAATGTGAACCATGTTTTCCGAATGATAGTAGTTACTTTTATAGGCTACCAAATTAAAAGAACGAAGAACATGATTTCAGACACACATATTATCTTTATTAATTGCGTGATCATGTTACCTTCTTGTAGGATAAATGGAGGAATATGAGTGTCAGTGCAAATGGCCAAGCTCCAAGGGAAAAGGCACGAACACCAAAACCAAAAGGTGCAGATTCTTCTGCTACCCCTATGCCCATTTCTCAGGTTCCTGGTTCATCGTCAGTCGCTATTGTTCCAGCTGATCCAGTTCCTACTGATGTTATCATGGAAGATTCTTCAAAATGCTTGCTAGATGGGAAGACCGCTTCAAAGTATGTTACACGTCTCTTTCGCTATCTAAATATCTTTATTGTTACTGGTGAACTATATTAGGCCATGTGGAAAACGAAAATACCATCTTAATTGCGCTGTTCTTGAGGAGGAGTTTCATATAATTACATGTTTGGTTTACGCATGCTTAACGTGATCGGCCTCAATTTATGGAAGTATTAAAGACTTGCATCGCTATTCAGGTACAATGCAATGATCTACGAAGCATTGTCAACCCTGAAGGATCCAAATGGATCAGACACCAGTGCTATTGTTAGGGTGTGTTTGTTTTTTGCTCTAATATACAGCTGAACGCAAAATGTCTGAATCGGTCGACATTTTGCCGTTCGCATTTCGCTCGTGACGGAACGACGCCCGAATCGAAAAATGTCGGACTGTCAAGACCGAGAGGTGTCTTAACGCTGAATGCTTCTTGTAGACAATAAAATAACCAAAATAAAAAAAAAAATCCCGCTCAAACATGCTTTGTCTCCGGCAGCCGCAGATTCGGACATTTACGCATCGGATTCAGATCTACAAGCCTCGATTCTGATTCGACTCTCTAAAAAAACAAACACCACCTTAGTTTCATTGAGGTAATTATTACAGATCAAGTCAATATAACCGAAACTCCCAAATCAAGTCAATATAAGTATCAATAGTCCAATAAGTGTCAAAATCATGCTAAAAGCTTAATAAGTTATTCGGACGGCTTATTGGGCCCTTATTGGGCTCGTCAACCCAATAAGACTAACCCGCGCCGCGACCTATAAGCTGTCAAAAAACAAGTAGTAACTCAGTAGAATAATTTATGAGCTAATAAACTTTACCAATGTGCTTATCGGGCCCTTATTGGGCTCGTCAACCCAATAAGTCCAACAACCACATCGGTTGGGCTTATTAACTTCAAACGGACCCGTATCCTAAAAACAAAACCAAATAAGCAATACCCGTAACACTACATCGAAAATGAGCCACGGCATAAGCCGAAAATAATGAGCCGATTAATATAAGTCCGAAACAAACAATCCTTCACGTTTTCTTATTTTGTCAAAAGTCAATACATTACATATGTTTTCTTTTGTTTTTAACGAAACCAAACACACCCTTACGGGTGGCTTTTCCCTCTCGAACCAAAAGTCAAAACGAACACCCCTTGGGTCATTTTCACATTGACACAACTAACAATCAAATAAGCTCAAATAGCTTATTAGTGAATCGAATAAGCCACAAGTCACATAAATAGAACTTCCCCGGTTCGTGTTAACACCGAAAACAACAATGTCCCAAATAAGCTTTAAAGCTTATTAATAAGTCAAATAAGCCGCGCTATGTAGAAATAAGCAAATCCTAAACGGGTGAAAACAACTAAATAATTCCAAATTCCGAGCCACATGGGCTTCGGCCCAAAGCCTTTGGGCTTAGCCGTTTGTATCCGAGACCAAAACAAAAGCAACAAAAATAATAAGTTGGAAATGAGCATTTGTCGAGTGCTTAAAAATAAGCACTCGACACCCTTTTTGATTTTTAGCCCAAAAACATCACAATGATGATACCTTTTGTTTTAAACACGTTTTTGGTGAGATTCGATTCACACACAGACTTGTGTGAATCGAAAGTTATAAAAACCTTTTTCAAAGATTCGTTTTCTTGTTTTTAATCGAAGATAAAATGATAATAAGGTGAGGTTAGGTTATTTCATTAACATACCAAGAAAGAGATGTATAATAGATGACGGATTCGGACCAAACACAACAAATAACCACGATCTAAACCGAAAACGTCTTCAAACACCTTGGATCTACACTGTGGGCGACTTTTGCCCCATTCTACCCATTTACTTTTTAAATTCTTTATTTCTCGGTTGACCTGTTGGGGATAACACGAATCAGCTTATTAAGTAGTAAATGGGTTTGAAATTTTTTTTGGTGCCAAAGGTGAAAATATATTATTAAAACATCATGAAACTATACTCACTGAAACAGAGAAATAGACCCCTATCCTCTTTCACAAAGTACAACATATGACAAGACTATGTCACATGAAGCTAAAACAAACAATACAACCTATCTTACCTAAATTCAAAAGACTAAGAAGCCAAGATTCACACAATAGCCTGGAAGATATGTGCAGAAAGGGTACCTTCACTTTGCAATACATCTGAAAACACTTATACACAACCCATACCTTCACATCTTAACCAGAAATCTTCTTCAATTGTACATTCCATGTTCTTTCAACTTTCCTAACATTAACACTGTCTTTGACATTAATGCCCATAAGTTTATACTTCACAGTTTCCAGAATGGTCTTAACAATGTCATCACATCTTCTGCTCTCCTCTTTGAATATCCTGCCATTTCTCTCTTGCCATAACCCATACACACAAGCAGCAAAAACCATTTTATCCACTACATTTAGGATACTGTTATTATTAGCAACCTTTGATAATGACTGCACAATGTCTGGCCACTTATTGTGATTTATTTTGATTTCAGCTTTCTCCTTTACTTTATCCCAAACCTCCTTTGAGTAAGTACACTGAAAGAACAGGTGTTCCAAATTCTCATAATCCTTCAAACATAGATAGCATCTGTTGACAATGCAGAGGCCCCACTTGTTAAGCTTGTCTTGAGCATTGAGTCTATTTTGTACAGCTAGCCACAACATGAAAGCATGTTTAGGGACACATTGAGGGTACCACACAAGCCTCCTCAAGTGAACATTTGGAGCAGATCCACATAACATTTTATTGACTGCTTTCACAGAAAATTCCTCTTCTTTGCCACTTTCAGATAACCAAACAACTCTCTCTTTATCCATGTTGTCAATTGCTGGTTCTTCTAAACTAGTGGTAATAGGAAACTTTTCATACCACTCTTCTGGCCAACTCCAAATTCCATTATTGATCATATCCCTCACACTCATATCCAACCTTAACCTTGCATCATAGATATCTCTGTGTGATATGTATTAAATGGGTTTGAAATTGCCACCTGTAGTTATATTAGAAGTGCCAAACATACTTATCAGACAAATTGATGATACCTACAGGCAAAGCGATACCAAGAATGGCGAGACTGTAAACAATAATAACGTAGAAACCAAGAAAGACGAAACAGTAAAAAATGGCAAAGGGGGTCCCAAAAAAAAGAGGGTAAAACAGAGCAAAGTGGGTGCCAAGAAAGATAAGGAAGCAAAGAAAGAAGATAAAGTTCCCAAGAGTCCTACCAGCGATTCTTCTTCAGATGCTTTTACGGAGGCAAAATCAGTTAGAAAAAGAGCACGCCGCCCACTACCTACTAAAGCTGACAGCAGTGATCAAGAAGTTGACGAGCTTGTGGGGCCCTCTCCTTTTGCCATTATTGATGATGACGCGTCAGTTGAGACTGTAGTATCTGTGTGGAAATCAGCCATTTCTGGTGTTGGTCAGGAGTTCTCAGATGTATACGAGTTTCGTGAAGCATTACAGAGATATGCTATGGCAAATGGCTTTGGATATAAGCTTTTCAAAAAAAAGAAAAAAAATGGCTTTGAATATAAACTCAAGAAAAATGATACAGATCGTGCGAGTGGTGTATGTACTGGTGAAGGTTGTTCTTGGAAGTTTAACGCCGTTTGGGTCCCGACTACACAGTCTTTTAAGATAAAGACGATGAATAATGTACATACTTGTGATTTGGAATCAAGAGTGAATTCGTTGGTAATTACCTTAAATGAGAAGCTGCAAGAATCACCACATTTGCAACCAAAGGAAATTGCTAATCAACTTTTATTAAATGAGAAGCTGCAAAAATCACCACGTTTGAAACCAAAGAAAATTGCTAATCAACTTATAAAGGACTCGCGGGTCGATTTGAACCGTGGAACTATGGTTGTCAGAGATGAACGTTTAGGATCAGATAAAGAGTCGTATAATCTGTTACCATGGTTTTGCGACAAGATTATTGAAACAAATCCCGGCAGCATTTCTAAACTCATTGTTAGCGAGAACAAAAGATTTAAAGCTCTATTTGTGTCTTTCTACGCATCATTATATGGATTCCAAAACAGTTGTCGTCCCCTTCTTTTCCTTGAAGCTACTTCTCTGAGGTCCATGTATGGCGAAGTTTTATTGACAGCTAACGCTATTGATGGAAACGATGATTTTTTCCCAGTTGCATTTGCTATAGTAGACGTTGAGGATGACAACAATTGGCGTTGGTTCTTGGAACAGTTAAAAGCTGCAATCTTGTACTCGCAACCCATGACTTTTGTCTTTGATATGGAAAAGAATTTGAAGATGTCTGTTTTTGAGGTTTTTCAAGATGCTCATGTCGGTTATTCAATTTACCATCTTTTAGAGAGTTTTAAGAGAAATGTGAAGGGTCCGTTTCTAGTGGACGGGAAACCTTTCTTGCCAGTTTATTTCTTGGCTGCAGCACACGCTGTTCGTCTTGTTGGTTTTAGAAAGTCAATAGAGCAGATTAAGCTGATATCATCACAGGTGTATGACTGGGTGATGCAAATTGAGCCTCAACATTGGGCGGCTTCATCTTTCAAGGGCGAGCGGTATAACCACATCACAGATGATGTCGGCGGATCACTTGCTAAGTTGATGGAGGATTATCAGGAGTCGTCTATTTTACAAAAAATAGACGCTCTAATACGTACCATGATTGATGCCATAACTGATGCTAAGTTGGATGCATGTATGTGGAATACACACCTTACTCCTTCAAAGGAGAAACAACTGCAAGACGAGAGCCTCAGATCGTGTGGTTTGAAAGTTTTGATCTCTTCTGATACCCTATTTGAGGTTCGCGAGGAATCGACTCATGTTGTGAATATTGGTGATTGGAGTTGTACTTGCTTAGGGTGGAAAGAAACTGGTCTACCGTGCCGTCACTCTCTTGCTGTTTTTGCATTGATTGGTAGAAACCCGTATGAATACTGCGCAAACTACTTCACTGTTGATGCTTATCGTTTAACCTACTTAGAGTCCATAAACCAAGTACCCATTGAAATTGAAGAAAGTGAAAAGTTCGAGGTCGGAAAACCAGGGGTTGAAAAGGGACAAGGTTTAGTAACAGTGCTCGTGCTTCCTCCCATACCTGTAAAACCAGCCGTTGTAAAGAAGAACATGGAGTGGGAAGAAAAGGAGTTCGAAACAACAAAGAGAACGGTAACATGCACAAATTGCAAGCAAACGGGTCACAACAAGAAATCTTGCGACTTCTACCAGGCACAAGAAGCTGGTGAACTGACTTTTGTCAACTAATACATTCTTGACCCCCTAAGACTATGGATTTTTAAGCAAACACACAAGCCCGGGACACCAGGTATGATAAGAAGTATTTTGTGAAACTGGAATATAGGTGCTCGAATCTCTGTTGATATGTACCATATGCTTCTTATTGAACTTTATTATCTTTGTTTAAAAACATTTTGTTAGCCTTTGAACCTTTTAGTTTTGTAATGAGGCTAATAACATTTCTTTTGTTTTTTACCGGGTCGTTTTGACTTTTTACCCAAAAAAATAACATTTCTTTTGTGGAACGGTAGGTTGAGGGAACTGATTATGTTACCCCTGTGATTGGTAGGAATAGAGTGAATAAAGACCTTTTAGTATATGTTTATTTGAATGTTGTCGAAGCCGGTAATCTTGATTTGGCCTCATTCTTTTATAATGCGTGTCTTTTTTAGTATAAGTAGCTAAATTAGAAAGGAAAAAAAAAAGAAAAAATAAAAAATGGCGCATGTTGTGCGTAACTGTGTTGTTCGATGGTTCAGTAGAAGGCCATAATATCTCGGTTGTTGATTGTTGAGAGATGTACTATTACGCAACTAAATTACCTATTATCGTACATAATAACTCTCATATTTTGAACCCGACTTCAACCCAGAACCTTTTAGTTGATAAGTCATATACATATCGCGAAGAGAAGTCACCTTGATACATATAGTGTTGTTTTACATGTCATGCAGACAATGATAGGATATGTGGGCAGAAAATATCTTATATACTATGAGTGTGATGTGTCCATAGGAACAAAAGTGGTCATGTCTAATTTGTTTTCTTTATGACTTTTTGTATGCAAAAATGTTGCTTGTAAAAGTACAATTGTGCTTTGCTAATCATATCATAACACATATTCATGCCACTTTGTGTTGGTCAATTTCATGTCATTACAAGAATACAAAAGCCCACATCATTCAATAGTGCTTTGTAATGATAAAGTGAAGTTGCAACATTTTCTTTCAATTTTGTTGCTATACAAGAATGGCTGATCACTATTATACTTTTTGTGTATATGTGTATGATTAGAGAGTAAACTTTATTCTACCAAAAAGAAATCGATACCTACGGACTTGTTTATACTTTCTATATATGTATTTTGATTTACATTTCGTTAGATACGTAAACTAATCCGTTGCTCAACAAAGCGTACGTAGATTGATCGGCGGTGAGTTGCTTAAGGTGTTTTTCTCCTAATTAAGACGTGTATGAGCTTGTCGTTAGAAAGAAGTAATCAACCCGAAACATGAACTTGAAACAATGTAATTCACCGGTAACAAATCAAAATTCAAAATTTTAGGTTTTTACTAAAGGATGGGTTAGTTGACCAAAGCTTGTGACTGTCATTATATATCTATATTAAAACGCTACGTCAGTGATATTATTTTAAACGTTGTTTTATAGTTATTATTAAAGTCTCGAGCTCAAACCATGCTTGACGCGAACAACCCTGCCAACCTTTTTGAAATGATGAGTTTTACCAGGATCAAGTTTATGTGACAGTGAGCTCAAACTTTACTTAGTAGATTAGCCAACCAAAAGCTCGAAAATATGGCACTTATGTATAACCAAAAACATATGATTAAACTGACGGTTTGAAATCTAAAAGATGATATGTCTATAATGGCCTAATGGGTAAGCATCCTGTAAGAAGAAAACTTAAAATGAGAATGATGAGAAATAAATATAATCACATATCTGAGACACATCGACTTGAATTAGATGCATTTCTATTCATTTAAATGCATCCCAACTAGTTTCAAAAGTAATTTTAAAGTGAAAACGATGCAAAGTAGTACTTGCAATAAATTTGACCTTTAGGGGACGAAAAATATATAGGATTCACCTAACTTGATGAAATGCATCTGATATATGCATATGTATCTAATTTTTTGTTAGAAATATTATGGTGCATCTAAAAATTAGAGATGCATCTAATTGAAGTCGATTTATCTTTAATTTATGGTTATAGTTATTTTTCATCATTCACTTTTTTTTTTCTCATTTGATAATATATAATGGTATTGATATTTAAGTTATGATAAACGATTTTTCAAACGTATATTTATTGAAATTGGGCCATAGCCCATAATGGTTGGAAATGACATAACTGCCTCTTGCAAATAAACAAAAAAAGTTTTCATCTCAAATCATATTTATTTTGTCTATTCTGTTACTTTAACAAGTGTTCGATACCAGCCACTCCGTGGCGGGGTTTTTCCGATACCGTGACCATTTGAGACACGGCCTCGAGCTGCAAAAATAAGGTTGGGATAACGCATTCAGATCTTGTACTGTTCTTTTGCCAAGCCTAGCTTCTGAATCTATAAACAAAATACGTCCATCGTTTGTTTTTGGAATAATCGAGCCCATTCCTTCGGGAGAATAATAGTCAGGTAGCACGATGTGCACACCACTACTTGGACAGATCACCAGTTTTGCATCTTTATCAGCGAGATTTTCAACAGAGTCGCAAAATGGCCCACCCGCATTAACAACCACTTTTGCATATGTATCGAACTCTGTGCCTGTAAACAAATAAAGAGTATGAATCAAATATAATATTCCAATAACAAATATTCCCAAGGGTATATAATTTGGGAATATAAGACTGATACCAGTGAGGTAATTGAAGTGTTGACCGAACTTAGATGATGTATTGGTTTATGTTTAATTCTTTATACAGTTGGCTATTGCAAAGACAGCAGAAACAGAAAATTAAACATGAACTAATATAACATACGTATCATGTGCTGGTGACATCAGATATAAACACTATTAATATTACCTGATAAGTTGCCCCGAATTCTTGCTCCTATTATCCGCTCCCGCCAAAAGAATTTCCAAGAAGTTGGTATTGGACCTCCTGGGATGACAGCAAAACAAAAGTATATAGCAAGCGCATAAAATCATGGATTCGTTACTTTCTAAGAAACGATTAGTCGTATTAAAAGCATGGATTCAAGTAAACAATAAAAAAAATCAGCCAAGAACAATTCTTATGTGTTGCTCTCTATCACCCCCTGTTCTCATATTAAATAACTTATTGGATAACTTATTCTAATCACACCCTGTTCTCATATTAACAAATCATTTCGTTCAAAATAAGTAATCATACCTGATCTTGTCTTTAATATTCTCAGATTTTCAAACACTATGACATATAAGCAGCTATCAGACTTCCACATCCTTTTAGAGCAACTCCATATGATGTTGTTCGATATCTTGAATACTGGCATTGAAAAACTATAAAATCAGGAAACAATCACAGCAAGATATAAGAGTTTAAAGTAATAGTGACTTGAATGAAAGGGAAAAAAGAAACTGGTTCACGTAAAAATTGAAGGACCTGTTTTTTACCTAAAAAAGTTTTGACTCTTGAGGCCGGGCAACATCAAAAACTCTTGACTCTTGAGGCCAGACAACAGCGGTGGTACAAAGGGCCCGAATATCTGGTGGAACTGCTTAGTCTTTCCCCGTACCAAAATTTTGTGTACCAACTTGAGCAAATGCGATCACAGGATCTTAAGGCTTTATACTCTATCAGGGAGACCTTCACAACAAATATGAAATGCATAAGGAAATGACGTGCCATAATCCAAGATGCGGACCAGATAAATTAAGAGGGAGCGACTGGTTGGGGATAACTGACCTGTACATGAGGTTGCTGTTAATGATTCAAGCACCATCGGTACATATTTCATGGCTGCAACAATCATTAAGGTTCAGTAACGTGCTAATTTCTGATAAGGCTTGAACCGACAGCTGAAGAGTTAAACTTGAGAAGAAGAAGGAAAAGAGAATTTATAAGAAATTTTAGGAGGAAAGAAGCCTAACCACATTCGTGATTATTGATAGCTATATCAGCACACTACTGAAAACGACATTCGATTTCTTTGCCATCTCAGCCGCCAGCTTCCTTTTTGTCCGCAACTACCTCTCCAGCCGCTACAACCTACCCCACAAAGAGTGCCACAACCCCATCCGTCAACTAAATAAAAGAGCAAAATTAGCAGTGTGTTTCTATTTTGTAAATGACCTGGAAACAAAGCAACCACTAATAATTGACGCGAAAACTGGTTATACACAATTACTGTCTAAAAACTGAACTGTTTTCAATAAACCTTCTTGAATTTCATTACCTCTATTAGCGTACTCAAAACTAAGTATTCCAACATGACCCTCATCAGGAACCTGTTTACCAGTCATTCGTTTCAGTTTCGTTCCTTATTTTTCACCTGATCTTTACTCGTGCAACCATTGCATTAAATGCAGTCAGGTTAATCCAAACACTTGTTAACTACACAAAATACTGTATGTTTGTTTGTATTACTGACCCCCGTTCTGTTCGTAAAAAAAATGAGCAACAAAAACATAATTATTATGAAGCCAAAGTCCAAAACTGTATGCCCAAATGACAAAAGTTTAACACCTATCCCAACAATAATTTATAAGTAATTAATATATACGTAAATCAATACTTTTATACTGATGAGTTCATAATCTAACATACCTTGGCCCTATATATGGCTTTTTTCGTTGGACGCGACTATCATAGAACAACCCCCTTCCAGGTTTCAGTACCTTGCGCTGCAATATGAAACCGCTGTCGATGAGTATAATCTAATCAAACACTGACGTTGTGACTCAACAAATCAATTAAAGAAAGAATTTAACTTGAGTCATAGAGTTTACATGGCCTGGTGTAAAGTATTAGTATAATTAAAAGTATCAATTGTTTAGAGAATCCTATACTCATAAGGCAAGTATTTATATACATGCGAGTTTATAGTTTAACATACCTTGACGTGACAAATGTTGGTGCTGCTTATTTATTTGTAGTGAGAAGTCAAAATAGCTCGTAATCCAAAAGATAAGCTTAAACAAACACCGGCCTAGATTTCAGCTATTATTCCAAAATAAATCAAAAATGGAAACTAACATTTTCGCATTACATGTAATTTACGCAACAAAAAGCAAAAGTCACAAATCTTATACCTCTGGATGATACTGCATCGCATATAACCACCTCCCAGTGCACTCCACAGCCGCAATGACACCTTGCAAAGTTGAGAAAAAAATAAATAGAACACCCTCAAACCGAATTAACACACATAGATTATTTATTTATACGCATAGAAATCGATTGACCCAAAACAGAAAAACGATTACCATAGAGCGACACTAATGCTACACCAAGTATTAACATAATAACACGATTATACACGGTTCGAGGCGACAACCAAAACTGAGTATCAAGTGAGAATGGACATCAGTGGAGATATATAGATAAGCTACAAACATCTAATCACTAATTTTCACTCCAATTCAATGTTACCAATCTAATTTGAAGCACAAACACACATATAACAGGCAATAACATATTTTAATAATAATTAAAAATCTATAAATTTCACTAATAAATTAAATAACAACATTTAACATATGATAAAGAAATCAATTAAAGGTATATATTCAGGTTATTGTTTTATAACTACCTTCAAGCGAGATGTTCGGCTCCGGATTGAAAAAGATGAGAAAGCTGGAAGATCAAACGGTTGCACTTGTTGCGAATCATGTTTCCGATATCTTCATCTAACAGATCCTGTTAACAAAAAAAATATAAATGTTATAATTTATTAGAAAAAAAAAAAAAAAAACGATTGAAATGAAAGTGAAATGGGTTTACGTTGGTTTCGAAGAGTTCGCTGAAGGCTTTCTTGTTAATTGTTGTATGCTCTTCACTACCGAATGGGATAAATCAGCGGTGTATGTGTGCTGAGATTGATCAGGCGGTGGAACGTTATCACGAATGGGATAAGGCGGTGGAATACTCGAGAAGAGTGAAGAACAGCAAAAACGGTGGAACAATATACATACTCCGGCTTTGGATACGGGGTAAACCACGGACGAAAAAAAGCCCAAAAGAAAGCACACAGCCCAGCCCAATGAATAAATCCGGATAAAAAAATGGTTTGTGGCGGAAAACGCCCATCTATTAGTGTTTATATAAATTATTTAATTTACTGTTGTCTCCGATCTGAATATTAAATTGAATATGTTTTTATGAGTTGGTTTTAAACTAGATCAAACTTTTTTCTGGATTTAATAATGATAATATATACTGTATAAATTAAATCAATTACCACAACAAATACTTCTTACACTCAATTACAAAATAAACACTTTCAAAAGAGTTTACCAAATCAACACTTTGGGCGAGCAAACCATTTGCTCTCCAATTCATTCCATCCACATATCCTCGCTACAACAAAAAGTACATGGAAAGCAAATAATTTGCTCTCCCTCCCAATTGCTGTCCATCTCACTACAAGAAAAAAAAAACATAGAGAGGAAATGTTTTGCTCTCCAAGCCCGATTCCAATCTCTCTGTGCCATTACAAGAAAACGTAAGAAAACGAAATGCTTTTCTGCACCCTTCTAATTGCTCTCTGTCTCGGTACAAGACAAAAAACATGGAGAGCAAATGCTTGCTCGCTCAAAATGTAGATTTTGATAAAACGGATTTAGATGATTTATCTTATAAAGGTGGAAGTAAAGTGTTTATTAAAAAAAAAAAAAAATCTCGTATAAATTTTGTGCAAAAAAATATACATTTTTATTCTCCATTCTCACTATGACAAAAATGTCATTCTCTTTTTGGCAACAGGGAACTATGAAAACAACAAGCTTGACTTGCGGTCTTTGACCAGTTTTCAGGGATAAAACTAGGATCAAATATTATTAGGTGAACAAATTGTTTTAAACCGTAATATATAAGCACATTTCAACAGACGGAGTGCATTTAAGAAAAAATTGATATTTTTTTCAAAAATTAATATTACATCGAAAAATCAATAGATGTCGTGAAACCTCGCGAAAACCCTCTAGTTCCGTCCCTGCAAGTCTTGAATATCCACACTATCTATCTTACACATATTACACACAAAATCTCACATATTGTCGGAGAGACGCCGTGACTTGAACCTATAATCGTTGATGAACCACTCACATATAACTAAGCTAAATAACTTTTGGTAAACTTGTCTCCATGTGACAGATAAAACAATAAATGTACAAAAATCATTACAAACAATGAATCTAAAGTGTGTTGCTTATTACGTCTAACATGATGGAACTACTTTGCCCAAAATGGACGAAAAGTGTATCATTACTACGTATGATAAAAAGTGAATTGGCTAAAACAATAGTTAGTCTAAAATTAATTTTGTGTTTGCAATCCCTTGAACTTCATTCTACTTTGGCATTTCTTTTTATAAACATTAATTGTATATTAAACTAAAGGGGATAACATCTCAGCTGCAAACAACAGAGAGTTATCTCGTGTTGCAATGTAAAATGATCTCGATAACATCCTTGATGTACACAATTGATTCTTGATTTACACCTAGCAAAGAGAAGGATCCATGCTTTGTTTCTTGCGGGGATTATTTTTCCTAAACTAAATTTCCTGAAGAAGTATATATATTTAGTGGATTTCACATTTCAAATCACGCCCGTTAGTTTCTGCGTAACTTGCAAATCATTTAGTATTGCAACATGTCCAATAAATGAGAGATGCACAAATGTTGTTTAATATACTAAATACACAAGATATGTAACACATATTTTTGTACCTCGTTTGATTAGGAGAAATCAAAACTTTTGACAAAATTTTATCTTATGGGGCAAAAATCTATGTGGTTCACAAGGATCGCTCTACTTAAATCCGCTCATGGTCTCTGTACAGGGACGGAATCAGGGTGAGTCCGGGGACCATCCATTTAATTTTGCGATGTAGTGTTAATTTTTGTAAAAATCATCGATTTTTCTTAAATGCACATGGTCTAAAAAAATCGAGATTCTCATTTAATATAACTTTTCGTAAATACATCTGGTAAAATTGCCGTGTCCCTATCTTTGTAATCATACCCAATAATAAAGTTGGATACACACTTTTGATTTACTACCTCCGTCCTAAACTTATAGTTTCTGTTTGACTTTTTTGGTCTTTCTTTTTCAACTTTGACCTTAAATATTTTTGTTTATGTTATACAATAGTTGATGAAAGTTATACCAAATGAAAATACATTAAAAATCCAATCCCTTCATATATTTTGTATCAAGTATTATATAACACATACAAAAATACTTAAGGTCAAAGTTGTAAAAGAGAGACCGAAAAAGTAAAAAAAAGACTATAATTTTAAGACGGAGGGAGTAATAAACTTGATATTTGAGCCGATTATAAGGAGGTTTTTGATAAATAAAGAAACTGAAGATAATTACTCAAAATCTTATCTCGTACATGTCATATGATGACACTTAACCTTAAACTAATAATGTGTCAACAACTAGAAATAGTTTATTTCCCCGGAATTTTCATTTGCTTACCTTTATTTTGGTGCTTACCAATGGACAAATCCTCACCGTCCATCTATTTTGATCTAATGGTGGGGATTAACTTAAGATTTAATATGCTTAACCTTAATTATCCCAACTATATAAAACTTTTTCTTCTTTTTTTTGTTCATTTGCTTCATTTTTTTTTCACCCTTATTGTGTGTTTCCTCCCAACCTTCTCTTCATTTCCCTCCAAAAGTAGTTATTCCAATCATCTATTATCGTTTGATCATCATCAGTTGGATCACCATCACCATCACCATTCCAATCACCATCACCATTCCGATCATCATTTCATCATCACCTCACGATCATTTCATCATTTTCTATGTCTTCTTTTGATTTGAATGAACCGAATCCTGTTTGAAGTTGATTTGATTGATGTTGTTGCGGGTGATAATGTTGTTGATCGGTTGTTAATTATATGGCTCAAGTTGTTAACATTCCTTCTTTTAAAGTTGCACACAAAGTGTTTGATGAAATGTGTGAGTGAAAAATGTTTGATAATCTTGTTATATGCTCATGTAATTCTGCTTATTAATTAAGTAGTTAGTTGAATTTTTTTAAGCGCATTTGAATGTTTTTTTTTTTGATTGTTGTTTTGAATCCGCTTATGTATGCGTGACGTGTAGTATCACCAGTGATATTTGAAGTTGAACTGTATATGTGTATTATCACTAGTAATATTTGTATTATTACTTACGAAATTTTGTTTATTTGATACTTTTAGTTTATGTTTTAGATTGTGAGTAGCATTAGGTTTGAGTATGCTATCATTTTGTGATGGGCGAATTGATGAAAATTTGATGCATGGAAAGTGTTTGACAAAATGCCTAAGAGAGGGTTGCCAAGCAGTTGGAAAGCAATCACATGTTCCTGTTTTGTCCATCATTTCATATATAACCAAATCAAAAATATTTATTTGAATAAACAACCTTTAGGGAATTAATCAAAGTGCCTTTGTAGTTATTGTAAATGAGTAATCATATCCTATGTTGCATTAGTTGATGCTTATTTTCATTTTCCGAATGGCGTCCTTTTAAATTATTTTAGTGCGTTTTGTATTTTGCTTTCTCCATCACTCTATATCTGAGGTGATGCAAATTTGATGTACTGTTTGATAATTGTGCAGTGACCTAGAGCTTAAGCCACAAGGACTGCTTACCTTAACAATCGTGAAGGAAAATAATTTGAAAAACATGGAAATGATTGGAAAGTCGGATCCTTATGTGATTGCATATATTCGGCCACTTGAAAAGTTCAAAAGAAAGGTTGTTGATTACAACTTAAACCCTGTTTGGAATCATGTAAGTCGGTTAATTGCAGAAGATTAAAAGACCCAGTGTGTTATACTTGAGGTTATGCTTTTCTCCTTTTCTCTTTTTCGTATTGCTGGTTTCTCAGTCGTATCACGGGTGATATCAAATGTGATATCACAGATGTGTCAGCTTTCTTTTATTTTGTTGAATCAGTTGTGGTAATGGAAGATCTTATGATATCATAGGCGATATCAAAGTTGTTTGAGCTTCTTCAATTTGTTTTGTGGACATTTGTGCTTTTTGAACCACGCTACAGTTGTTGTTGATTCTTTTCGTTGATCGGGGCATTTTTTTGCAAATTGCAATCACAAATAGTTTGGTGATATCGTCTCTTTTATGCCACATACAAAACAAACAAGTATGCTTTTTAATTTGTAATACGTCCTGTGAGATTTCATTGTTTTTTGTACATTTTGTATATATTATCACTCGAGATATTTCTTTAGGTACATGATGGTTTTGTGCCTTTTCTGCAATTGACAATCCGCGAGATGTGTTTCTTGTTGGTTACGATCTACTTAAGAATGAAACTACTGAATCTTGTGTATGGTTACTCCAAGCATTCAAGAAAGCTTTTGTGCTATCCAAATATCATTGTAATGGCAGTCAATATGGTGCTATCAAAAGCAATTGCAAGCTGAGCTTCCTGGTTCCAAGCCCCGTCTTTCTCATAAATTAGAATTTATGTATCTCTTGTGATAAATAGTTGGAATTAATTTTTATGAGGTCTTTGTGAGTTTATGAAATATTTTGTCATTTTATCACTTTTGATAAAGCATGAAAATGATGAAATGTTTACATCATTTATTTGTTTACTTGTTTTTACTTGTTTTTAACATGTATCACTTGTGATATTATTCTTTAATTGATATATATGTTGACCTTTTTTTTGCTGAATCGTTATGTTACTCAAAAACAATGCTTAATTAATCCTATTTTTGTTTGATTTTTAGAATATGTCATTTTTTAATTTTTATAGTTTTCTTCATGAAGTCAATGATATTTTTATCTGACTTTTCATTAATATCACTTGTGATACTCTAATAAAATTACCAAAAGAAGTTATATTCAGATAAACCAAAATCATTGTTTACAATTTAAGTAGCAAGAAAATTACTAATTGATGCTTTTGTCTTTTTTTTTACAACTTTCTTCTTGCCAGCTTTATGAGCATCCCTCCTTTTGTCTTATTTCCTACTTCATTCTTTTTGGTTTGCAGCTTCTTCTTCTTCTTTTCGCAATTGTCTTTGCTTTCTTACATGTAGTCTCTGTTGTCGATTCAGCGGTTACTACTTGGTGGTGTTGGTGGTTGTAGATCTGTTATATCACGGTGATATCACGATGTTTCTTCGAAATTTGTTGGTGGTGTATCTGTTTATGTTTTTGTTCTTCATGCTTTCTAAGCTTAAAGGTCTAGCAGTGGATTTTGTTAATTTGCTTGGTATTGTTAGTGTTGTCGGTGATGATGTTGCTTCTTTGTTTACTTCTTCAGTTTGAATTGGTTGTTTTTTTAGCGAAGGTCTTTTCCTTTCACCGTCATTTGCTTTTTGCTTCTTGATAGTTCTGATTTATATTCAAATATGCATAAAATATATATACCATGTTAGTGTATGAATAGTTCATTGTTTTTAATATCATACGTGATATATAAACTGAATAAGTATACGTCATCAAATATCATAGGTGATATACTACCAACAAGAATCATTACAATTTGTTGTATCACGGATGATATACTACCAATAAGCAATCATTACAAGCATTTGTATCACGGGTGATATACTACAAATAAGCAATCGTTGCAACTGTTGTATCACAGGGGTGATATACTAACAATACGCAATCATTGGGCTGTTTTATCATAGGTGATATACTACCAACTAATACTAGAGTCGAGATACGCTTTTAAACATATCGAAGCATCCCAATCTATCCATTATGCACATATATCTACCACAAATCTAACAAAAGCATGTTACAATCACAATATTTATTTTAGCCTGTTTAGTCTCTCATATTATCACAATAATCATCTAACTTTCACAACATTCCCTCAATAAACTACTCAAATCTACAAAAACGACAAAGTGTTCATTTGTAGAATAAATATTCGTGTTTTAGGGATACCATTATAACATTCTACTTGAAAGTATACATACGCATTCTCTTGAATGTGTATGTATCACTTGATGATATAACACATAAGCTAAATGTTAAATCAAGTCACCTGACATACATTTGGGTTTTATCACAGTTAATTATTCTAAAGGAGACATGCTTATACGTTACAATATACCTTTAATTTTATGAATCTCTGGAGATGGAGTCAAAAATTTGACGACATAACGGCATTTACTCACGATAAATATTATATCATCAAAGCTTTTAGCAAAAAAAGTTTAACTATGATTACAAAACAATAACAATAACAATAAAATATCAAAAATGATACTATACATGACATATAATAAATCTTAATAAGTAAACAAAAAAACCTATCAAATAAACAAAAATTTCACAAGTGATAATACAAATATCACTAGTGATAATACATATGTACTGATTCAACTTCAAATATCAATGGTGATACTACTGGCGTATGATACTTTTCACTCACACATTTCATCAAACACTTGGTGTGTCAATGTTCTGAAAGTGTTTTTTCTAGAAAACTTCAACCAAATTTAAACACTAAAAATACAACCAAAAGCGTGTGTCACAATCACAATAAAAATAATACCAAAACAAATTTATTTTTCTATATTTTATAACAACATTCATCAATTTATTATATGATCCCTCAATAAAACTCAAACAAGTACATAATCATCACATGCATCACACAATATCACTTCAAAAATCAACAAAAAAATACACAAAAATCTTCATAAGCAGTAATAATATTCATAAATAAATACAAAATACTAGAGATTCTAATAAAACATCTAAATAATTAGTCGGAAGCATCATACCTTCATCTCGGAGACTCAAGTAGGTTCATCTTTAACCCTTTTTTTTTTTGTGGATACACTTTTGCACTCGATGATTCTTCCATTTTGTGTTTTTCTTTGATTCTAACGGTTAAAAGCGGTTGATTTTGAATTTTTATGGCAATTTTTTATTTTGGTTAGAGAGAGAGAGTCTGATTTTGTTGATAAGGAATTTGGAAAAGTGAAAGGTCTGAGGGTGGGATTGGTAGAGTAAGTTTCTTTGAATTGGCAGGAGTGGTCCCTCCGTGTTTTTTATTATTAAAATATTTCTTTTTGATCCAACGGCCCATATGCATCCATTGGTATGTAGTGGAATGTCAATATCCAAAATAAAACGCCTCTTCCACACAAACACTAAAATAAACTAACTAAAGTTACAAAAGTGATTGTTGACCTTCAAAATTCAATACACCTGTTACACTTTTCATATTTAACCAGCAGCGTAGCCAAAAGTTGTAGTCGATAGAGCAAATTTTAACATTTTCAGATACTACATTACAAATCAGTTTGTTAAAGGGCCACCTTACAAAAATAACCATAATATTTTAAAAAAATTACACTACATATTTTTATGAAAGAGGCACGTGCCCACCCGGTCTCCTCTACCTCCACCTATGTAATTAACTCAACATATACATCCAAAACCAAAATGGAATCATTCATTTATCATCCATCCGTGATGATTCCACACTTGGATGGATGATAAATGAATGATTCCACCTATGTAATTAACCCAATAATTATGTTTAACCACACTTAAAATTAACTGAAATGAAGCAAAAAAACAAAAACAAGGATGTCTAAATTTACACTACTACTTGTAGATTTATGATTTATCATTGATGAGTTAAATGGGTAGATCCAAGGATAGTTTTATCTAATATTTATATTTGTGTGGGGTCCAAGATATTAAAAGCAATGTGGTGGGGTGGGTCCCATTAAAAACAGCTAAGAAAAGATTAGTTCGACCGGACTCACCCGATCGGACCACCGGTCTACTTCAATATGAATGTGACTCCAAAACCGTTCGTTTGCAAATTTACGTTATCAATATGGATATTTAACTAATTCCTTATTTAAATGTCATTTTAATGAAAGTAACCAAGAAATATATGTTACAACCACTGACAAGTTAGCATACTTGTTAGAGTCCAAGGTGCACTTGAGCTCTTATAGTCGCCGTCACGTCATTTTTTCATTCCATAACACAAAATCAAAAGACACCCACCTCATAACATTCATATAACACATCATAAAAAAAACCTAGCTCAAAAAAAAAAAAAAAAAAAAAAAAAAAAGCGATAGCCTATTGGGATAGGTCAACCACGGTAGCCTTACCGTCATGCATTCTAATGCTTCACAACAAGTATACAAGTTGAAAATCAAAGGCACAAACGACCCTATAACATTTTATAAGTGCATTGCACCGTGCACTCTTAGACATAATGAAATTGGTATGCATTGATATACTAAAAATAAATTTCAAGTTCGTACTCACGAGGCAAACATCTCACATATTAGTCCGAAACTCATAATCCTCAAGAAATTAACCAAAAAAAGTAAATCTCATCCGGTTATTTGGGGTTTTTATAAATATGAATGTAACAGAAAATAGGATTATCTACATAGAAATTTTGTGAACCTTTTAAAAAAAACAAGCGGCAAGTAGCAAATATCCCATATCCATAAATAAAAGGTGGAGAAAATATAGTTAATTATATTCTTTTATCTATTTCTTATTTAAAAGTGGAGAATATATTTCTTATGGCTATGAATCTAGATTCTTTGTGTTATTCCTTAGCCTTGATTTGATTCCAACGAATATATATGTTGTTTTCATGGGAACTAAATGGTAATATTATATGTATATTAACTTTGAGATATATGTTTTGCTTTAAGGGAAAAAAAGAAAAGAAAAGAGTAATCTCAGTTTAATTCTTGTTTAAACACATTAATATATGCTTAGAAAATGTAAGATTCTTTATTAAGTAAAAAGTATTAATTTGTTACAATATAGGTAAATAAGTGAGGTTTAGTTTGTTTAGCTATTTGGGAGGGTGAGTTTTTTTAACTTAAGTGCACGTGTTTTAACCAATGTATTTTTTACATGTAACTGTTTTTAACCGTTCTGAACAGTGGCGGAACTCTTTAGGGGCAGGAAGGGTCCCGGTCTTCTAAAAATTTCGACATTAATAATTTAATTAATAATACAAACAAATCTTCGATTCAATCTTCCTAAAATAAATATTCAAGTTTCGCCACGGTCTCTGAACAAGTATATAGTAATGTTTGAATCTAAAAACTCTAGTAAGATATGACCCCCTAACTACTAGACTACTCTAGTGATAATATCTCACACGTGTAAAATATCGTTTTCAAAAAAAGTAATAACATGGCAATTTATTTAGATTCTACATATTCCTTCCGTTCTAAATAATTGATCCCGAACAAAAAAACACGTAGTTTAATAAAAACATAATCATTACTGATTTTTCTTTTTTACATTTTGCAGAATAACAATTTTACCCTTAAATAATTAATTAATATCTTATTTAAAGTTTGAAATATTAATTAATTGCAATCAAAGATAATATGGTAAAATTAACTTTCTTATCTATTTTTAAAATAGACAATTGAATTCGGACATCTCATAAAATAAATATAGACTATAAATTTGAGACGGAGAGATTATACGACTCTACCTAGCTCTTATAATAATATGGGGTATAGTTTGTACGACACCAACATTCGCAAGCATGGATCACGTTCTATCTTGAGTAAGACTCACAAGTCACAACAACTAACAAGTATTCACTTGAGTAGAAGTTTCACTTTTATAATCAAACACAACATCCTAACATTAGCTAAATGTTAGCCAACATTTAAAAACTCAATATCCACTAACAATAATAGTTATCTTTGATATTAACTTTATCTCAAGCTAACTAAATGTGACAATAAGTTACAAATCTAATCACTAGTTTTTACCAATTATTCTTTATCTTTTTTTAAAGTTTTTAAGTAAAGCATATATTCGAAAGACTTGCTAGAAGAGTCATGATTTTAAACCATTTTAATAGAATTATAATGATCATCTTCCCCTTTTTGCCTTTTAGATTGAATTAATTTATTTCCTCTTAAGGAAAATGTTTTCACATTTTTATACTTGCCCATAGAATTTTGGCGTCAGTCAAAGGCCGAACGACGAGCAAACAAAGACGAAAACCGAAAACCATAAAAAACCGAAAACCCATAATATAATGTTTTTGTATTTTTTGAAAGTTTTATATTTTTTATATTTTTCTTTTGTTGATTTTTCAAATTTTGTATTTTGTTTTTCAAAATATTTGTGAAGAAGCTTTGGAAAATCATTTTCAAGAAGATTCGAGAAGGCGATCTAACTCCTCGGGGGTTAGAAGCCGCATTCAATTCGTCGAACTAAATCGTCAAACCTTTCTTTTGGAAGGGCTTTAGTAAATAGATCGTGAGTTGGTATCGATCTTCCGAAGAATAATTCAAGCGTACCATTTTCGACGTATTCTTTGATGAAGTGATAGCGGACTCTGATATGCTTAGTCTTTGAGTGATGAACAAGATTGCATGATATGGCTATGACACTTTTCGAGTCACAATACATAGGTATTTTATCGAAAGTAAAGCCATAATCAGTGAGTTGTGTTCTCATCCATATAACTTGAGCACAACAGCAGAGATAGAGACACATACTACTTTTCGGTTGAAAGTCAGATGCAATCTTGTTTCTTTGAAGACCCGACTTACTAACTTTTCACCCAAAAATTGTGCTCTTAGGATGTACTTTTCTTTGTAACTTGATCACTGCGTGGTCGCATCGAAAAGGCAATTAGATCAAATCAGTTCGCCGGATACCAAAGTCCCATGTGAATGGATGTCTTGAGTGCTTACCGAAAGATCCGTTTAACCTCTTTGAGGTGCGGTTCGGTGGCTTTGCACAGCCCCGTGCTAATAAGCAAGCAACAAAATGAATATCCAGTGCGACTAGCGGTGAGGTACATGAGAAACCAATCATGCTCAGATATTTCTTGGATCAATAGGTTTCCCAAACAAATCGGCTTCAATTTTGGTGAAGTTACCATTGGTGTTCGGCCGAGTCACAATTATCCATACCATGATTTTCAAAATCTCGATGCGTGTATTTAGCTTGATTTTTATAAAAATTCCACGAGGGGATTGATGTATTTGTAAACCAAGAAAGAATTTTAGTTCCCCGATCATGGACATTTCAAATTTACTTTTCATGAGATTTTCAAAATGTTTTGAAAGATTGGGATTAGTGGACCCAAAGATGATGTAGATCCACATAAATCGAACAATCAAAATGTCGTATTTGCATTTTTGTGTAAACAAGGTAGGATCAACTGTTCCTTTGGTGAAATTGTTTTGGATAGCGAAGAGGGCGATTCGTCATACAGCTCTCGAGCTTGTTTCAATCCATAGATTGCCTTTTGAGTTTGTAGGCGTAGTTTGGATGTTCCATGTCTACTGAAGCCTTACGGCGACTCGCGTATACACTTCTTCTTTGAGTTCCATTCAAGAGCGGTCTTAATGTCCATCGATAAACCGTATTGATGTTTTTGTGGCGGCGTGGCTAAGAAAATCTGTGCTAGTCTAGCTACGGCCAGAATGACTCTTCAAAGTCTATCCCTTCCTCTTATTACGCATCCTTTGGCCACAAGGCGAGCTTTGTTGCAATTGTCATCTCTTCATCCAGTTTGTTCTTCCATAACCATTTGAGATCAATGACGCGAATGTCAATTGGTCTTGGAACCATATCCCAAGAGTCATGTAGGCGGTATTGGAGAAGTTCCTCTGCATAAACGCTTCTATCCATCGGTTACGCCATTGCCCTGCGAATGTTCTTTGGCTCTATATTGCTAATTGAGCAAAGGTAAATGCATAAGTAAATGTCGGTGGCAAGTTGGCGTCTCGTCCGAATTGGCCTTGAAGGTTCACCAATAACTTGTTCAATTGGATGGTCTTTAGTCGACTTGAGTAGAAGGATACCGTTGGTTATCATTATGCGAGTTAGATGGTTCTCGTAAGCATGAAGAAGATTGGTGATTCAAAGTAGCTGAGCGGGTTTTCAAATAAGTCTTCCTCTAACGTTGCATCGTTATGGTTTTGGTTTTGCTCATCAAGCTGGCGGTAGAGCGGGTGCAATAAGCGTAGTAGATGTAGATGATGTAGATGGAGTTGGTGCATTGATTTCGACCGTTGTAGATGCATCTTCTATTGGTGGTGGAGGATGATTTTGGCGGGTCTTGTGGGAATGATAGTTTGATGCATTTGTCGAAGTTCCACCATAGTATTCATCGAACATTAACTTCGAAGAAATTCTCCCATTCTTGTTCTTTAGGATTGTCAAGCGAAGTTGATTGAGCTCTTTGAGTCGAGTCTGGTGATGTGTCGAGGAAGTGCAGCCGGTTTAGTGCGGGTTCTAGAGCGAGTCTCTGAAGCCATTTTGAAAGTTCATCAAATTTCACATTCATCGTCTCCATGATCCTCCTAGTTCTTCGTTATACACCACTGAATGCCCTCGAGATATCTGAATATCCAATGAAGATTCCAATATCACCTTTAGCTTTCAATTTACCTAGATCTTCTATGTCGTTCGGCCGGATAGCACAAAGCTCCAAACACGTGAAAGTAAGAGATATCGGGTTTTACATTATTCACAAGCTCATATGGGGTTTTATTGAATCTTGGATGGATGAGAGATGGGTTCGAGTGAAACAATGCAACACAACATCACCCATAGAAATAACGGTGCACTAGAATAGATTAGCATTGTGCGAGCGGCTTCCACAAGAGTTCTATTTCTTCTTTCAACTACCCCATTCTGCTGTGGAGTTCTAACAAGCGATGTCGATGTGTGATTCCAACATCTTCAAAATAAGATCTTAACTCGATTTGTGAATTCAGTCTGCGTTGTGCATTCTTACAACCACTAGTTTGAAGAAGTACTTGAATTAGTTTGAAAAAGGTGATGATGATTCACGGTGCTTAGCTTTTGATCTCGAAACTTAACCCTTGTATATCTCGAATAATCATCGGCGATGACAAGAATATACTTTTTCCCATTAATGCTTTCAACTCTCATTGGGCCACATAAGTCCATGTGCAACATATGCAACTTTGCTTCGAACTAGTGCGGTTTGGGTTTATATGATGCTCTTTTGCTTTTCCTTGTTCGCATGATGGACATAAGTGATCCTTGGTGTATTTGAACTTTGGAAGTCCGTTGAAGATGTTGTCTTTGGCAATTTTGTTGATGGTGTCGAAATTGAGATGGGATAACGTCATTGCCACAACCCGGACTATGTTCCGATGCTCGTGTCATAAAACATATTGGTGATGAAGAGGCCATTTGATTGATGTCGATAGCATACAAGTTTGTATCCCGATTCCCATTTAAAGATCGGTGTCATCCAAGTTTCTAGAAGCAAGCATTTTTCCTAAAAGCAACCTCTAAATCGCATCAAAGTTGCGCCCGAAAAACAAATTGTGTCCCAACCCTTCGACATAGTAAACCCGAGTGATCAAATAATTTCCAAAGGTAGATCTCCATAACCCATGATAAATGCTACATGATCATTTCCGAAGCGTCGGTTCCATGAATTTCAGACGAAATTGATCACGGCTGACTGATTCGGTCATGTGCTTGGAGCAACCCGAATCGGCGATCCAAAGACAAATTTCGATAACCTTCCAAGATAATAGAAAAAGAATATTGTGGAAACCGTTTAGTTTTTGGTTCCTTTGGGTTAGAGGTAAAATCCTTATCACACGCAGAGAGGTTTTCTGAGGAATTCTAGTTTATCACTAATTGTACCATTATGGAGTGTGAAAGTTCTACCTGTGGGTTTCCAAATATCATCCCTATAGTATACACTATAGTTCACTGTCCAAGAGTGTAAAGCCTAAGTTTTGCAACTAGTCTTCCTACTCTTTAAGCGTAAGATCTTTTTGGAGCGTTCTTCTTACTTGTGCTTATCATTCACATTGTTAGAAACACAATCATCTTGAACATTAATTAAAGGTTTCTTGCAAGTTAAACAAAGAGATTCAACAAATTCATTAGACTTAGCAAGTTTCATAGGTTCAGTACATTCAGATGAAATGTCTTTCTTATTCAAAAACGGTAAATTCCTAGGGTGTTCTTCTACTTTGTTCTCTTTATTCAAGCAACTACTCCTAGAGGCATGTGAGACTCTATTGTTCCTTTTATTGCTCTTAGGTTTTAGTCTGCTGCTCCTAGAGGTGCTTTCTAGTCCTGTAGAAGGTAAGGCACACGCATTAGGATTCACATTTTTTTGAAGGGAGGTGGTTTCAGCTTTCCTAGTCTCTTTAGAGTGCTTATCTAGAATTATGTCGTTTGTTCCATATGGTTTTAGATGTGGAGGCGGGCGCATTAGTGGTACTCATCTTAAAAAGGCCAGTGCTAAAACTTTTGGTTTCTCGATAACTGCTTTTCCCTTATCAACATTTTGTTTAGGTAGGGCAGGTGGAGTGGCTGGTTTTGATGAAACATTTTTCTCATTGACTTTTGGAGGAGGCATAGAAGCAGACATTTTTGGTTTGGAAACCGGTTTGGGAACATTTGCTTTCTCCGCAATCAATGGTTTTTAATCCACAGTATCCACTTTGCCTTTCCTTTTTGACTTTCGGTGAGCCCTCAAAAGATCATTTTTAGCTTTCATGTCATTGTAGGCACGCTCATCTGACGGTTTGTCATACTTGCATTCCTCAGTTTTTCGATCAAGTTTTTTAAAATATGAGACATTTTCTTTTTCAAGTTTTTCAAGAGCTTTTTCATATTTTGAAACAATTTGGAGGTCTCATACTGGTGTCTTTCATGATCTTCAACAGAATATGTTTGCAAAATGATGGACATAATATCATTAGTCAGAACATCTTCGAAGAGTGAATCATGTAGATTTTCCAAAACTTTGATGTGTTCAACACTTTCATTAGCTTGCTTTACCAGGAATTTATGGTCCTTGACAAAGTCATTGTTTATTTCAAAAAGGCTTGTTCAAAATGAATTACCCTTGAGTTGATGTTAGTCACCGAGTGGGCAATTTGAGTTTCAAAAACTTTTTCTGTTCAATATCAAAACTATTAAACCAGGTGTTTGTTGTAATATTGGTTTTAGTTTTAACGGTCTCTTGAAGATCTGCAATTCTCATTTTCACATTTTCCAGAATACTTCTGGCATCACTTGTGTTAAACGGATTGTTTGAAGACATTTGTTCAATGTTTGAAATAGATTTGGAGACAACAACTGGTTTTGAAACTGATTTTGAAACAGGTGTTGACACTTTGTTTGAAACGCTTTGTTTGGTGGAAAACGTTGATTGAGAAACAAACGAAATACCATTAATTTTGTTCCATGTGTTATAATCAATTGGTTTGATTTCCGGATGTTTTTGTTTCATTTTTGATCTACTCTCCTCAGATAGTTCCAACGTTTCAAGAGAATCATGCACAAATTATGGGTTCATGCAAATGTTTTCCATTGTGCAACACTGATATGATGTTGGTTCAGGGGTTATGTGTGTGGATAAAACCTCAATATCGATATCAAAAATAATCACGAAGATAGGTTCAAATTCTCTTAGGAAAAAGAATAATAAATCAAATCCCGTGTGTGATTGTGTATACGGGTTAGACAACCCGAATCGTTTTCCCAACGAGGCGTGAATTGCCAACGTCGTTTTGGTTGGAATTTAATGCTCGATGATTTGTTTGTTTTTGATTATTAAACTACGGGAATGGGGAAAGTAATTAAGGGAATCTATGTTACGGGAAATCCTAAGTGCGATTATAACTAAAACGTAATTAAAATGCAACTACGTCTAAATTAAACCCTAAAAATTCCTAAATCTAATTTTATACTAAAAATGATATGTAAAAACTAATTTAGAATTAAAACTATTTTTTGGATTTTTCTGGATTTTATTTAAATTAAAAACTAATTTTAACTATTTAAACTAAATTAAATTACTAAAAATTATGAAATTTAGGGAGAAAAATATGAAACTACTTTCTAAAAATCTAAAATATCACTAAAGACTTTTTAAAACTATTTTTATATTTTTCAGATTAATTTTCTATTTTCTACCAAATTAAAACTAATTTAATCTAATTTAAATTGTGAAAAATACAAAATAAAAGGGGAAAAATATGGAAAAATCTTTTTTATGCTTTTTATATTTATCTTAAACTATTAAAATTGAAAAATTATTTTTTGAGCTTTTTCTTAATTATTTGCAATAAAACCTATTTAAAAGTGATTAAAATCTATTTTAAATCTAGAAAAATAGCAAACAGTGGCCAAAAATGATGAAATTTTCAGGGAAATTCTAAAAAGTTATTCTTAATCTATGAAAAATAAGAAAACATGGGCTTATGTGTAAGGATCAAGGGCTGCAGTGTAAATTAAGCTAAAATAAGCACTTATAAATAAGCTACAAGCTTCTAAACTGAATTTAAGCTAAGTGAATCTTAAAGGAACCTAGAAATGACAGTGATAGAGCTATGGGAGCATACAATAGGCTAATTATTAAGGAATGATTAAGCTAAAGTGGAAAGTACTTAAAGAAATAAGTTAATAAGCTAAGGGATCATTCAAATAAGCTATATATGAAGGGAGACCTAATAAGCTATCTAAACTAAGGTATCTAGGAGTAACTTAAGCTAATCTTAAAGAGTAAGAGGTTCTAGAATCCAATTTTTGAATCTGAGATACCAACAGTTAAGGCAGAATGGGACAGCTTTTGAGCTTATAAATAAGCTAGCAAACAAGCTTCTTATGCCAAAATGAGTTAAGACAGATGTGAACCATGTACCAGAGAGTACCAAAACCAATTTTTAAAAGTTTTGAAGCCCAAATGAAGGGGTGATGAGATCTGATGTGAAGGGTGCTCAAGCACTTGTTGAAATCTGCTTTCTGATAAGCAGATTTGGGACATTTTGAAACTAGGTTTGAGCTTGTAAATGTTGTTGAAAACTCTTGAAAACTGATTATAAGTGAACTATAACTGCTAAACTATTCATAAAACTAATTTTTTTGTGTTTTTGAAATGATTAAGACAGTAGAACAGCTAGAGAAAATGACCCATAAAACTGTTTTGACAGAAAATTAAGAAAATGACCCAACCAAACTGACCCAATTGCTTTTGAATTTTTATGACACTGACTTAGGACTTTTGACTTAGGACTTTGAGACAAACTACTAGGACCAAATGACTTCCAAATCAACAATGAGAACAGGTTTATACTACAACTTGCAAAGATTGCTATATAGACTAAACCTTTAGACTCCTACTTTGATATTCAGACTTATACTACTAAAAACCAGAGAGAGATGATTAAGACAGCTTATTTAACACAAATATAACTTAGTTAGAGCTCAAGCATACCCAAAAGGAACCAAGTGTGGTGAAAAACCCACAGTGCCAAACACCCCTTATTCAAGAGTGTTTGGCAATTAACAGAGAGGGTTATTAAACTTGGACTCTTAAAAGACAATAGTGTAGACACTTAACTTAATAAGAGAAAAAGCTGTTTCAGAAGTGAATAAGCAAAAGCCATAAGCAAATAAGCAGTTTGACTTATGTTGACTCTTTTTTTTTTTTTTGATTTTTATAAAAACTGAACAAGACCAAAATGAGATGGATAAAACAAGCTCACATAAGCTATATAGAGCTTATATGGTGAAAATAACAATTCTATAAGCTATATCAAATGAATGGTACGGATTTATATTAAACAAGAAATGAAAATACTTGAAAACTTATATTAAAACTGAAAATGAGAATACAAGATACTGAAATTTAAAACATTAACTACTGAAATCTTTTTAAAATACATTAAACATAAACAAAACTTTAAAGGAAATTAAGCTAGACTACACACATTACAATGTGAACATAAGGTCCTATTTATAGCTGAAGTGGAGAGGGTCTTGGGATCCTTGAGAAGAACCTAGAAGCATAATTGAGAGCCACTCATTCCTCCATCATCACTTGGTCCAATCATAGAGCACCATCTAGCTCAAATAGGTGTTTCGTCCAATCAAGTTATGCCATTTGTACGTGGCCATCTTATCCTGACAAGTCAGAGGTGGGAAGGGTTTCTAGATAGATTCTAGTACGAGGAGGGTTGTTTGGGTGTGGGATTGGTGGTGTTTGGGTGGTGAATTGGTGGGAGGAAGGAGGTGTCACGTGTAAAGGGCGTTTGGTTTTAATATTATTCTTCAAAAACTTTGACCGGGCAAATGATAGTTGACTTGGGTATTATTTCGGGTAAAATAGTGATACGGGTCTTGGTTATTATCCGGGTTGGGGATTTGATATTGGACGTGTATTGGTTAGTGTGGGATTGGGCCAGATATAATGTATAGATTGGGCCATGGCAGGTTTATGTTGGATAATGGATTTGGATAACTAGATTGGTTTAGGACTAGTGGTGAACCAAATTGTAACCAAGGGACCAAAGTTGTAATTTCGGATTTCCAAGGGACTAATTATGCAACTTCTGAAATTATCTTCCAAGGACCAACTTTGTCAATCTTCAATAATCTAGGGACTGATTTGCAAATTTCTGAATCTTCAAGGGCCACTTTTGACAAATCTTGAAACTTGAGGGCCATTTCGACATTTCTTCAAACTTTGTTAAAACTTCACAAATCATCCTCAGAGATTAGAAATCATCATAAATGCTCAATTCCGACCCTCGGCTCACTTAAGCTCTCTTGATCTCGTGCTCGGTTTTACTGCATTTTGGCTCCTTTTTGCGTGTTTTTACATATCCATACCTGCACAAGCACAAACTCAAGAAAACCACAAATATTAGCAATAAACGGCTCTTTCTTGGTTATTTTGGGTCTATTTTGATAAATAAAAGGTATGTGTTTTAGCACATACCAAAATACCCCAGACGAAACCATTGCCGTGTCCTCACGCAATGCAATCAACTCACGCTTCTAAAACCAAGGATCTCAATCTCTTTCTACTAAACCTATGAAGAAGTAGCAAAGATTCCTCAAAAGAGATTAAGAAAGCCTTAATTCTAAAAACGCCCCGTTTACCTTTTTATTCACATATATAGATATAACGATTAAGCACATTTCGATTATGAATGACGGTTTGTTGAACTTTCATGTCGATCAATAACTCCAACATTTTTCAAACGACACGTTAGGATCACGGAGTAGAAAACACAACACAGCGTGAAGTGACCATACGGATAGAATACATCGTCCCTGATTTTTCACAAGTCCCAAACTAAGCGTAAAACCGAAATCATTGTTACAAATGATTCTAGATGCTAACACTACCCATGGAAGTTACTTGTGTACTTACTTTTCGTTCCCATTTTCCTATTTCCTCTAGATTTTTTTATTTTTGTGAGAAATGAATTTCTTCAAATTCTCATTTCGATAAGAGTTATTCCGATAAAGATACAAAGCTAAGTCGATAATTAGTTATCCGCCTTCTCTCAAGAACCATTGTCGTAAAAATGAGGTCCACATCAAGGAATTCTTATTCACTTACTTTTGATTTTTTCACTTCTCAACATTTTTCATTTTTCATCATTTTTTTTTTTTTTTTTTTTTTTTTTTTTTTTTTTTTTTTATATTGCACTTATACCTTTACTTTTATGAGCTGTGAACCACGGAGCTTCACGGGGTAATTCCAAGACTATAGGCTTCATGAGATGAGAATCCCGGCTGGCTAGGCTAAGACCTCATTCAATCCCGGCTAAAGATCCAAGGGTCCGATCTCGACACCGCAGCTCACAACTTTACTTATTACTTTTTCACTTGATACTCAGCACTTATTTATTTATTACGGATCCTTGATGTGTACCCAATTTTTAAAACAAAGATTCTTTTAAGAAGATAAAGAACTAACCATCGCCAAAAACTCGACATCTCTAATTATTTAGACAGATATGGGGTGAAACAATTTTGTGGGAACAAAAAGCCATAAGTACCTTCGATGGGCTCTAAAGAGAACCAACTACTCCACGTTTAGCATCTAAACTCATAAGTAACTCTATCATTTCTCGATCTCTGCAAATTTAAAATCCCAAATAATGAGATCCGCAGATGCTTAGCCGATAATTTTTAGATTATCTATGGTTAAGGGAACAAGCTAGGGCTCAACACGCCCGGTCAAGTCAGAATTCCATTCCTACTCTCACCAGCGGAAAGTCAATCAAGGTGTCAAAACATATATTAACTTAGCAAATGTTTCGTCTAATGAAATCAAGTCATGCATATTTAAAGTCACTTAGGGAAACTTTGCAAAATCTTGGCCTTGTGAGCTAGAATTCGCATTTTATAGCTTCTTATCTAAGAGACTAGCAAAACTTTTCAATCAAAAAGACTTAACAAAAGCTTACAAAAAAAAATTTAAAATTTTCACATTTTTGCACAAATTTTTCATTTTCTAAGGAAAAACGGGGTTACGAGAGAAACACGACAGAAATAAGCAAGTGCGGTCAAATCAAATCGAAGATTACCCTACCCCAGACTAGAACGAAACAATGTCCTCAATGTTTAAAGCAAGGGTATCACGAAAATCTAAAAGCCGTTTATTAAGTATGCTCAAAGATAAACGTTAGTCGATAAGATTAGGATATCGGATTTCCATCAGCATCGATCATGAGACTCGAGTGGAGAAATGACAATCTTCGAGCACGAGAGTCTTCATATCGGGAACATCCTAAACACAACATCACAAACAACCAAACACGAGAAATCGAAGAGGCTGACCCCTTCGCGTCACTTATTAGAAAAGAGAAAGGATAGATGGATAAGCATGGGGTGCCTCCCACGAAGCGCTACTGTTTTTGATTACCGAGTCGCTAGCTTGACTCGATCCCCGAATTCAATTGTCCATGGGGAAGAAAGTTTGGAGATCCGGGACAACCATAGATGGGATGTCCCCTCCAAAATAATGTTTCACACGATGACCATTCACCTTGAAATTGGGGCCATCGGGTGAGATAGCTCCACCGTTCCATACGGAAAACTTGAGCGATGGTGAATGGTCCTGACCAACGGGATTTGAGTTTGCCTGAGAATATCTTCAATCGAGAGTTGAAGAGGAGAACTTGATCACCAACGTTGAAAACGCGGTTTTGATTTTAGCATCATGAATCCTCTTAGTCTTCTCTTTGAAAATCAAAGAATTCTCGTAGGCCTGATCCCTAAGCTCGTTTAATTCATTCAATTGAACTTTTCGGTGATCACCGGCGGTCTTAAGATCAAAGTTAACATGTTTCAAGGCCCAGAATGCCTTATGTTCGAGCTCGATGGGCAAGTGACAAGCTTTTCCATACACCAACTTAATTGGGGTGCACCCGATGGGTGTCTTGTAGGCGGTGCGGAAAGCCCATAATGCATCATCTAACTTATCAGCCCATGAAGCTCGATTCTCTCCTACGGTCCTCTCTAAAATCCTTTTCAAACCACGATTCGAGACCTCAACTTGTCCGCTCGTTTTCGGGTGATACGCGGTAGAAAGGCGATGGGTAACTCCATATTTAGCCATAACTTTAGCAAATTGTTCATTACAGAAATGGGTACCGCGATCATCGATAATAGCACGAGGTGCTCTGAATCGGGAAAACAAATTCTTCAAGAACTTAACAACCACTCGGGCGTCATTGGTGGGGAGCGCCTGCGCTTCAACCCATTTGGACAAGTAGTCGACGGCCACGAGGATATACTTATTTCCTTTAGATGATGGAAATGGCCCCATAAAATCGATGCCCCACACGTCAAAAATCTCACAGACTTGAATAGCATTTTGTGGCATTTCATCCTTCGTGAAATTTTCCTTGACGCGTTGGCAAGAATCACATGATTTGACTAAATCATGGGCATCTCGATATATGGTCGGCCAATAGAATCCGGAATCAAAAACCTTCTTGGCGGTGTAGCTTGCACCATGATGGCCACCAGTGGGTCCGTTATGGCAAGCATTAAGAATATCAATAGCCTCTTGGCCATGAACACACCGCCGGATTACTTGATCCGCACAAATCTTGAACAAGAAGGGGTCGTCCCAGAAATAATGCTTAACATCTTTGAAAAACTTTTTCTTTTGTTGAGACGACATCCCTTTCACGATGAAATTTCCCGCATGGTAATTTGCAAAATCGGCAAACCATGGGGTGTTCGGGTCTTTCTGAGCAACCATCCCAAGTGTCTCAAGAGGAAATGTTTCCGTAATCTCCTTTTTCTCGAGCACACTTTGATGGGGGTTCTCAAGTCTCGAAAGATGATCGGCAGCAAGGTTCTCCGCTCCTTTTTTGTCAAGAATAGTAACATCAAACTCTTGAAGGAGGAGAACCCACCGAAGTAATCGTGGCTTAGCATCTTGCTTTGCCAAAAGATACTTTAGGGCAGAATGGTCGGTATACACTATGGTCTTTGACAAGACAAGGTAGGGTCGGAATTTCTCAAAAGCATAGACAACGGCCAATAATTCCTTTTCTGTAGTCGTGTAATTGTGTTGGGCCTCAGACAATGTCTTACTCGCATAGTGTATGGGCTGAAAATGTTTCGACTTACGTTGCCCCAAGACTGCCCCAATTGCGTAATCACTTGCATCACACATGAGTTCAAAGGGCAAATCCCAGTCGGGGGCAACTAAGATCGGTGCTTCAGTCAATTTCTTCTTAAGAATATTGAACGCTTCAATACATTCGTTGGTGAAGATAAACGGAGCATCCTTTTCGAGGAGATGGGTCAGAGGGCGGGCTATCTTAGAGAAATCTTGGATGAAACGGCGATAGAAACCGGCATGACCCAAAAAACTCCGAATACCTTTGACGGTAGTGGGATGAGGGAGTTTAGCTATAACGTCGACTTTAGCTCGGTCGACCTCAATCCCAGATTTTGAAATCTTATGGCCGAGGACAATGCCTTCTCGGACCATGAAATGGCACTTCTCCCAATTCAAGACCAAGTTGGTGTCTTTACACCTTTTGAGCATGTGGTCTAGATGGGAGAGGCAAGAAGTGAAAGAATCTCCATAAACCGAGAAATCGTCCATAAAAACTTCCATAGACTTTTCGATCATGTCGTGAAAAATAGCCATCATGCACCTTTGGAACGTACCGGGAGCATTGCATAGCCCAAAAGGCATGCGTCGGTAAGCAAAAGTTCCATAAGGGCACGTGAAAGTGGTTTTCTCCTGATCCTTTGGATCGATCGGGATTTGAAAATAACCGGAGAAACCATCGAGAAAGCAATAGAACTCATTCCCCGCTAAACGTTCGAGCATCTGATCCATAAAAGGTAGCGGAAAATGGTCCTTACGAGTAGCATCGTTCAACTTCCGGTAATCAATACACACCCTCCATCCGGTGATGAGGCGTGTGGAAATCAACTCATTTTCATCGTTAGCGACGACGGTCATTCCTCCTTTCTTAGGGACACAATGGATGGGGCTAACCCATGAGCTATCGGAGATGGGATAAATGATTCCGGCGTCGAGGAGTTTAAGAACTTCCTTTTTGATAACATCATGAATCTTCGGGTTAACCCTACGTTGTTGTTGAATCACGGGTTTACAATCATCCTCCATCAGAATTTTGTGGGTACAGAAACGAGGATTGATTCCTTTGATGTCAGAAATTTGCCAAGCAATTGCATTTTTGTGTTTACGTAGGACATCCAAAAGTGCGGTCTTCTCCTCATCTTTCAAGTTTTTAGCAATGATAACGGGAAATTTGTTCGGTTTTTCAAGAAAAGCGTATTCAAGATGAGGAGGTAAATCCTTGAGCTCGGGCTCCGGAGGATTTTCATCAGACGTTTGTATTTCTTTGATTTCGTCAATCGTGATTTCTTTCGGAGGGAGTGACGGTAATGGATCTTCGTTCAACAATTGTTCAAGATAACGGATATCTCCCTCCGAATCATAAACACCATCATCAATTCCCGGTGGAATCGATTCATCATCAGCAAGAAACTCATCGATCTCTTCCAAAATGAAGTCACCTCCCTCGAACGGAGTGAGAGAGGGGGAAGAGTCGGCAATAATAGGCTCAGAAGATGGTTCAATATTTTCAGAAGGAATGGTGGGATTGCCACCCATAAAATCAAGAACTTCTTGAGCATACTCCTCCGTAGCAATATCGAGAACGTCGATTCGATTAATAGAAGCATCATCGTAGTTGGAGGAGTATCTCGAAGGTTGGTTGATATTAAACGAGACGGTTTCCTTGTTAGATCGTAAAGTGATTTCTCCTTCATAAACATCAATCATCGCATGACCCGTTCTTAGAAAAGGCCTCCCGAGAATAAGAGGTACTCGGGGGTCAGCATCAAAGTCAACGACAACGAAGTCGGAGGGAAAATGCAGTGGTCCTACTTTCACATAGACGTCCTCGGCGATTCCTCTCGGAATAGAGGTTGAACGGTCCGCGAGTTCAAGAGTCATCTTAGTAGGAGTGAGTTCCGGAAGAGAAAGTTTGTTATAAATCGAAAGAGGCATTAAGTTAATACTCGCACCAAGATCGGCCAAGGCGGAGCATTTCACTATTCAGGAAACTCACAAGGGATAAGAAATTTGCCGGGGTCTCCTAATTTTACGGGAAGTTTCTTGAGGAGCACCGCCGAGCAATTCTCATTCAACGGTGTTTTGCTATTTCTTTTCTTTGTTACTCACTACATTTTTGATCATAGCGGCAAACTTCGGCATGAGGAGTAAAGCATCGGTGAAACGATGTTAAAATTCAAAGATTGAACGATTTCAACAAATTTCTCCATTTGGTTTTCGGTTTTATCACGGAGCTTTTGATTATGAAGTCTTGAAGGATAAGGAAGTGAAGGTTTAAGAGTAGTCTTTGGAACATCGGGTTCCGGAATCGGAGTCTGAACGACCCAGGAGGTGGTAGGTGCGGTTGCACATTTTCTTTAACAACCTCGGTATCTTTTTCCTCCTCCCTTATCAGCGGAGTAGGAGATGAGGGTCCATCAATAGCTTTACCACTCCGTGTGGTTATAGCTTTCAACTCACCCTTCGGGTTGGGAATAGTATCACTCGGAAGAGAACCCGAAGATGAGGGTTGGCTGACCTTACACAACACAGCATTCAACATACTTTCGAGTTTATTCTGTGAAGTCTCCAATTTGTTGTTCTGAAGTCGAATCTCATTCCTAAACTCAGTGCTTTGTCTAGTTATCGAAGATTGAAACTCGTTCCTCAAACTTGCAATCTGATTTTGCATAGTTTGGATGGTAGAATTGGTGTTTTGAACATAGGTTGTGAAGTCATTTGGAGGCAAAGGTGAAGCTTGAAAGCTTGGGTTGTGATACACTTGATTGTAGTTAGCTCCTTGATTTGGGTATTGATTTGGTGGAGCTTTGAATTGGTTTTGAACATTCGGTCCACGAACTTGATTCTGATTGAAACGATTCTGATTGTTCGATGGAGAAAATCCCGGAGGTCCCATTTGATTACTAACACGAGGGTTCGTTTCAACTTGAGGACGGTATTGGGCACCTCCGGTTACGGCATTAGATTGGAAAGGATTGCCATCGGTGGCGGTACAATTGTAGTAGGCATGCGGGCCTCCACAAGTAGTACAAGTCGTTTCCACCGCTTTGACTTGAGCGGGTGGAGAAGAATTACTCTTAACCAAAGCATGGATCAAATCCGCAAGCTTATCAATCTTAGCATCGGTGCTAGACGTATTTCCGTTAGACGAGGATGATGGTGTATCATTCACTCGGGCAGCAACCGATTTGCTACGTGAGGAACGAACTTTGGATTTGTTCTCAATAATCGACAAGGCATCTCTCGTTGATCGGGTCAACAAATTACCACCCGCGGCGGCATTGAGAGAGTCTTGATCATTCTCATTCAAACCATTGTAAAACGTATCAAGTTGGTGCAACTCAGAAAAACCATGATGGGGACATTGCCTAAGCAAATCTTTGAATCGGTCCCATGCCTCACTAAATGATTCATCAAATCTTTGTGTGAATTTTGTTATTTCATTTTTTAAGCTTGTGGTTTTAGACGGTGGGAAGAATTCGTTCACGAATTTTGAAACTAAATCCTCCCACGTGGTTATCGATCGAGGGGGTAGTTTTTCGAGCCAAATCCGGGCGCCCCCCTCGAGTGAAAACGGGAAGAGTAGTAGCTTGATGGCCTCTTCCGGAACGTTACGGTACTTGATCGTAGACGTGAGCTTGTTGAATCGTCGGATATGAGAGTGAGGATCGTCTCTCTCGAATCCGTAAAATTGGCTTGACGAAACCAAATTTATCAATCCGTGTTTAAGCTCGAAGTTATCGGCAACGATTGCCGGGACGACGATGGCTTCCCCATAACCCTCGGTGGGTGCTTGGAGTTGCTCTAGCATAGATCGGTTGTCCTCCGCCATTTCGATGATGGGCGGGGCTTGATTAGTTCGAATCTCGGGTTCGACTAAGGGAGCACGTCTATTTCGCCAGCGGAATTGTAGCGGCTGCACGTATCGGTCTGTAGTTATTAGAACGAGTGCGCATGCACTTTCAAAACCAGGGCAATTAAAACGAACGGTATTCGAAAACACAGTGAACTTTACCAATAATCCCAAGTGAGTAAATCACCTCTACAAGACAAACGCACAAGCGAGCGGAGAAGCTTTTTAGGTCAGCGCAAAGCTTATTAAAACCCGCTTCTTTACAGCCGCAATTTAATGTCGGGCCGTCCTTATACCCACCACACAGTTTGTTTGTCCGATAGAAATAAATAAATCCACAAGCGACACAAAGGCAAGTTTTTGATCTTTAGTTCGGGAACTTATTAATGATAACACCTCCGTTGAGAATGTTATATAATTGGTGTCTTCTATTTATTATCAAAACCAAAGAGAAAATCTTTTTGTATTTTTAATCTGATATATATATATACAAAAGAAAAAGGAAAATATTTTTACTTTTTTATTTTATAGAAAAATAGTAACTTCACGAATGAAGGATCTCGAGCCACTAATCGTCAAACCTCAAACGATATTGTCGTGACACAACCTCCCGCAGCGCGCCAAAATTTGATATGATGTTGGTTCAGGGGTTATGTGTGTGGATAAAACCTCAATATCGATATCAAAAATAATCACGAAGATAGATTCAAATTCTCTTAGGAAAAAGAATAATAAATCAAATCCCGTGTGTGATTGTGTATACGGGTTAGACAACCCGAATCGTTTTCCCAACGAGGCGTGAATTGCCAACGTCGTTTTTGGTTCGGAATTTAATGCTCGATGATTTGTTTGTTTTTGATTATTAAACTACGGGAATGGGGAAAGTAATTAAGGGAATCTATGTTACGGGAAATCCTAAGTGCGATTATAACTAAACGTAATTAAAATGCAACTACGTCTAAATTAAACCCTAAAAATGCCTAATTCTACTTTTATACTAAAAATGATATGTAGAAACTAATTTAGAATTAAAACTATTTTTTTGGATTTTTCTGGATTTTATTTAAATTAAAAACTAATTTTTAACTAATTAAACTAAATTAAATTCTAAAAATTATGAAATTAAGGGAGAAAAATATGAAATTACTTTCTAAAAATCTAAAATATCACTAAAGACTTTTTAAAACTATTTTTATATTTTTCAGATTAATTTTCTATTTTCTACTAATTTAAAACTAATTTAATCTAATTTAAATTGTGAAAAATACAAAATAAAAGGGGAAAAATATGGAAAAATCTTTTTATGCTTTTTATATTTATCTTAAACTATTAAAATTGAAAAATTATTTTTTGAGCTTTTTCTTAATTATTTGCAATAAAACCTATTTAAAAGTGATTAAAATCTATTTTAAATCTAGAAAAATAGCAAACAGTGGCCAAAAATGATGAAATTTTCAGGAAAATTCTAAAAAGTTATTCTCAATCTATAAAAAATAAGAAAACATGGGCTTATGTGTAAGGATCAAGGGCTGCAGTGTAAATTAAGCTAAAATAAGCACTTATAAATAAGCTACAAGCTTCTAAACTGAATTTAAGCTAAGTGAATCTTAAAGGAACCTAGAAATGACAGTGATAGAGCTATGGGAGCATACAATAGGCTAATTATTAAGGAATGATTAAGCTAAAGTGGAAAGTACTTAAAGAAATAAGTTAATAAGCTAAGGGATCATTCAAATAAGCTATATATGAAGGGAGACCTAATAAGCTATCTAAACTAAGGTATCTAGGAGTAACTTAAGCTAATCTTAAAGAGTAAGAGGTTCTAGAATCCAATTTTTGAATCTGAGATACCAACAGTTAAGGCAGAATGGGACAGCTTTTGAGCTTATAAATAAGCTAGCAAACAAGCTTCTTATGCCAAAATGAGTTAAGACAGATGTGAACCATGTACCAGAGAGTACCAAAACCAATTTTTAAAAGTTTTGAAGCCCAAATGAAGGGGTGATGAGATCTGATGTGAAGGGTGCTCAAGCACTTGTTCAGAATGCTGCTGATAAGTTTGACATGATTTTGAAACTAGGTTTGAGCTTGTAAATGTTGTTGAAAACTCTTGAAAACTGATTATAAGTGAACTATAACTGCTAAACTATTCATAAAACTAATTTTTTTGTGTTTTTGAAATGATTAAGACATAAACGACTAGAGAAAATGACCCATAAACTGTTTTGACAAAATTAAAGAAAATGACCCAACCAAACTGACCCAATTGCTTTTGAATTTTTATGACACTGACTTAGGACTTTTGACTTAGGACTTTGAGACAAACTACTAGGACCAAATGACTTCCAAATCAACAATGAGAACAGGTTTATACTACAACTTGCAAAGATTGCTATATAGACTAAACCTTTAGACTCCTACTTTGATATTCAGACTTATACTACTAAAAACAAGAGAGATGATTAAGACAGCTTATTTAACACAAATATAACTTAGTTAGAGCTCAAGCATACCCAAAAGGAACCAAGTGTGGTGAAAAACCCACAGTGCCAAACACCCCTTATTCAAGAGTGTTTGTGATTTGGCTTAGAGAGGGTTATTAAACTTGGACTCTTAAAAGACAATAGTGTAGACACTTAACTTAATAAGAGAAAAATTTTGCTTTTCAAGTGAATAAGCAAAAGCCATAAGCAATAAGCGTTTGACTTATGTTGACTCTTTTTTTTGATTTTATAAAAACGAACAAGACCAAATGAGATGGATAAAACAAGCTCACATAAGCTATATAGAGCTTATATGAGCTGAAAATAACAATTCTATAAGCTATATCAAATGAATGGTACGGATTTATATTAAACAAGAAATGAAAATACTTGAAAACTTATATTAAAACTGAAAATGAGAATACAAGATACTGAAATTTAAAACATTAACTACTGAAATCTTTTTAAAATACATTAAACATAAACAAAACTTTAAAGGAAATTAAGCTAGACTACACACATTACAATGTGAACATAAGGTCCTATTTATAGCTGAAGTGGAGAGGGTCTTGGGATCCTTGAGAAGAACCTAGAAGCATAATTGAGAGCCACTCATTCCTCCATCATCACTTGGTCCAATCATAGAGCACCATCTAGCTCAAATAGGTGTTTCGTCCAATCAAGTTATGCCATTTGGCCACGTGGCCATCTTATCCTGACAAGTCAGAGGTGGGAAGGGTTTCTAGATAGATTCTAGTACGAGGAGGGTTGTTTGGGTGTGGGATTGGTGGTGTTTGGGTGGTGAATTGGTGGGAGGAAGGAGGTGTCCTGTGTAAAGGGCGCGTTTGGTTTTAATATTATTCTTCAAAAACTTTGACCGGGCAAATGATAGTTGACTTGGGTATTATTTCGGGTAAAATAGTGATACGGGTCTTGGTTATTATCCGGGTTGGGGATTTGATATTGGACGTGTATTGGTTAGTGTGGATTGGGCCATATAATGTATAGATTGGGCCATGGCAGGTTTATGTTGGATAATGGATTTGGATAACTAGATTGGTTTAGGACTAGTGGTGAACCAAATTGTAACCAAGGGACCAAAGTTGTAATTTCGGATTTCCAAGGGACTAATTATGCAACTTCTGAAATTATCTTCCAAGGACCAACTTTGTCAATCTTCAATAATCTAGGGACTGATTTGCAAATTTCTGAATCTTCAAGGGCCACTTTTGACAAATACTGAAACTTGAGGGGCCATTTCTGACATTTCTTCAAACTTTGTTAAAACTTCACAAATCATCCTCAGAGATTAGAAATCATCATAAATGCTCAATTCCGACCCTCCGGCTCAGCTTAAGCTCTCTTGATCTCTCGTGCTCGGTTTTCTGTCTGTTTTGGCTCCTTTTTGCGTGTTTTTACGTATCCATACCTGCACAAGCACAAACTCAAGAAAACCACAAATATTAGCAATAAACGGCTCTTTCTTGGTTATTTTGGGTCTATTTTGATAAATAAAAGGTATGTGTTTTAGCACATACCAAAATACCCCAGACGAAACCATTGCCGTGTCCTCACGCAATGCAATCAACTCACGCTTCTAAAACCAAGGATCTCAATCTCTTTCTACTAAACCTATGAAGAAGTAGCAAAGATTCCTCAAAAGAGATTAAGAAAGCCTTAATTCTAAAAACGCCCCGTTTACCTTTTTATTCACATATATAGATATAACGATTAAGCACATTCCGATTATGAATGACGGTTTGTTGAACTTTCATGTCGATCAATAACTCCAACATTTTTCAAACGACACGTTAGGATCACGGAGTAGAAAACACAACACAGTGTGAAGTGACCATACGGATAGAATACATCGTCCCCGATTTTTCACAAGTCCCAAACTAAGCGTAAAACCGAAATCATTGTTACAAATGATTCTAGATGCTAACACTACCCATGGAAGTTACTTGTGTACTTACTTTTCGTTCCCATTTTCCTATTTCCTCTAGATTTTTTTATTTTTGTGAGAAATGAATTTCTTCAAATTCTCATTTCGATAAGAGTTATTCCGATAAAGATACAAAGCTAAGTCGATAATTAGTTATCCGCCTTCTCTCAAGAACCATTGTCGTAAAAATGAGGTCCACATCAAGGAATTCTTATTCACTTACTTTTGATTTTTTCACTTCTCAACATTTTTCATTTTTCATCATTTTTTTTTTTTTTTTTTTTTTTTTTTTTTTTTTTTTATTTTTTTTATATTGCACTTATACCTTTACTTTTATGAGCTGTGAACCACGGAGCTTCACGGGGTAATTCCAAGACTATAGGCTTCATGAGATGAGAATCCCGGCTGGTTAGGCTAAGACCTCATTCAATCCCGGCTAAAGATCCAAGGGTCCGATCTCGACACCGCAGCTCACAACTTTACTTATTACTTTTTCACTTGATACTCAGCACTTATTTATTTATTACGGATCCTTGATGTGTACCCAATTTTTAAAACAAAGATTCTTTTAAGAAGATAAAGAACTAACCATCGCCAAAAACTCGACATCTCTAATTATTTAGACAGATATGGGGTGAAACAATTTTGTGGGAACAAAAAGCCATAAGTACCTTCGATGGGCTCTAAAGAGAACCAACTACTCCACGTTTAGCATCTAAACTCATAAGTAACTCTATCATTTCTCGATCTCTGCAAATTTAAAATCCCAAATAATGAGATCCGCAGATGCTTAGCCGATAATTTTAGATTATCTATGGTTAAGGGAACAAGCTAGGGCTCAACACGCCCGGTCAAGTCAGAATTCCATTCCTACTCTCACCAGCGGAAAGTCAATCAAGGTGTCAAAACATATATTAACTTAGCAAATGTTTCGTCTAATGAAATCAAGTCATGCATATTTAAAGTCACTTAGGGAAACTTTGCAAAATCTTGGCCTTGTGAGCTAGAATTCGCATTTTATAGCTTCTTATCTAAGAGACTAGCAAAACTTTTCAATCAAAAAGACTTAACAAAAGCTTACAAAAAAAAATTTAAAATTTTCACATTTTTGCACAAATTTTTCATTTTCTAAGGAAAAACGGGGTTACGAGAGAAACACGACAGAAATAAGCAAGTGCGGTCAAATCAAATCGAAGATTACCCTACCCCAGACTAGAACGGAACATTGTCCTCAATGTTTAAAGCAAGGGTATCACGAAAATCTAAAAGCCGTTTATTAAGTATGCTCAAAGATAAACGTTAGTCGATAAGATTAGGATATCGGATTTCCATCAGCATCGATCATGAGACTCGAGTGGAGAAATGACAATCTTCGAGCACGAGAGTCTTCATATCGGGAACATCCTAAACACAACATCACAAACAACCAAACACGAGAAATCGAAGAGGCAGACCCCTTCGCGTCACTTATTAGAAAAGAGAAAGGATAGATGGATAAGCATGGGGTGCCTCCCACGAAGCGCTACTGTTTTTGATTACCGAGTCGCTAGCTTGACTCGATCCCCGAATTCAATTGTCCATGGGGAAGAAAGTTTGGAGATCCGGGACAACCATAGATGGGATGTCCCCTCCAAAATAATGTTTCACACGATGACCATTCACCTTGAAATTGGGGCCATCGGGCTGAGATAGTTCCACCGTTCCATTCGGGAAAACTTGAGCGATGGTGAATGGTCCTGACCAACGGGATTTGAGTTTGCCCGAGAATATCTTCAATCGAGAGTTGAAGAGGAGAACTTGATCACCAACGTTGAAAACGCGGTTTTTGATTTTAGCATCATGAATCCTCTTAGTCTTCTCTTTGAAAATCAAAGAATTCTCGTAGGCCTGATCCCTAAGCTCGTTTAATTCATTCAATTGAACTTTTCGGTGATCACCCGCGGTCTTAAGATCAAAATTAACATGTTTCAAGGCCCAGAATGCCTTATGTTCGAGCTCGATGGGCAAGTGACAAGCTTTTCCATACACCAACTTGAATGGGGTGCACCCGATGGGTGTCTTGTAGCGTGCGGAAAGCCCATAATGCATCATCTAACTTATCAGCCCATGAAGCTCGATTCTCTCCTACGGTCCTCTCTAAAATCCTTTTCAAACCACGATTCGAGACCTCAACTTGTCCGCTCGTTTGCGGGTGATACGCGGTAGAAAGGCGATGGGTAACTCCATATTTAGCCATAACTTTAGCAAATTGTTCATTACAGAAATGGGTACCGCGATCATTGATGATAGCACGAGGTGCTCCGAATCGGGAAAACAAATTCTTCAAGAACTTAACAACCACTCGAGCGTCATTGGTGGGGAGCGCCTTCGCTTCAACCCATTTGGACAAGTAGTCGACGGCCACGAGGATATACTTATTTCCTTTAGATGATGGAAATGGCCCCATAAAATCGATGCCCCACACGTCAAAAATCTCACAGACTTGAATAGCATTTTGTGGCATTTCATCCTTCGGTGAAATTTTCCCTTGACGTTGGCAAGAATCACAAGATTTGACTAAATCATGGGCATCTCGATATATGGTCGGCCAATAGAATCCGAATCAAAACCTTCTTGGCGGTGTAGCTTGCACCATGATGGCCACCAGTAGGTCCGTTATGGCAAGCATTAAGAATATCAATAGCCTCTTGGCCATGAACACACCGCCGGATTACTTGATCCGCACAAATCTTGAACAAGAAGGGGTCGTCCCAGAAATAATGCTTAACATCTTTGAAAAACTTTTTCTTTTGTTGGGACGACATCCCTTTCACGATGAAATTTCCCGCATGGTAATTTGCAAAATCGGCAAACCATGGGGTGTTCGGGTCTTTCTTAGCAACCATCCCAAGTGTCTCAAGAGGAAATGTTTCCGTAATCTCCTTTTTCTCGAGCACACTTTGATGGGGATTCTCAAGTCTCGAAAGATGATCGGCAGCAAGGTTCTCCGCTCCTTTTTTGTCAAGAATAGTAACATCAAACTCTTGAAGGAGGAGAACCCACCGAAGTAATCGTGGCTTAGCATCTTGCTTTGCCAAAAGATACTTTAGGGCGGAATGGTCGGTATACACTATGGTCTTCGACAAGACAAGGTAGGGTCGAAATTTCTCAAAAGCATAGACAACGGCCAATAATTCCTTTTCAGTAGTCGTGTAATTGTGTTGGGCCTCGGACAATGTCTTACTCGCATAGTGTATGGGTTGAAAATGTTTCGACTTACGTTGCCCCAAGACTGCCCCAATTGCGTAATCACTTGCATCACACATGAGTTCAAAGGGCAAATCCCATCGGGGCAACTAAGATCGGTGCCTCAGTCAATTTCTTCTTAAGAATATTGAACGCTTCAATACATTCGTTGGTGAAGATAAACGGAGCATCCTTTTCAAGGAGATGGGTCAGGGGGCGGGCTATCTTAGAGAAATCTTGGATGAAACGGCGATAGAAACCGGCATGACCCAAAAACTCCGAATACCTTTGACGGTAGTGGGATGAGGGAGTTTAGCTATAACGTCGACTTTAGCTCTGTCGACCTCAATCCCAGATTTTGAAATCTTATGGCCGAGGACAATGCCTCTCTCGACCATGAAATGGCACTTCTCCCAATTCAAGACCAAGTTGGTGTCTTTACACCTTTTGAGCATGTGGTCTAGATGGGAGAGGCAAGAAGTGAAAGAATCTCCATAAACCGAGAAATCGTCCATAAAACTTCCATAGACTTCTCGATCATGTCATGAAAAATAGCCATCATGCACCTTTGGAACGCATCCGAGCATTGCATAGCCCAAAAGGCATGCGTCGGTAAGCAAAAGTTCCATAAGGGCACGTGAAAGTGGTTTTCTCCTGATCCTTTGGATCGATCGGGATTTGAAAATAACCGGAGAAACCATCGAGAAAGCAATAGAATTCATTCCCCGCTAAACGTTCGAGCATCTGATCCATAAAAGGTAGCGGGAAATGGTCCTTACGAGTAGCATCGTTCAACTTTCGGTAATCAATACACACCCTCCATCCGGTGATGAGGCGTGTGGAAATCAACTCATTTTCATCGTTAGCGACGACGGTCATTCCTCCTTTCTTAGGGACACAATGGATGGGGCTAACCCATGAGCTATCGGAGATGGGATAAATGATTCCGGCGTCGAGGAGTTTAAGAACTTCCTTTTTGATAACATCATGAATCTTCGGGTTAACCCTACGTTGTTGTTGAATCACGGGTTTACAATCATCCTCCATCAGAATTTTGTGGGTACAGAAACGAGGATTGATTCCTTTGATGTCAGAAATTTGCCAAGCAATTGCATTTTTGTGTTTACGTAGGACATCCAATAGTGCGGTCTTCTCCTCATCTTTCAAGTTTTTAGCAATGATAACGGGAAATTTGTTCGGTTTTTCAAGAAAAGCGTATTCAAGATGAGGAGGTAAATCCTTGAGCTCGGGCTCCGGAGGATTTTCATCGACGTTTGTATTTCTTTGATTTCGTCAATCGTGATTTCTTTCGGAGGGAGTGACGGTAATGGATCTTCGTTCAACAATTGTTCAAGATAACGGATATCTCCCTCCGAATCATAAACACCATCATCAATTCCCGGTGGAATCGATTCATCATCAGCAAGAAACTCATCGATCTCTTCCAAAATGAAGTCACCTCCCTCGAACGGAGTGAGAGAGGAAAGTTGGCAATAATAGGCTCAGAAGATGGTTCAATATTTTCAGAAGGAATGGTGGGATTGCCACCCATAAAATCAAGAACTTCTTGAGCATACTCCTCCGTAGCAATATCGAGAACGTCGATTCGATTAATAGAAGCATCATCGTAGTTGGAGGAGTATCTCGAAGGTTGGTTGATATTAAACGAGACGGTTTCCTTGTTAGATCGTAAAGTGATTTCTCCTTCATAAACATCAATCATTGCATGACCCGTTCTTAGAAAAGGCCTCCCGAGAATAAGAGGTACTCGGGGGTCAGCATCAAAGTCAACGACAACGAAGTCGGCGGGAAAATGCAGTGGTCCTACTTTCACATAGACGTCCTCGGCGATTCCTCTCGGAATAGAGGTTGAACGGTCCGCGAGTTCAAGAGTCATCTTAGTAGGAGTGAGTTCCGGGAGAGAAAGTTTGTTGTAAATCGAAAGAGGCATTAAGTTAATACTCGCACCAAGATCGGCCAAGGCGGAGCATTTCACTATTCCCGGAAACTCACAAGGGATAAGAAATTTGCCGGGGTCTCCTAATTTTACGGGAAGTTTCTTGAGGAGCACCGCCGAGCAATTCTCATTCAACGGTGTTTTTGCTATTTCAGCTAGCTTTTCTTTGTTACTCACTAAATTTTTGATCATAGCGGCAAACTTCGGCATGAGGAGTAAAGCATCGGTGAAACTGATGTTAAAATTCAAGGATTGAACGATTTCATCAAATTTCTCCATTTGGTTTTCGGTTTTATCACGGAGCTTTTGATTATGAAGTCTTGAAGGATAAGGAAGTGAAGGTTTAAGAGTAGTCTTCGGAACATCGGGTTCCGGAATCGGAGTCTGAACGACCGGAGGTGGTACGGGTGCTGGTTGCACATTTTCTTCAACAACCTCGGTATCTTTTTCCTCCTCCCTTATCAGCGGAGTAGGAGATGAGGGTCCATCAATAGCTTTACCACTCCGTGTGGTTATAGCTTTCAACTCACCCTTCGGGTTGGGAATAGTATCACTCGGAAGAGAACCCGAAGATGAGGGTTGGCTGACCTTACACAACACAGCATTCAACATACTTTCGAGTTTATTCTGTGAAGTCTCCAATTTGTTGTTCTGAAGTCGAATCTCATTCCTAAACTCAGTGCTTTGTCTAGTTATCGAAGATTGAAACTCGTTCCTCAAACTTGCAATCTGATTTTGCATAGTTTGGATGGTAGAATTGGTGTTTTGAACATAGGTTGTGAAGTCATTTGGAGGCAAAGGTGAAGCTTGAAAGCTTGGGTTGTGATACACTTGATTGTAGTTAGCTCCTTGATTTGGGTATTGACTTGGTGGAGCTTTGAATTGGTTTTGAACATTCGGTCCACGAACTTGATTTTGATTGAAACGATTCTGATTGTTCGATGGAGAAAATCCCGGAGGTCCCATTTGATTACTAACACGAGGGTTCGTTTCAACTTGAGGACGGTATTGGGCACCTCCGGTTACGACATTAGCTTGGAAAGGATTGCCATCGGTGGCGGTACAATTGTAGTAGGCATGCGGGCCTCCACAAGTAGTACAAGTCGTTTCCACCGCTTTGACTTGAGCGGGTGGAGAAGAATTACTCTTAACCAAAGCATGGATCAAATCCGTAAGCTTATCAATCTTAGCATCGGTGCTAGACGTATTTCCGTTAGACGAGGATGATGGTGTATCATTCACTCGGGCAGCAACCGATTTGCTACGTGAGGAACGAACTTTGGATTTGTTCTCAATAATCGACAAGGCATCTCTCGTTGATCGGGTCAACAAATTACCACCCGCGGCAGCATTGAGAGAGTCTTGATCAGTCTCATTCAAACCATTGTAGAACGTATCAAGTTGGTGCAACTCAGAAAAACCATGATGGGGACATTGCCTAAGCAAATCTTTGAATCGGTCCCATGCCTCACTAAATGATTCATCAAATCTTTGTGTGAATTTTGTTATTTCATTTTTAAGCTTGTTGTTTTAGACGGTGGGAAGAATTCGTTCACGAATTTTGAAACTAAATCCTCCCACGTGGTTATCGATCGAGGGGATAGTTTTTCGAGCCAAATCCGGCGCCCCTCGAGTGAAAACGGGAAGAGTAGTAGCTTGATGGCCTCTTCCAGAACGTTACGGTACTTGATCGTAGACGTGAGCTTGTTGAATCGTCGGATATGGGAGTGAGGATCGTCTCTCTCGAATCCGTAAAATTGGCTTGACGAAACCAAATTTATCAATCCGTGTTTAAGCTCAAGTTATCGCAACGATTGCCGGGTCGACGATGGCTTCTCCATAACCCTCGGTGGGTGCTTGGAGTTGCTCTAGCATAGATCGGTTGTCCTCCGCCATTTCGATGATGGGCGGGTCTTGATTAGTTCGAATCTCGGGTTCGACTAAGGGAGCACGTCTATTTCGCCTTCGCGGAATTGTAGCGGTTTCACGAATCGGTCTGTAGTTATTAGAACGAGTGCGCATGCACTTTCAAAAACCAGGGCAATTAAAACGAACGGTATTCGAAAACACAGTGAACTTTACCAATAATCCCAAGTGAGTAAATCACCTCTACAAGACAAACGCACAAGCGAGAAGCTTTTTAGGTCAGCGCAAAGCTTATTAAAACCCGCTTCTTTACAGCCGCAATTTAATGTCAGGCCGTCCTTATACCCACCACACAGTTTGTTTGTCCGATAGAAATAAATAAATCCACAAGCGACACAAAGGCAAGTTTTTGATCTTTAGTTCGGGAACTTATTAATGATAACACCTCCGTTGAGAATGTTATATAATTGGTGTCTTCTATTTATTATCAAAAACAAAGAGAAAATCTTTTTGTATTTTTAATCTGATATATATATACAAAAGAAAAAGGAAAATATTTTTTACTTTTTTATTTTATAGAAAAATAGTAACTTCACGAATGAAGGATCTCGAGCCACTAATCGTCAAACCTCAAACGATATTGTCGTGACACAACCTCCCCGGCAGCGGCGCCAAAATTTGATATGATGTTGGTTCAGGGGTTATGTGTGTGGATAAAACCTCAATATCGATATCAAAAATAATCACGAAGATAGGTTCAAATTCTCTTAGGAAAAAGAATAATAAATCAAATCCCGTGTGTGATTGTGTATACGGGTTAGACAACCCGAATCGTTTTCCCAACGAGGCGTGAATTGCCAACGTCGTTTTTGGTTCGGAATTTAATGCTCGATGATTTGTTTGTTTTTGATTATTAAACTACGGGAATGGGGAAAGTAATTAAGGGAATCTATGTTACGGGAAATCCTAAGTGCGATTATAACTAAACGTAATTAAAATGCAACTACGTCTAAATTAAACCCTAAAAATGCCTAATTCTACTTTTATACTAAAAATGATATGTAGAAACTAATTTAGAATTAAAACTATTTTTTTTGAATTTTTCTGGATTTTATTTAAATTAAAAACTAATTTTTAACTAATTAAACTAAATTAAATTCTAAAAATTATGAAATTAAGGGAGAAAAATATGAAATTACTTTCTAAAAATCTAAAATATCACTAAAGACTTTTTAAAACTATTTTTATATTTTTCAGATTAATTTTCTATTTTCTACCAAATTAAAACTAATTTAATCTAATTTAAATTGTGAAAAATACAAAATAAAAGGGGAAAAATATGGAAAAATCTTTTTTATGCTTTTTATATTTATCTTAAACTATTAAAATTGAAAAATTATTTTTTTGAGCTTTTTCTTAATTATTTGCAATAAAACCTATTTAAAAGTGATTAAAATCTATTTTAAATCTAGAAAAATAGCAAACAGTGGCCAAAAATGATGAAATTTTCAGGGAAATTCTAAAAAGTTATTCTCAATCTATGAAAAATAAGAAAACATGGGCTTATGTGTAAGGATCAAGGGCTGCAGTGTAAATTAAGCTAAAATAAGCACTTAAAAATAAGCTACAAGCTTCTAAACTGAATTTAAGCTAAGTGAATCTTAAAGGAACCTAGAAATGACAGTGATAGAGCTATGGGAGCATACAATAGGCTAATTATTAAGGAATGATTAAGCTAAAGTGGAAAGTACTTAAAGAAATAAGTTAATAAGCTAAGGGATCATTCAAATAAGCTATATATGAAGGGAGACCTAATAAGCTATCTAAACTAAGGTATCTAGGAGTAACTTAAGCTAATCTTAAAGAGTAAGAGGTTCTAGAATCCAATTTTTGAATCTGAGATACCAACAGTTAAGGCAGAATGGGACAGCTTTTGAGCTTATAAATAAGCTAGCAAACAAGCTTCTTATGCCAAAATGAGTTAAGACAGATGTGAACCATGTACCAGAGAGTACCAAAACCAATTTTTAAAAGTTTTGAAGCCCAAATGAAGGGGTGATGAGATCTGATGTGAAGGGTGCTCAAGCACTTGTTCAGAATCTGCTTTCTTTGATAAGCAGTTTGGGACAGATTTTGAAACTAGGTTTGAGCTTGTAAATGTTGTTGAAAACTCTTGAAAACTGATTATAAGTGAACTATAACTGCTAAACTATTCATAAAACTAATTTTTTTGTGTTTTTGAAATGATTAAGACAGTAGAACAGCTAGAGAAAATGACCCATAAAACTGTTTTGACAGAAAATTAAGAAAATGACCCAACCAAACTGACCCAATTGCTTTTGAATTTTTATGACACTGACTTAGGACTTTTGACTTAGGACTTTGAGACAAACTACTAGGACCAAATGACTTCCAAATCAACAATGAGAACAGGTTTATACTACAACTTGCAAAGATTGCTATATAGACTAAACCTTTAGACTCCTACTTTGATATTCAGACTTATACTACTAAAAACCAGAGAGAGATGATTAAGACAGCTTATTTAACACAAATATAACTTAGTTAGAGCTCAAGCATACCCAAAAGGAACCAAGTGTGGTGAAAAACCCACAGTGCCAAACACCCCTTATTCAAGAGTGTTTGGCAGATTTGGCTTAGAGAGGGTTATTAAACTTGGACTCTTAAAAGACAATAGTGTAGACACTTAACTTAATAAGAGAAAAAGCTGTTTCAGAAGTGAATAAGCAAAAGCCATAAGCAAATAAGCAGTTTGACTTATGTTGACTCTTTTTTTTTTTTTTTGATTTTTATAAAAACTGAACAAGACCAAAATGAGATGGATAAAACAAGCTCACATAAGCTATATAGAGCTTATATGAGCTGAAAATAACAATTCTATAAGCTATATCAAATGAATGGTACGGATTTATATTAAACAAGAAATGAAAATACTTGAAAACTTATATTAAAACTGAAAATGAGAATACAAGATACTGAAATTTAAAACATTAACTACTGAAATCTTTTTAAAATACATTAAACATAAACAAAACTTTAAAGGAAATTAAGCTAGACTACACACATTACAATGTGAACATAAGGTCCTATTTATAGCTGAAGTGGAGAGGGTCTTGGGATCCTTGAGAAGAACCTAGAAGCATAATTGAGAGCCACTCATTCCTCCATCATCACTTGGTCCAATCATAGAGCACCATCTAGCTCAAATAGGTGTTTCGTCCAATCAAGTTATGCCATTTGGCCACGTGGCCATCTTATCCTGACAAGTCAGAGGTGGGAAGGGTTTCTAGATAGATTCTAGTACGAGGAGGGTTGTTTGGGTGTGGGATTGGTGGTGTTTGGGTGGTGAATTGGTGGGAGGAAGGAGGTGTCCTGTGTAAAGGGCGCGTTTGGTTTTAATATTATTCTTCAAAAACTTTGACCGAGCAAATGATAGTTGACTTGGGTATTATTTCGGGTAAAATAGTGATACGGGTCTTGGTTATTATCCGGGTTGGGGATTTGATATTGGACGTGTATTGGTTAGTGTGGGATTGGGCCAGATATAATGTATAGATTGGGCCATGGCAGGTTTATGTTGGATAATGGATTTGGATAACTAGATTGGTTTAGGACTAGTGGTGAACCAAATTGTAACCAAGGGACCAAAGTTGTAATTTCGGATTTCCAAGGGACTAATTATGCAACTTCTGAAATTATCTTCCAAGGACCAACTTTGTCAATCTTCAATAATCTAGGGACTGATTTGCAAATTTCTGAATCTTCAAGGGCCACTTTTGACAAATACTGAAACTTGAGGGGCCATTTCTGACATTTCTTCAAACTTTGTTAAAACTTCACAAATCATCCTCAGAGATTAGAAATCATCATAAATGCTCAATTCCGACCCTCCGGCTCAGCTTAAGCTCTCTTGATCTCTCGTGCTCGGTTTTCTGTCTGTTTTGGCTCCTTTTTGCGTGTTTTTACGTATCCATACCTGCACAAGCACAAACTCAAGAAAACCACAAATATTAGCAATAAACGGCTCTTTCTTGGTTATTTTGGGTCTATTTTGATAAATAAAAAGGTATGTGTTTTAGCACATACCACATTCTGAGATTTCTGAGCTTTTTTGAGAAACGAAGAAGGGTCGTTACCAAGTGCCATCTTATGTGAAGTATGAAAACGTGGATTTACTTGGTTAGAAAGCATCTTGTTTGATTTAGCTGAATGACCCGTTGTAAGAAGCAAATTGTCCAATGTTTTGATTTTTCCGTTTTATCAAGAATTTCATCAAGAAGAGAATCTTCTCGTTTTGAAAAATCAAAATCAACTGTTTCTTCTCTTTTTCAAGATCGAAAATGTGCTTTTTGTTTAGAAAGTTGGTCATTTAGATCCAAAATTTCCTTGTTTAAAGATTTTATTTTCAAGTTCAAGTTCACATCAAGTGTGTCATACTTGAGTTGCAATTGTTTTCTCTTAAAACAGAATCTCGATAACCAATTTCTAATTCGGACATTTTGTTAGTATGAAATTCAAAAGCTTTGGCTTGCTCCTTGTAACTCTCAAGCTCAGTGGTCAATTTAACATTCGCGCCTTAACTTCGCGGATTGACCTTACTCACTTTTTCAATTTCAATGCCACACTGATTGATTAATGATTCAAAATAAAGACGTGTTTCCTCATCGGGCTCGTATTTTGTGCCACACGCCTCCACTAGGATCCACATCTCGGAGTTTCGAGTTAGTATTGCTACAACTCGGATTGTCCGTATGTATCATAAGTAGGTGCTGCGTCAAGGCATGCACGTCGTTCGTCATGAGTAAACGCATCAAATATGACATTGTTATAGCATGGATCAATGATTGGTACCTCAAACATCAAGTTGGCATCATAGACAAGGCCGTAGTCGTTGTCGTACTTAGTCTCCTCAAGATTTGCCATGAATATGCGGTCGCATTGATTTCCTCGAGGTCTTCCAAATCATCCACGATAGCGAAAAATCATTTTCCTTAGCACTCAACCTATCCTGTTTCTGTTTGTGCTAACAAGATAGTTTTCCGAAGAAACTCAAGATTCTTGCGGCGCTTAGTGGGACACTGGCCATGTGACCCATTCCTTGACAGTTATAACACTTAACCTCGATACCTCGACCACATTACCATAATTCCCAACGACTTTGAGTCAGAATATTCCACTCGATACCTCATCAGTTTATTCCCAACATTCTCGTCCAATCGATTTCAACATTCTCGACCTAACCGATACCCGATACGGAACCGCTCGATACCCATGCGATATCCCGTAGCATATCCCTCGCTGATTCCCAATAACTCAACCATTTGACCTTGATTACCCATATTCACACCCGGCTGCAATTTGCCTGTTGCGAAGTTTGACGAAACTTTGGGTTGTTAGTTAGGTGGAATAGCGACTTTTAGCGCAACCCAATAAAGAGTATATCCGCTGTGGTCGCCGTCGGGCCAGATCGTGATTCCTCCTGTATTGTTGATCCGATAATTGTTGTTGTGGTTGTGGAATGTATTGTCGCAGTTGTTGTTGGAAGATGATGGCTTGTTGTTGTGTATTCACCGGGTTGAGTCTTTAATAAGTGCCAATGGATCATGATTCGCCAATCTTTCTTTCCTGACTTCATTGACTTCACGGTTTTGTTTCGAAAATCATTCGCTTGATCAAAGTTCACCGATGAAGGTCTTTTGTTTGGTTGACAATAGTACATATCGTCTCCCATTCTTCCTGGAAGATTGTTCAGGAACTTGATGTTTTGAACGATAGTTCCGGTGTCGCCTTGTTTCTATAAGCTCATTCATCAAAGTGCAAAACCATCCATAGTAGATTCAATGGATTCTCCGAGTAGAAGTAAACTTTTCCCATTCAGTTAGCGTGTTGTTCTCCATGTCTTGTTGACCACTGCTCCATGACAAAGCCGTCTAACACGCTCCCACATATCGAAGTTAGTCAACAACCGCCTACAGTAGCAAAAATTTCTATTGGTAAACCCTTGGACAATATGAATTGCCATGTCATCCTGATCGACTTGTTTCGATCCTCTTCGTATTCCCGATTCATTTTGAAGACGAGAGGATGGTGGGACGGGAGGTGTTGAATCTGATTTCCGTGTACATGAACTTGTCGAGGCTTGAAGGGTCCATCCCGAATGGATTTAATCATGAGTTTTCCATTAGGTTTGGTCTTGATGTAACGAAGCATACGACTTGTCCATTGAAGATAACCACCTTTGGCCAACATAGGAGGACGGTTTTCTGACCTACGAGAATGTCTTGTTGAGTTGCCATTGATGAAGTTATGATATGATAAAGTTGATGTAGGATTGATTCAACGATAAAGGAGTTGTGTTGTAGAAGATATTGCCGTTTGAGGTGTTTCTGAAAGTCGTACTCTTAACCTTGGTTCTAAAAAATTTTTGCCCAAAATTTGAAATTCACTATAAAATCAATTCTAAGGTCGTATGAAAATTTTGAGTTATGACAATTTTGACGCCAAATATTACCCGAAAAATTTGAATTTAGGCCAAAAAATTTGAATTTTTGACCAAAATTTTCACAGTTAAACCAAAATTTGAATTTCGCAAAAATTGAACGTTTGGTATCCTCAAAAATTTAAATTTTACTCAAGTTTTCCCGCCAAAAAACTTTTTTAAACCTTTATGTAGAAAGAGCTTAGGCGTAGAAACGAAGTTACGAGTAGACGAGGCTTAGGAGAGATTGTGCATGCGTATGATCTTATGCGTATGATCTAATGCGAATCGCTTTAGGCGAGGAATCCTTATATGCGTAAACGAGATCTAACGCGTAACCTTAAGCGATATGAGATTGAAAAAGTTACTCGCGAAACCTTACGCCATTGTGAAGTTATGCGAGAGTTACCAGCTTTTAGCTTATGCGTAAACTATGGTTAAGAACCAAAAATCCTTTACAATCGTCACGCCGTAAGGGATATCCATAGTCGAGTGTTCCACACTTATCCAAGTGAGGAAGCACCGAGTAACCTATAGCTCGAAGATTCTTCACCAAAAAGTTATAGAAAACTAGGGTTTGACTTTTGACTTCACTACGTAAGAAATTTCCAACGATTCAAATAATTTCTTTTGCACAGATAGCCTTAAAAACACCCGAATAACCCAAAAATGTTGACCTTTTTCACCCAAAGTGCTTAGAAAAGCATTTAGTAGAAATGACCAATGAACCAAATATGAGTTCAAAAATGAAGAAAAACACGAAAGCTTCAACTTTTTGCAAAAAAACTGAAACTTTAGCACCAAATAAACCTTAAACCACAAGAATCTTGAATTTTAAGTGCAAAAATTAAAGCTTTAAGCGTTTCAAATATGTAAAACTAGAGCTTTTACACGTAACCCTTCAAAACAAACACAAACACTCCTAAACCATTGTTAGGAGATTGATACCAATTGTAGGACCTTACTTTCATCAACCTTATCACAAACCCACTTAACAAACAACACAAGTATCACCACGTTACCATTCACGCCGTCGCCAGAACACGCTCAACCCCAAACACAAACATAAAGCTTAAACAAAGAAGGAAAGATTAAGAGAGATGGTGACTTGATGTTTATACAAAACCGTGTATGTGGAGATAAGATAAACACAATAAAGTTGTATATTCCTTGAGAGAGAAAATATACACACACACACACACAACTACACACCTCAAATGAGACTTTGAGGGGTTTATATAGTCCAAGGGACTTGATGCCCTAAAGACTTTCTTATGGGCTTCGTTGACTTGATCTTGGGATACTTAAGCTTATAAACGGCTAACATATCCTAAAGATTAACCAATTAGCTTAGCCCAATCCACGAGCCCGTTGACTATTCTATCACGATATCTAACACACGTTACAAAGTTCCTAAACGTGAATGACCATCACTTCTAATAAAACTATTAAGGCTAACAAAAGCAAACGTAAACATCATGATAACACAAGGGCAAATCCTAACAAGAAGGCAACACCTACTTGTTAGAAATGTGGCGTGAACCTGGTCACATTGGGATTGCAAAGTTAAGGTTAGTATTAAAGCTAATAGATCGCACTAATGGTTCGGAGTGGTGGTTCTACCAACTCACCAGGTCGTAATATGTTTAATAAGTCTTTCGCATTTATTATGTTACATATGTATCTAATCTTATTATGCCAGATGATGATGTTGCGTGGTGGGTTGACTCGGTGCAACGGAGCCATGTGTGCACGATAGAAGTCGGTTCAAGACTTTGAGTCAACAATGATGGTTCTATTCTTCACATGGGAAATGAGTCAACAGCCATGGTGCATGATCGTGGTTGTGTAGATCTTAGATTTAGTTATGGAAATATTGTAACTTTGTTTAATGTTATTCATGTTCCTGATATAAGGAAAAACTTGGTTTCAAGTAGTGTTTTGAATAATCATGGATATAAACAAGTTATAGAATCTGATAAATTTGTTCTATCTAAGAATGGTGTGTTTATTGGTTTTGGGTATTTGTGTAATCAAATGTTCAGGCTTAATATTGTCACTGATAGTGTTAATTCAGCCTTTGTGACCACCTCTGACCTGACTGGCTCTACCCTATGGCATGCTAGACTTGTCCATGTACACTATAAAAGGATGCAAGATATGTCTAAGGATGGGTTAATCCCACCATTTAACATGGCCACAGAAAAGTGTAAAACTTGCATGTTGACCAAAATTACTAAGAAACCTTTTCAGGGTGTTAAACGTGAAACTAAGCTCTTGGAGCTAATACACAGTGACCTGTGTGATTTGCATGCCATTCCCTCTTTGGGAAATAAGAAGTACTTTGTGACATTTATTGATGATGCTTCTAGGTTTTGTTATGTCTATCTGTAACATACTAAGGATGAAGCATTAGATAAATTCAAAGTGTTTAAAACTGAAGTTGAATTACAACTTGGGTCCCTGATCAAAAGATTAAGGACTGATATGGGAGGTGAGTACATGGATACTTTATACTTTCAGTATGTTGGTATAATCTATGAAACTAATGCTCCATATACTCCTCAGCAAAATGGTATTTCCGAAAGGAAAAACAGGGTACTGAAGGAGATGGTTAATTCCATGTTGTCCTATTCAGGATTGAGTCAAGTGTTCTGGGGTGAAGCTATGTTAACAACTTGCTATTTATTAAATAGGGTTCCCAACAAAAGGAACAAGGTTACCCCTTATGAACTCTGGACTAAAAGGAAACCCAACCTGAACTATCTCAGGGTTTGGGGTTGTAGGGCTGTTGTAAGACTCCCTGATCCAAAGCTGGAAACTTTGGGTGAAAGAGGCATTGATTGCATCTTTGTTGGATATGCTGAGCATTCCAAGGCTTTTAGGTTCTATGTTATTGAACCTAATGAATCTATTTCAATTAAATCCATAATTGAATCAAGGGATGCAAACTGTGATGAGAATAGATTCTCATCAGTCCCTAGACCAAGTCAGAAGATTCCTAATGGAACTCATGACATTGGTGTATCAGAGGTCCTGATGAAGAATCATCAGTGGTCCCTGATGAGGTTGTGGTTCAACAACCTAAACCTATGCTCAGAAAGGGCAAAAGGATCAGGAATCCAAAGTCATTTGGACCTGAGTTTCAATTATATTTAATTGAAAGAACTATGGATGACGTCTCTGACCAATACTCCTATTGCTTCATTGTTGAGGATGATCCCAAGACATTTGAAGAAGCAATGAAGTCCCAGGATATTGCTTTCTGGAAAGAAGTAATCGATGATGAGATGGATTCCATCATGGGCAACAACACTTGGGTGTTGGTTGATCTACCACCTGGTTGCAAACCTTTGGGTTGCAAATGGATTTTCAAAAAGAAAATGAAGGTAGATGGAACTATTGAAAAGTTCAAGGCTAGACTAGTCATTCAGGGCTTTAAACAAAAGTAGGGATATACTATTTTGATACTTATGCCCCTGTGGCTCGTATCAGTACCATAAGACTGCTGATTGCTTTGGCAACTATTTACAATCTGATTATTCATCAGATGGATGTGAAAACAGCTTTTTTAAATGGTGAATTGGATGAGGATGTTTATATGAACCAACCTCAGGGCTTCATCTTTCCTGGCAATGAAAACAAGGTGTGTAAACTGATTAAGTCTCTTTATGGACTAAAGCAGGCACCTAAGCAATGGCATCAAAAATTTGATGAAGTGGTTTTGTCTAGTGGTTATGTTCTTAACCAAGCTGACAAATGTGTATATAGCAAATTTGATGAATCTGGTAAAGGAGTCATCATTTGTCTATATGTTGATGACATGTTGATCTTTGGCGCTGACCAAAATCAGGTTAACCTGACAAATGAATTTTTGTCATCAAGGTTCTCCATGAAGGACATGGGGGAGGCTGATGTTATCCTTGGTATAAGGATTAAACATGAAAGTAAAAGAATTTCTATCTCTCAGTCTCATTATATTGAGAAGGTGTCGAGGAAATTCAATTACTTTGATTGTACTCTTGTGAGTACACCTATGGATACTAGATGCTGATGCCTAATAATGGCAACGTTGTATCTCAACTTGAGTATTCTAGGGTAATTGGCTGCCTGATGTATGCCATGACTTGTACAAGACCTGATATTGCATTTGTAGTGGGTAAACTGAGCAGGTATACTAGCAATCCTAGTGCTCATCACTGGCAAGCGGTCAAAGGGTACGAAGTATCTGAAGAGAACTATGGATTATAGTCTCTCATATATGGTTACCCTTCGCTGTTGGAAGGATACACTGATGCAAGTTGGATCAGTAATAATCAAGACAATTCGTCTAACAGTGGCTGGGTATTCCTACTTGGTGGAGGTGCAATTTCTTGAGCATCTAAGAAGCAAACTTGCATCACCAGTTCAATAATGGAATCAATTTGTATCCTTAGAAGCTGTGATGTAAAGAATGAATGGTTGAAAAACTTGCTTCTTGAGATTCCATTTTGGCCTAAACCTATAGCACCTATTTCTATCCGTTGTGATAGTGCAGCTACATTGGCGAAGGCTTATAGCCAGATGTACAATGGGAAGTCTAGACACTTAGGTGTCAGACATAGCATGATTCGTGAGCTTATCATGAATGGGGTGATTTCTATAGAGTTTGTAAGATCTTAACAAAATTTAGCTGATCACTTGACGAAGGGATTAGCTAGAGACTTGGTTATAAAGTCTGTTAAAGGGATGGGTTTAAGTCCAACTTAATCACTGAATGCTAAGACACCCAACTCCCTCCTAAGGAAACTTGGGAGCTGAGTTCAATGTGGAAAGTTGAACATTCAGTGGACTGGAGCACATGTTTTATTTACATCCCAAGGTTGTGCTCAGAACCTGCTGAAAGGAGGATGAAGTCTTTACTTCTCAATGGTTAATTTTCTTTGAAAAAGTGCTTGGAAGGATCATGAATAAAGAGGAACCACCTATGTGAATGTTGAAGTTTTGCCGCTTCAGGGAGCTTTTGGACTTTTGGCTCTTGCAACATTTATGAATTTGGATATGGACACATGGCTTGTATAGTGTCAGGAGCTTTTAAGTGTTTGAAAATTTGTGTGTATCTTATCTTCAGGTATTCAAATGGGTTGAAGGGTTCAATTCTTAGAACACCCTGATTCTCGAATATTTGAACGTGTAATGTATTAAGATGGAAATTCAATCCTCAGGATATTTTCGTTTATGCACATGTTTTGTTTAATGTTTGATTTTCATGCAAAGGAAGTGAACTAAATTTGGGGAGGATTGTTGGAAAATTTAGCGCACTTGTGGGATTAGTTCACACCTGGTAATGGGTCAGGAGGTACGGAGTGTACACCCATAAGGTCCCTGAACACCCTGACTCTATAGTGGCTAGATTCTGTGTTAGTACTGATAGTACTAAGTTAATACTGATAGCCAGTGTTAGTACTGGTAGTATTAAGTTAGTACTGATAGCCAATGTTAGTACTGATAGTACTAACTTAATACTGATAGCCAGTGTTAGTACTGGTAGTATTAAGTTATTACTGGTAGTACTAAGTTAGTATTGGTAGTGCTAAGTTAGTACTGGAAAATAGCAGTTACAACTGCATTATGACCACGTTTAATTATCATGTAACCACTAGTAGCTATAATGGGGATAATTATGAGGCGATTAATGGGCTGATTAATCCTCATAATTCCGTTGGTCTAAGCAAAGAGTAATTTCCTATAAATAGGAATTCATATAATGCATGAAAGGGACACAAAAAACAAAAACACTTCAAGCAAAGGGTTATTGATTTGTGCCAAATTCAATAACATACATTTGGTCTTATCCCAAGTAGATATTCGTGATACCCAGGCATTAGGGTCGAATAGTTTACTTTGGAAAGTGATCGCACGATTCCAAGTGATATCCAGTAACCACCTAGTGGTATTGCATTGCTACTGATTATCTTACCCTGCTGCTGGGCGAATAACCACCAACAGGTTATCCCATTTATTTTAGTTGTAGGGGATACTTTGGGTTATCCCGTTTATTTTAGTTAGGGATGAGCATGGGTCCGGAACCGAAACCGGTGGATCCGAGAACCGAATTTTGTGAAAAGTAAGAACCGAGAACCGAACAGAATATGGTTTTTGGTTCCAGTTCCGATTCCGGTTCCAGTTCAGGTTCTTTGGGTCTACCCGGATAGAAACCGCTTTTTCTGAAGAAAAAAATAAAAATTAATAAGCTCAGGCACTAATGAATTAAGATATTAAAAATAAAAAAAATTGAATTTTTTAAGCACTTGCAACCATTTACGTTTAAACCAATAACAATTAACAACTAAAGCATAAATTCAAATAAAGAATAATTCTATAGTTTCACTTATTCATATTTTTAACAAAACAATAATGCATAACAATCCGGAAAACAAAATAAAACAACTTAAAACTTTGTCCAACAAAATAACTAAGATGGTTTATAGTTCCACAATTTGTTTCTCTTTGATAATGATGATTGTTGTTTATGTGAGTTTTGAACGTTGAATGATCTTGGAATGTTATTAGGTTTAGATTAGTTATTGATTTGTGGATGTTTCAATGAATTAAAGATTATGGTTTAGAGTATTTGGCTTGATTTTTCTAAAAGTAAGATAGTAGGGTTTTTTTTATGGCATTGATACGTATAATTTGAGACTTTGAGTATGAGAAGTAAAAAAAATACATGTTTTTATATATCATTGGGTGTTTGGTTCCGGAACCGGGAACCGGTGGAACCGAACCGACCCGACCCGACCCAAGAATAAAAAAATCTCAAACTCAAGAACCGGAACTGGAACCTTCGATTTTGGTTCCAGTTCGGTTCTTCTTGGTTCTGGTCCGGTTCTTCTTGGTTCCGGTCCGATTCTCGGTCCGGTCCGGTTCTTTGGTTTTTTTGCTCATCCCATAATTTTAGTTGTAGGGGATATTTTGGGTTATCCCGTTTGGTCAGGATATTTTGGTTTATCCTGTCTGGTAAGGGATACTTTGGTTTATCCCATTTGGTCAGGATACTTTGGTTTATCCTGTTTGGGTCGGATACTTTGGTTTATCCAGTTTGTTGTGTGTTTATGTTTGTTGCTGCTTGAAGATGTGTTTTCGCTTGCTGTCGAATGTCTTTTTCATCAATTATTTATTAGTTTTACTTTATTGTTTATTAGCTTTTAATCTCCGATCCAAATTTTCGCGATTTCGCCGTTTGAATTGCGGGGGAGTGTTACATCTATACTATATAATAAACACCTACATGTTACAACTCAATGAAGCACCCAATGCAATTAATGTGCTGATGTGTCTCAATTATGATTGGCTGGTCATTTATTAAGTACAATACACCATTGCACCCTCAATCTATATCTATACTATATAATAAACACATACATGTTACAACTCAATGAAGCACCCAATGCAATTAATGTGCTGATGTGTCTCAATTATGATTGGCTGGTCATTTATTAAGTACAATACACCATTGCACCCTCAATCAATAGCATAAACAAGCAAAACTAAATGAGTTTTTTGTAAACTAATTATTGTCGGTATAAAAAATAAAAAATACCATTGGGAATACATAAACAAGCATTAACTCCACTATGATATTAAAATATTACAAAAAAACAAAACGTCTCTTATCTTTTATTGGTCACCGGAATATTCGTCATCCCCGCTCCTCCAATCCCGTTTAATTCGACAACTCAGTTTAGAAAGGTCCGTTCATTGTAACCGACTCATTCAATAGCACAATCAAATCTTTCTCTCCATATTAAAACTTTCTCTCAATTCAAAAACAAAACACATCATATGGAACGATTCCATACAGGTTTGATTTTCAATTATGCCGAAGTTATATCAATTTGTCGATTATGCCCAATTTAAGTAGTATATATTATGCCCAATTTGATCGATTATGTAATACCAGGTTTGATACAAAAAACCTAAAAATATTTTAGGGAAAATGTTTGATAACATAGTTAGACTTTATCAAAAAAAAAAAATACTGTTGATGATTTAGGAGTTTTTGACGCGTTTTATTTATTTGGGAAAAATTATGAATCGTTTCCATATTGTATAAATTGAAACAAAATCAATCATCATTAACTACCTTCTAATATATTTTCCCTTAATTTTAGCAAGTTTTGTATTATATATGGATGAAAAATGTTAGTCTAATGACACATCTTTCTTCTAAAACCAATTCTAAATATCAAAATTCCTATGGCTACTTATGTTCCCGGTTTCATCAACGATTTATCTGCAGTTAAAGATAATGTCAAGCTGCGAGTACGAATTGTTCGTACATGGTTGCAACCTGTGTTTGGAAAGCAACACGTGAACAATCTTGAACTAATACTAATGGATGAGCACGCAAGTAAATGTGTTTTGTTTGTTTAATTTATACTATATAAATTGATTCCGACACTAAAATTTGCGTCACATGCTTTGGAACAGGATACTCTAATCCAAGGTCAGGTGAGGATGGCTTTAGTGAATCGCTTCAAAAACCATCTAGAAGAGGGTAAAGCTGTAACACTTCAAGGGTACAGCCTTGGAGAAATACAACCAAAATTCAGGATTGTGAAAAAGGGAATGCGACTAAGTTTTTTAAACAACACTTTAGTGGAACCATGTCCTGATTTTACAGGATCTGTCTATGGTTTTCAGTTTCGACATTTTAACTCAATTGTTGGCCTAAAAAAAGAGGAGGATGGACAGTTTGGTATGTACTTTCCTTATCTTTTGCAAAAGTAGCTATCATACAATGAGTTATATGTCAAAAAAGCTGAATGTTTTGTTTCATATACCCAGATGTCATAGGCCAATTGGTCGCATGTGATGCTCTGGATACTTTAAAAAAAAATGGCAGGCGGGAAAGAAGAAACCACTTGTGCTCATAGATGCTGAGTAAGTTTTATATAAATCTTTGTTTGATCTTATATACAAAGTGTTTCATATTTAAATGCATGTTTTAAAGTTGTGTCATAATTATTGCAGTGGTATTGAAATTAACTGCACTTTATGGGGATCATTTGCTCAAGAATTTTCTGATTTCTTGAGTAAATGTGCTGATCATGGTGCGATTATTGTTGTTCTTCAGCTCGCCATGATGAAGATTTGGGATGGTAACTTATTTTAAATAATTACCAACTATATTTAGTTTCATCTTTATGTTTACAAAAAATTCATATTATGTTAGTTTCCGTAATCATATTTTGGCAATTTATAGGAAAAATGGGAGTGCAGAATGCTTATAACGGAACAAAGTTGTACCTTTTTAACGGCAAGGACACTATCGACACATCTGAATTCAACGACGTTGATGATTTTAGGCAGAGTATGTTTCAATATTTAGGATTTTTGGCTGTTCCAAATTTTAGCAAATTTTAAGGTATAGTGGCAACGACATTATCCAACAACCAGCTCCATTTAGCAAATGTTTAAACTCTAATTATTTGAATCTTAATAAGCAGTTTGGTTGATAAGCAAAGTAATGAGAGTCGGGAAAATGCTACCTCGCGTATATCTGTTGCTTCAAAAAACTCCACGAAAGAGGATTTTGTCCTTAAATCGCCACTGAGAAACATCGTCGACCTACTAGATGTGGCACAGGTACCACCTACAGGACCATCACTACACCATAACTTTTGAGTGTATACATAACTCATTAAGAAAGTAGGGTGTCCATTCTATAATTGTAGGGTGTCCATTCTATAATTGTTGGAACCATATGTGCTGTTCAAGAAGATGACTGCTGGTGGTACATTGGTTGTCGGGCATGCAAAAAAAGGTGGTAAAATCATCAGATATTGTTGATCTTGATTCTGAGACCCCTCAGAAACGTTCCCCTGGTGGCCCAACTAAATGGTTTTGCAGTAAATGTAAAATCAACACGACAAGCATCAAGACAATGTGAGTTTCTTTTCACTTTAATGGTCTACATATGCATTAGACTAAGTAACTAATTATTTAAATCAGAGTTGTACATGTAATCATTTATTTTAATTGATTGCCTTTGTCGTTTTGTAGGTTCCGTCTCCAGATTCGCGTTCAAGACGAAACTGGGACAGTGTCTTTGTCTCTGTTTAATGATGAATGTCAGGCCATATTGGGTAGATCTGCATATCAGCTTTGTGATAAATACGGGAAGGTATCTTTATATGTAACCTTAATCATTTTACGATTTTACATACAAATCTAATACATCCTTTTATACCATATGTAGTCTGCTGATAATTGGGTGTACCCAAAAGAGATTACGAGTATTTTGGGTAAAAAGTATGCGTTCAAAGTTGCAATCGATGATTTCAATTCTAAAAAATTGCTTCCTGTGTTTACTGTCTTGCGTTTGTCTAACGATCAAGAGATTATCGAATCTCTGCGTCCATCTGCCACGCCCCATAAGGTATGTATTCTTTTCACACATTATGTCTTCTTCTTGACACTAAGTGGTGTATACTTACTCTATACATACGTACCAGGTAACTCATTATTCGTATCTATTTTTGAATCAGGATAATGAAGCAACCAGTGGCGCTGTCCCTGAAGTCACTCCATTTGTAAGTATAGTTATTTTAACTTATGTATTACCAACATGTTAAAAAAAACAATACACCATAAACAAGATTTACATGTTGCTGTTGCCTTCATTTATGCTATTTAGGATTGGTTTACATGTTCCATTACTGCTGACAATACAACTTATGTTCTAAAATAAATATCAGTCGAGATGCACCAGATGTTATGCATTTATGCTTATTTACACTACCAAACATACAATATCCCACCATTTGCAAGTATAGTTATTTACACAACTACATTACTCATACATAGAGATTTTTGCCGTTTAAATGCCATGTTTATGAAAATTTGCAGGATTTGGAGTCGCAGACGGATGACAACACGACGCCAACAAACACCAAAGTAACATCAAACAAGAGACAGGCTGATAGTGAAGCAGGAAGTGAGTCGTCGAATGGAAAGAAGCAGCTGGTGGAAGTTAAAATAGAAAAAGACCCATGAAGAATAAGGACGTGCTACGTGCGGTGTTGGCAGGCTACTTTCCCATGAAGTTTATGTTTCATGTTTCAATTATATAAGATTGCATTTTGAAAATGCTTTTAGACAATTTCATAGCATTGTTTGTGATTGTTCCAACAATGGAGATTCGTTACATATATATTTACAACCATTGTAGTTTATACGATCATTAAGTTACTAATTATTATTCCATTCACAAAACATTTCAAACTTTTTACATTCTTTGTTCTTTCTTATTCCATTCTAACACTTAATTTGTTGATGAAAAATTTCTTTAAAAACCCCGTGATTCCACGGGTCAATAAGCTAGTGTATAATAAAAGTGATTGCAAAAGGATTAGATTGTTGAGTAGACACTTAGTTGTATATTAAAGATGATTAGCTAGAGTTTAGATAGTGATTACAATTTACCCTAAATAAATCATGAATAGCCATTACATATTGCTCCTAACTTTGTACTTATGGATCAATAAAAACAATATCAAACACATTCATATCTCACACAACTCACATAACATCAAAGTAAATGTTTTTTTCCTTATCGTCTTCTTATTCTTTTTGTGAAATACAGATCATTTGTCGTGTTCCTGCTCAAATAGTTTATGATGTGTAGTTCGTTAAGATTGGTCACCATCACCTTCCAAATATAGGTCATATTAAAACTATAGATGCATCTGATCTATCTTAGTTCGTATAAAGCTTATCTTATCTTTTATGGAGCATTTAATTATCATGCATGAGTGTTAAAGGGTTTTTAAGAATATATAAAGTTGTATGTATTATGCGTATGATCTAAGTGATGAACGAAATGAGTAACATGCGTTTAGTCTTTCCCAAAATATGAGTGACTAATCGGATATTAACATTTCAACAACTTCGTGTGTTTGTTTTGGACTTTTAGCATATAGGTGTCTTTTTATGTTAATGGTATAGAGCAATTATCATATTAAGACCATAACATGGAATCTCTATCAAGTTCTTTCTAAAGCAATTTTATTTGAAGTACATGTTGAATCAAAATATACTTGTTGGAGAGAATAATCCCTTAATCGATGTTGTTAACGGTTAGTAATTTGTCTGTTAGTGATAAAGTGAGAGTGGGGGTAGGGTCTGTCATGGTTCGAATGGAACAAAAGAATCAAATAGGTGAGAGATAAAAAAGGAAAAACTTCGCTTAATGTAGGAGATAAGGAGAAGGGCGAATAAAACTTTAGGGTTAGAAATTTTAGAATCTATGGTTGTGATATCATGTTTGGGAGAATTATCACTTAATTGATTTCATAATGTGAATATTTATAAATAATGAACTAAAATGGGTTAGGCTTCCTAATACAACACAATGAGCCTATACAAATATTAACCCACCGACAACAACAACAACAAAACCAATCCTGCCGAAGCAGGGTTAAGAGAGAGGTGAAATGTAAACAGATTCTACTCCTATCACTAGGATAAACCCGATAATAGAGAGATTGCTTCCAGAAGAATCTCCGGCTAGTGTAATTATGCAGTTGAGAAAAGTTCAAGAAAAAAGAGCGTGAAAATGCAAAAACAAGTGCATGAAAACACATAAAACATACGACATGAAGCAAGCAAACAAGCCACAAACAAATTATCATAAAAACTGAGAGAAAAAGACAAACAAACAAAAATATATACCACAAGAGAAACACATACACAAAGACATTGACATACAATGTATACAAAAGAACATGCAAACATATAAAGCAAATAAGCATAATACCATTAGAAAAACAAAAAGATAAAAAAGACACACAAAAATGTTAACCCACTAACAATATTAGTATTTGAACCAAAAGAGAAGCAAGTATGTTTAATTGTTTACGTACATACATGAGTATATAGTTACGGATCCATAAATCTGTTAAAAAGTATGCATTTCTAAATGGTAGTAAGTATGGCATCACAGGACGGAGCTAGGGGTTTTCGTAGGTGTCAGGGATCTCTATGAATTTTTTTGATATAATGTTAAATTTTGAAAGAAAACACTGATTTTTTTTAATGCATTTTAAATGCACCCGATCCTTCAAAATGTGTTTTCAGTATTACAGTTCAAAAAATTTTAGACACCCAGTTATATTTGGTCCTGGCTACTCTGCGTAAACTTTGCTGCTATTATTAATTTTAATTCTAAGAACAAAAAAAGGTAAACATAATAAAGTACTTCAAGTACGAAAAAAATATTTTAAAGTACTTCAAGACTTATGGTACAATTAAACATGATTATAACAAAGTCCTACCCACCATTTGTATGGTAAACATTTTATTTTATACAATAAAGAAAGCAAAAATGTGGAAACCTGAAGGGGTAAAAGTTAACAATTCAAAAAGTTATTGATATGATCATCAAAGTTGCTTACATATGCTCTCCAACCAACGTTTTCTTGAATGTGCCACATTACCTCCATTATAAGAGCACAAGGTGAGGGAAGAGCGGATAACATGTTATTGGTATGCCACATCAGCGTCACTTCATCACCTCCTCAATAACACACCAATAACTAAAACACCCTCCCTCATAACACACTACTAACATGTTATTGGGTCCCACAAAATACCCCACTAAAAATATCCACTCACTCACAATACACACACAACATCACCAATGGCTTGAGCCATTCAAATGGCTTGGGGACCTTTGGCACACCAACGGCACATAACATGGTATGATAATAACATGTTATTGGTTCATAGTTGGAACGAATGACATGTTATCGGTATCCCATACCGAGTGCTCTAAGAGTTGATTATTTCACTTCTTATAGAAAAATAATAAAATCATATATTCGTTACTCCTAACATTTTAAATCTGAAGTGAATGTTACACCAAATTTATAAATCATACTTATATCAATTAGCTGTCAAAGCTTTTGTTATTTAATTACAGATAAAATAATTTAAAATAAAACGAAATATAGATTCATACCATGACCAATATCTCACACAAATCTCATGTATTCAAGTTCTTAAAATAATATTTGAAACAAAAACTACACCCATCATCCATGTGACAAGGTATCACAAAGGTGTGTAATAGGTGTCGTCGCATGACCTTCAATTAAAAAGGGGGTAATATTTTTATTAGTTTTGTATATAAATATGTATAATATTAAACATATATGAGTCGTATAATTCAATTTTATATACAATTTCTCTTTAGTTTATAAATGTAACAGGGTCTCTTTGTTATTATTGGCTAGGACCACCGAAAATCACAAGACGTCCCTGATATGACACAAGTTAAAAAACTTCCTCGTATATATTTTTGACTTTCATTTTAATCTTCTCATCTTTATAAGTGTGGATGTAAAAATCATTCCTTTTTATAAAATATAGGCTAATTTAAGTAATTTTAGCCAACCGACATATTTAAAATGTGACAAAATATTACATGAGATTTTCTATAATATATCATGGTGATACATGTTTAAAACATTAATAAACTAATATTATCATATTCTAATGTATGTTGATATTATTACTTTCTAAAATTTCTTTTATTTGCCAGGTTCAACAATGTTTTACATGAAAATGGATTTATATTTAGAAAAATTATGTTCCATTAATACTTCTAAACCATTCCCCCATAACACAAGTTAGAAAACACCTATATTATACAACAACATATAGCCAATGATTTTCCTTTTTCGGTCAAGCTAATTTAAGTAATTTTCGCCAAACAACATATTTAAAATGTGACAAAATATTATATGAGATTTTCTATAATATATCATGGTGATACATGTTTAAAACATTAATAAACTAATATTACCATATTCTAATATATGTTGATATTATTACTTTTCAAAATTTCTTTTATTTGCCAAGTTTAACAATGTTTTACATGAAAATGAATTTATTTTAAGAAAAATTATGTTCCATTAATATTTCTAAACCATTCCCTCATAGCACAAGTTAGAAAACACCTATATTGTACAACACATATAGTGAATGATTTTTCTTTTCCGGTCATGTTTATTGAAAGAGAGTTAATTTTTTAACTTAGATATACGTAACTTAATTGTGATATACTACAATTATCGAAATTTTTCAAGACGGTATATATTCTAAGATTGTATATAATTTACAAAAGGAAAGCTAAATTTGCACATACATACGCCTATATACTCTGTTCACATATACATGTCCACACACTGTTATCAAAAGTATTTTCGGAAGCAATCATTCTACTATCAGATAAAAGTGTACTTTTTGATATCCTGTTTTGACAAGATTGTTATTTTTATTCGTGATAAAATTATACTTTTTACATTTCAAAATAAGTATTTACATTGCTATTTTGAAATATCTCGAAATAAATGTTTACATTACATTTTAATGAATGAAAACATCCTTTAGTGAGTTAATATGATATTTGATTTTGAAAAGTGTATTCAGAAATTTAAAATTTTTGTGCATTTTCATAGTTGACACTCAAACTGAAGAAGTGGTCTACAATACTTCATAAAATTATTTTACAACAGTTAGAATATGTTTTATGAGAGTTTTGAATCAAGTAGTAACTAGCGGCTTTTTTTTTTTTTTTTTTTTTTTTGGCATAAAATGTTTTTTTGAAAATAAACAACTAGCATTCCTATTTTTTATAAACGCTCTAAATAAAAAAGCGAACAACAAGCGTTTTCAATTACTAATGATAACTATACAATGTTACCAAACACTTTATCAAAACAAATACCGATTCTTGTTACTGCTATCTTCACCAAAATACCCTTATTGATTACTCCCTTCGTTCCAATTTAAATTGTCATGTTTTTACTTTTTTAAGTCTTTATTTTTCAATATTAACAGTATTTTTAAATACTTAAGTTTACAGATATGAATAAATTGAGTTTTTAATGTATTTTTATTGATATAACTTTTATCAAGTATTATATCAAGTATTTAAGTTTAAAAAAAAAAAAGAAAAAAAAAAGAATATTATTAGTACATAAAAGATCCTAGATAAGAATAAAAAACCACAAAACAATAATTTTATGGTACACCACCTCTTCACAGCTCTATCATCATCCACTCACCCCACACCAAAACCCACTCACCACCAACCAAATCACAACCCAAACAACACAACGTACATCTCACCACTCCACAACCCCCCTCCACCAATCCCCCCTCATCATTTCAAACCCCCCTATTTATCATTCCATCCTTCACCCCTATCTCCACACTTCCTTCACAAACCCATATACATCATTTCATTTTTCGTTATTATTATTATTATTCCGAGATCTGTTTACGATGGTGGGGACCACAATCCTATCAGAGCTCGGAACAGAGATTCTAATCCCGATATGCGCGGTTGTCGGGATAGTGTTCTCGCTTTTCCAGTGGTACCTTGTGTCGCAAGTTAAGGTGAGTGTTGACGATAAAAGCAGTGGTGCAGGGGGTGATAAGAATGGGTTTACCGAGTCGTTGATTGAAGAAGAAGAAGGTGTTAATGATCATACTGTGGTGCAGAAGTGTGCCGAGATTCAGCAGGCTATTTCTGAAGGTAGTAACTCCGTCTTAAATTAATAGTCCATATTTTCTTTTTGAGACGTCTCAGTAATAATTATGTTTTTTTTAAACTGTGTGTTTTTTTTGTCGGGAGACAATTATTTTCGAACCCAAGAAGTACTTAGTTTTGGTACTTAAAGTTGAATCTAAGATTTATTAGAATTTGAGATTTTTTTTGTTGAAATAAAATCTGAGATTTGTGGGGTTTTTTATTTTATATTATTATTATTATTATTATTATTATTTTTTTTTTATAGTTTGAAATTATTTATTAAGTTTAAATCTAAGTTTTCTTTATTGTGGCTAACTAATTGTGTTGTTTTATTGCTGTTATAGGTGATTTAAATGATAAGATTAATCTGAGTATTTTGATTAGTAATTGGTTATTTAAGTAAATTCAGCTTAATTTTGAAAAATTACTAATTTAAGATAACTTTAATCAAATCTTATCTGGAAATCTGATTATTTTGTTGCGCAATTCACGTTTTTGTAGTATTTATCAAAAATAAAAAAAATAATTAAAACAGGATATTTTGGCTTGAAAAATATTGGAATATGTGGTGTTCATTTTTTTATTATATTACTGGAATATTCTATTTCTATCCCCTTAATTATTTTAATCATCATCCATTATTAAACTATATTTTAGTTTCTGATCTACCCTTTTTTATACAAACTTTTAAATGTATTTTATTATTTTAATTTAATAATAGTAAGTATGGTTGAATTTTCTTACAAGTCATGATTCATGTTTGGTGGGACTTTTTCTTAAAATTGAGATCTGGCTTTTCATTTCATATAATATTTTTAAATTTTAGTAATAGCGGTGGTTGTTGGTTCAATGCAAAATAAATACTATTTCTTTTATATATACACGTGTAGGTAGAGTTTTATTCAAGTTTTCATACTTATTAGATTTACATTTTATAAAAAAAATTGGTATTTAATGTTGTTGTCTTGATTTTATGCAACCTTGTACATTGTTTATTTCTTGAGTCATGTGTTTCCGTCGGTGGGATCTTGTTTCTTGTCGGTGGTATATTCTTTTACTATTTTATTGATTCTTATTTTGAAGATATGGGTGTTTGGGGTTTGCTTGTTTATGAGTAGCTGTTTGTTTTATAAAAACGTCTCGAACATAGTTAGTAGATGTAATTATAAAGTGTAAAATGTTGTAAAACTAAATGTTTTGGGTTTTGGCGCGGACCATTTTGAAACGGTTGGCATTTAGCGTTTAGGTTCTAAAACAAGTTTAAAAAGTCTACGCCACTTTCATTTCATTTTACACATTGTAATTTTATAGCTATTTTACCAAATACTTTTATAAAACAAACAGCTAGCCAAATGCTATCGCTTATGGCTACCGCTAGTTTCGGCAAACATAGCCTTCTTTTATAAGCGTTTCACATAGGAGCATTCAAATAAAACTTGATAGCTAAACGCTCATTGCCAAACAAGCATTATATTCTAGAGTTAAACGATAAACGCTCCAAAAATTGTATATCTGATTTAAGCAGTTTTAAAAATAAACACGCTACTTTGATGTGAGTAAGTGGAAAATTTCCCCTATGGGCATTTTTATGATTTTAGTGTGATTGTGTCATATGATGTTTATAGATCTAGCTGATCTGCTGGTATTGAAAATGGCTTATCAGGAGTATGTACTATTTTGTTGTGGATGTGTGTTTAAAGAATAAAACAAGATGTGCTCAAAATGTGAGTAAAAGAAAACAAAAGAGTGGTGTGTCAGTATGTGCAGGGGACCAATCACCAATGATATCCCCATATCCTGTTGCTCATATGATTGGCTCAAGTTGGATCCAAAGATTGATTGGCCCAAGTTGGATTCAAAGATTTACATTGAAGTTAGAAAATATTAATCCATTTTTTAATTTTTTTTGAAATAAGTATATTTTTGTAATTATGATATCTAATTATGTTAAACATGGTCATTATGTTTCGTAATCATATATCCTAATAATAATATGGTAATTAGTCCTGCCAGTTTACATTCGAGAGTTTTAAGACATACAATAAACTTTAATATTGGTTTAGGGTGTTATTAAAACTTAATAATTGTGAAGTTATATTAGTTAGTCACATATAGTTTTGTTGGATTCGAGTTTATCTAAAATGAGGGAAGCATAAGTTAATTTGATTCAAGTTGAGGTTTTGAGTTGATCATTTCTATCTTCATGGGTCGGAAGGCATATTACTGTGATTCCCTAAATACTTGTAACATAAGTTTTTCTTTCGGAAAGGGTCATCTTTTTGAACTAAAGTAATGTTCTTGGGTGGAAATTTAATTACTTTTTTCTTGATAATGCAGGAGCAACTTCCTTCCTATTCACCGAATACCAGTATGTTGGTGTCTTTATGGTCATTTTTGCTGTTCTGATCTTTGTATTCCTTGGTTCCGTCGAGGGATTCAGCACCAGTAGTCAAGTATGCACATACGACATCACCAGGATGTGCAAGCCCGCTCTAATGACTGCTCTTTTCAGCACTGTGTCATTTGTGCTTGGTGCTGTAACCTCAGTCATCTCTGGTTTCCTTGGAATGAAAATCGCCACATACGCTAATGCCAGAACTACCCTCGAGGCTAGAAAGGGTGTCAGCAAGGCCTTTATTGTTGCATTCCGATCTGGAGCAGTCATGGGTTTCCTCCTTGCTGCAAATGGTCTTCTTGTATTGTACATTACCATCAACCTCTTCAAAATCTATTATGGTGAGGACTGGGAAGGTCTTTTCGAGTCTATTACTGGTTATGGACTTGGTGGTTCTTCCATGGCCCTTTTCGGTAGAGTTGGTGGTGGTATTTACACAAAGGCTGCTGATGTCGGTGCTGATCTTGTTGGCAAGGTTGAGAGGAACATCCCTGAAGATGACCCCAGAAACCCAGCGGTAAAAATCTGTACTTTATAAATCTCAGAATCTTCTTTTTCCTACTTTTTCATATGTTTTTATGTTGAATTGATCAATGATAAGGTAACTTACTGCAGGTTATTGCTGACAACGTTGGTGACAATGTCGGAGATATTGCTGGTATGGGATCTGATCTCTTTGGATCATACGCAGAGGCCTCATGTGCAGCACTCGTTGTTGCTTCCATTTCCTCATTCGGAAACACTCATGATTTCACTGCAATGATGTACCCACTCATTGTGAGCTCTGTCGGTATCCTTGTCTGCTTGATCACCACCTTGTTTGCCACCGATTTCTTTGAAGTAAAGACTGTTAAGCAAATTGAGCCTGCATTGAAAAACCAACTTATTATTTCAACTGTGTTGATGACCATCGGTATTGCACTCGTAAGCTGGATTGCTCTTCCTTCCAGCTTCACCATCTTCAACTTTGGAACCCAGAAAGTAGTTAAGAACTGGTATGATAAAGTTGCTTATTTATTCGGAACAGAAAATGGAAAAAAATTGTCTTGAAGTTTACACTTTGGTAATTTGGTGCAGGCAATTGTTCTTGTGTGTTGGTGTTGGTTTATGGGCCGGACTTGCTATTGGATTCGTAACTGAGTACTACACTAGCAACGCTTACAGGTACAAGTTTATTCTAACTGCTTAACTTTTTTTGTTACCAAGTAACTCTCATTCTCGATGCAAATAAACAATATTACATGACTGCTTTTGTCTAATATCACATAATTTTGCAATTTTTTGCGCAAAAAAAGTTATCCATTTTTTTTAAAAAAATTCCTCAAAATGTCAAAGGCTTATATAAATGTTGCCTTGTCTATTGTTATATTGGAAGAATATATCAACTAACTTAGACTGTTTATTTTAGCCCCGTAAGAGATGTTGCTGATTCTTGCCGTACCGGAGCTGCTACAAATGTTATCTTTGGTCTTGCTTTGGGATACCAATCCGTTATCATTCCCATTTTTGCAATCGCAATCAGTATCTTCGTTAGTTTTAGCTTTGCTGCCATGTATGGTGTTGCTATAGCTGCTCTTGGAATGCTGAGCACCATCGCCACTGGTCTAGCCATTGATGCATATGGTCCCATCAGTGACAATGCTGGGGGTATCGCTGAAATGGCTGGAATGAGCCACAGAATTCGTGAAAGAACTGATGCTCTTGATGCTGCTGGAAACACAACCGCAGCTATTGGCAAGGTAAATGGTTCAGTATATGCACTCAAGTGGTTCTGTTATACCTTTCAACCTAATTTTGATGTTATTTTTTTCCTCTGTACCAGGGTTTCGCTATCGGCTCTGCAGCTCTTGTATCTTTGGCTCTTTTCGGTGCATTTGTGAGCAGGGCTGGGATTACAACAGTAGACGTTTTGACCCCCAAAGTTTTCATTGGTTTGCTTGTGGGTGCCATGCTTCCTTACTGGTTCTCTGCCATGACAATGAAGAGTGTGGGGAAAGCAGCACTTGCGATGGTTGAAGAAGTCCGAAGACAATTTAACACCATTCCTGGTCTCATGGAAGGCACTGCCAAACCCGACTATGCCACCTGTGTGAAAATCTCTACCGATGCGTCCATCAAGGAGATGATCCCTCCTGGTTGCCTAGTCATGCTAACACCCCTCATTGTCGGAATCTTGTTCGGTGTTGAAACACTTTCTGGGGTTCTTACTGGAGCTCTCATCTCTGGTGTACAGGTACAGCTTAAATTGTTCATCGCTTTTGGGGGGTGGGGGGGGTCTAGGTAGGTTAGTTAACAGGGCAAAATTGACATTTTTGTTACCGGGATGGGTTGTGTTAAAGATACACTTTAGGCAACATTTGACCCGTTTCCTTTAAACTTATTTATTCTTATCTGACCCATAAGTCAAATATATTAACTTGTTAACGTAATGCAGATTGCTATCTCTGCATCAAACACTGGCGGTGCTTGGGACAACGCTAAGAAATATATTGAGGTACAATACACACTTTATTTATATGCTTCTGTTTTTACCCTTTAAATGCAATTACTTACTGATTCATATTTTGCAATATTAGGCTGGTGTTTCTGACCATGCAAAATCCCTTGGACCAAAGGGTTCCGACGCACACAAGGCAGCTGTGATTGGTGACACTGTCGGGGATCCTTTAAAGGACACTTCTGGACCATCGCTAAACATCTTGATCAAGCTCATGGCTGTCGAATCTTTGGTGTTTGCCCCATTCTTTGCCACCCATGGAGGCCTCCTGTTCAAGTACTTGTAGAATCATAATGAAGATGATGACGGTAATTCCTTTGGTTAGCCTTCAGCAGGCTTATCATTTCATCTAGTTGTATCATTATTTCATGTCTTTGTTTATCGAGTCATTTAGCATATGTTGCTGCTTTAAACTCGTGGTAATGTCTTATTTTTGGTCTTTTGTTCGGCTCTTTAGCCATTTTTCCATTGGGATTTTGATTATGTACAACATGATGATATTGATTATAAGTAGTTGGTCTCATGAAGAGTTTGAACATGTTGGTAGTAGCTCATTTGTTCTTTTTCCCATATAAATGAATGAATTTTGATATATAATTGTTCGCTAGCTTAACAGTTCAAAATGTGTACGCTCATCTGGTCTGTTCAAAAAAAGGTATGCTCATCTGATACAAATTATGGAATATGTACTCACCAGTCCACCACGACTAAGAAGAGACATCGGCGTAGAGTGTCAATACTTAGAAAGCTTTTTCATTTTTGGTCCCAAACTCGGATGCTCTTTGATAGGATATTGAATTTGAAGGTTTTGTGGCAATATATGGTACCCGCTACCTTCTTCGCCACTGATAGGACCTTTGTAACCATTCTGATGCCTAATCACTCGGCAAGAATTCTTACACCTGCAAAACTCAATATGTCTGTTTTGTACCCCGCAGTTAAGAAGAATATTACGTTACACCCTTTGCTTTTTCTTTCTGCAATTTAGGTGGTTAAACCAATTAGAATAATATGACCAATGATAGGTGAAATGCATAACTGATAGTCTCATCATGGTTGCAGTGTCGTACTGTCCGGTTCCAGAAAAGACAACCAAATGATACAGACCCCAGGCTTTCGAAAACCAATAAACAGGAAAGATATTTGCTATAAGTCACAGTTATTATAAGTGCATTTGGTTTGCAGTCTAACAGCTTTAATGGTTTCAATCTTCATTGATGCATATGCCGATTTAACATCCATAACAACACCACTCTAAAATCAAAGAGATATCTGATTTAAATATATTGAAAAATACACACTTTATGACCAATTCTCCAGAATCTATGAAGCCAAGTATTCTCTAATTTCTACTGTACATGTATAGTATATCTCCAGAATAGAAAATATAGAACATGTTAGAGTTGAAGGGGGATCACTTGCAAAGAAACATGTTGTGGACTCGGAAGCTTACATTTCTGTAACTCTGCTATATATTTGTTCCAATTTCTTCAATGCTTCTTCCATTGTGTAGAGGTATCTAGTACACTTGAGTATTAAGGAAAGTAATTCGCTCGCGCTCTCCATTTCAGGAGCACTTAGTATTAGGCGCTGATCCACCACATCCTCAATCATCTTATTTGACATTTTAGCAACTTCGTCACACAAATAATTTTTTTTCAAGAATATCCATTTTTCCTTTACCAGGGATATGCTTTCCCGTAAGTAATTCCAACAGTAGCATTCCAAGACCATTTACATCACACAAATGTAGTTGTTGCCACCAAGAGCCTGGATATTTCGATAAAACTTGATTCATACCAGAAAAGAATATCTAGTATAAATGAATGTAACTTACCAGCTGCAGTTGATTCATAGGTTAACCGATCCACCATGTTGAATCGATGTATTAACTTTGCTACATCGAAATCTAAAATCTTGGCATTAAAGTCCTGAAAGCCAGACCACGAGCAACTCCAACTGGTATTTTAATTAACTCTCCTCAGAAAGTAAAGTTCTATTTCAGCTCCTGCAAACACGAAATTTTTCTTTCTCTATCTGAGCATACTTTACTTCATTTAAAACTTAAAACTGAATCTGAAACAAGTTGCTATTTAAAGGTCAAACAGGATATGCAATTTGAGAAAATATATTCAAACTTTTGGGACATAGTTCTCCTCTTATTGCAACCTCAACAATTTCATTTAACTCTCTCTTTTTCACACGCTTTTGAGCCCATCTTGCAAAACTCAAATCCTCATCACCATCGCGGAGAACTGCATGTCTCCCCTGTTGGCAAATTGTCTGACCGAGCTGATGGAAGACAAAACAGTTTCCAAGCATATGGAAGTTTACAATTCTAGTCTAATTAGGACTCCTTATTTGTTAAGGACTATCTTGCTTTATTAGAATTGTAGTAGGATTAGAAAGCAAATTCTAACACCTATATATACAAACCGAGCTGTGGTTTGTCATGTATGTATTCAATATCAGTTTTTGTAAGCAAGTAATTTTCTGATTAATTGGAGAGCTTATTCCAAGTTACTGTGTTATTGTTTGTGAACTGCGATCAGTTGTGGGTCGTGAATTGGTATCAAGAGCCAGGTTTCAAGTAGTCGATCACAGCAGGTTCAGGTTTAGTCGATCAACTGAAGGGTTTCCAAAGTAGTCGATCACAACAGGTTTAAGTTTAGTTGATCAACTGAAGGGTTTCCAAAGCAGTCGATCACAGCAGGTTCCAAACAGAAGTCGATCACCAAAGGGTTTCAAAAGAAGTCGACTAAAGGGTTTTCCAAGACAGTCAAGACGACTAAAGGGTTCCAAGAAGTCGATAAAGTTTCAAACTTTAACTTGGTTTACTTAGGCAAGAAGTAAAACAAGCGTGTTCTAGGGCTGGAAGACAATCCAACTACACCGGTAACTTACAAAAGGCGTTCAAGAAGGATGGTGCAAGGCGAGTCGAGTCAACCACCAATTGAACATTCTAAAACGGCTCTTCAATGTCCAATGTTAACAAGCACGGACTATAACATATGGGCAATAAGAGTTAAAGCGGTATTCCGAGTCCATGGAATACTCGATGCACTGGAACCAGGGGAAGGAACACAAGTTGTTGCTAAGCAAGATCACATGGCAGTGGCGTTACTCTTCCAGGCGATTCCGGAAGAACTTGTTTTTCAAGTTTCACAATTCAACACAACCAAAGAAATCTGGGGAGCTTTGAAGACCAGGTATGTGGGTGTTGATCGGGTTCGAGATGCAAGGTTGCAAACCTTGGAGACGGAATTCGAATCTTTAAAGATGAAAGTCAACGAATCAATCGATGACTTTGCGGCTAGGTTGGGCAAAATTGTAACTGAAGTCAATAGCTTGGGAACAATTTATGAAGACAAGAAACTTGTTAAGAAGCTACTTGCATCCGTTCCGGATAGGTATGTTGCAATTGTTGCCTCAATAGAACAATTTGCTGACTTGAATACTATGTCTTTTCAAGAAGCAATTGGAAGGTTGAAAGCTTTTGAAGGAAGAATGAAGGGTGTTGACACCACTTCTGAAGATCAAGGCAAATTGATGTTCGGAAGGGCTGAAAGATATGATAAGAAAGGTCGAGGAAGGAATTCTTCTGGTGGCAACGGTAAAGGTCAAAACTTTTCTTCTCAAAACAAATCTCGTGGTAGTGGTCTAGCTAATAACCACAACCGTGGAAACCAAAACAACTCCGGGAGCAAGACGGATCAAAAGAAGAACAAAAGTCGAGACCTTTCAAAGATTCAATGCTTCAGGTGTGATGAATATGGTCACTTTGCTTCTAATTGTCCCGAACGCAGTGAACAAAAGAAAAAGCATGAATCAAACCTTTTGAAAACGGAGGATGATGATGACCCAACACTTTTTATGATGAAAAGCGTTCAAGAAGTAGTTTTCTTGAATGAAGAAAAGATTATCCCAAACCAATTGAATACTAAGCCAAACGAGGAAGACACTTGGTATTTGGATAATGGAGCAAGTAATCACATGACGGGGATCCGAGAATACTTTTCGGAGTTGAATGAGAATATCTCCGGCAAAGTGAAGTTTGGTGATAACTCCTACATCGAGATAAAAGGAAAGGGTTCGATAATCATTGAAGGGAAAACGGAGAGCAGCGGTTAATCACTGGAGTCTATTACCTACCCGAGCTTAAAAGCAACATAATTAGTCTTGGGCAAGCTACCGAAGGCGGATGTGATATTCGTATGAAAGGTAACCTTCTTACTATGCGTGACTCAGATGGCAAGCTTTTGATGAAGGTTCCTAGAACAAGTAATAGACTTTACAAGATTAAGCTCCAAGTTGGAAGTCCGGTGTGTCTCAAAGCAAAGATGGAAGATGATGCTTGGTTGTGGCATGCTAGGATGGGTCACATTAATTTCGAGACGATGGAATTAATGGCAAGGAAGGGCATGGTTGAAAAGTTGCCAATAATTCATCAAGAGAACAAGTTGTGTGAATCTTGTTTGGTAGGAAAACAAACCAAGAAGGCGTTTCCTAAAGCTGCAAAATTTAAGGCAACACATCCTCTTCAACTTATACATGCCGACCTATGTGGACCAATTTCTCCACCATCCATAGCACGAAACAGGTACATATTTGTTCTTATTGATGACTTCTCACGGTTTATGTGGACTTTTACCTTGAAAGAAAAAGGTGAGGCATTTGAATACTTCAAAAAGTTCAAAGCTTTAGTTGAGAAGAAGTCGGGAAGCAAGATTATAACCCTAAGGACCGATAGAGGAGTCGTGGAAAGGCGAAATCGTACTCTTATGGGAATGACTAGAAGCATCTTGAAAGCACGAGACGTACCAAACTACATGTGGGCTGAAGGAGTAAGACACGCTACATTCTTGATTAATAGAGTTTCAACTCGAGCTCTAGTTAATCAAACTCCATACGAGGCTTTCAAAGGAAAAAAGCCTAACTTGGAGGGTTTGCGGGTATTTGGATGTGTGGCTTATGCAACGGGAACAAGGCCATATTTATATAAGTTAGACGACAGGTCAACACGACTCATTTACATCGGAAACGAGCCAGGTACAAAAGGTTTTCGATTGTTCAATCCAAAACTAAAGAAGATAGTGGTATGTCGTGATGCGGAGTTTAATGAGGAACTTGGCTGGAAGTATGTTGCTGGAAGCGAAACACACGAGCTAAACCCATGTATGTTTATCATAGAATGGCACGGTTCTATTGATACGGGTTGTGGATTTGTTAACCCAGGTGTGACCGATGAAGTTGAGGCAGAAGATCAAGAGGCTGAAAATCATCATGATGTTGATGAAAATCAACCGGTCAATACCGAACAAGAAGATCAAATCGAGGCGGGTAATAACCCTAATCCTGTGACAGAAACTCAACCAATTGTGAGGCGTTCTTCAAGGGTTTCAACTAAGCCAACTAGATTTAATGACTTTATTATGGGGTCTAGTTCAAGAACCTCAGTTGCTAATGAAGATCAAAATCTACTTTTGATTGAAGATGATGAACCAAGAACGTTCCAAGAAGCAAAAGTCTCAAGCAAGTGGATAGTTGCTATGAAACAAGAGATTGAGTCTATCGAGAAGAATGATTCATGGGAATTAGTTGAAGCTCTGGTTAATGTTAATCCCATTGGATTAAAGTGGGTGTTCAAAATTAAGAGAAATCCGGATGGTTCAATTAATAAGTTTAAAGCTCGTTTAGTAGTAAAGGGTTATGCTCAAAAGGAAGGAATTGACTATGACGAGGTATTTGCGCCCGTAGCACGGATTGAAACGATACGTTTATTAATCTCATTGGCCGCAAAAGAAGCATGGGAGCTACATCATCTGGATGTAAAGTCAGCGTTTTTACATGGAGAACTAAAAGAGCAAGTGTTTGTTACACAACGGAGGGTTCGTGAAGAAATGAGAAGAAAGGAAGATCTACAAGTTGAAAAAGGCGCTTTATGGACTTAAACAAGCCCCAAGGGCGTGGAATACAAAACTTGATAGTGAACTCAAGCAAATGTCTTTCAAAAGATGCCAACACGAACAAGCGGTGTATGTGAAGAAGACAAACAAGTCAATCTTGATTATTGCGGTCTATGTAGATGATCTCTTAGTAACCGGTTCAAAGCTTGTCGAAATTGGTGAATTTAAGAGACAAATGCAAGAAAGGTTCGATATGAGTGACTTGGGAAAGTTAAGCTATTATCTTGGCATTGAAGTAAAGCAAGAGGATTCGAGTATCTCAATAAGTCAAGAAAGCTATGCAAAGAAGATCTTGAAAGATGCTGGGATGCATGAAGCGAATTCTACTCAATGTCCATTAGAACCTGGAATGAAGTTAAGCGTGGATAAGGAAGGAAAACCAGTTGATGCAACTTTGTATAGACGACGAGTTGGTTGTTTAAGGTACTTACTACACACTCGACCTGATTTATCTTATTCGGTTGGTTTGGTTAGTCGTTACATGCAAGAACCAAAAGAATCACATATGGCAGCTGTGAAACAAATACTAAGGTATATCCAAGGTAGTTTGAATTTTGGAATACGATACAACCAAGAGAAAACCAAGGAGTTAGTGGGGTTTAGTGATAGTAGTTATGCTATGGACCAAGATGATGGTCGAAGCACAACTGGGCACGTATTTTATCTAGGTAAATCACCTATCACTTGGTGCTCACAAAAGCAAAAAACGGTGGCTCTATCGTCTTGTGAAGCCGAGTTCATGGCTGCAACCTCAGCCGCGTGTCAAGGGATATGGTTACGTGGATTGTTGAGTGAAATAACCGGAATGGAAGAAAGAGTGGTGGTCTTATTTGTTGACAACAAATCGGCTATTGCACTTATGAAAATCCAGTCTTTCACGGGAGAAGCAAGCATATAAACACACGTTATCATTTTATCCGAGAATGTGTTGAAAGAGGCCAAGTACAAGTTGAGTTTGTAAGAGGTGATTTGCAACGTGCGATATTCGACGAAAGCTCTCGCAAGGATTAAGTTCAAGGAGATGCAAGAGTTACTCGGAGTTGAAGACCTACCTATCTCGAGTCAGAAATTAGGGGGTGAATGTTGGCAAATTGTCTGACCGAGCTGATGGAAGACAAAACAGTTTCCAAGCATATGGAAGTTTACAATTCTAGTCTAATTAAGACTCCTTATTTGTTAAGGACTATCTTGCTTTATTAGAATTGTAGTAGGATTAGAAAGCAAATTCTAACACCTATATACACAAACCGAGCTGTGGTTTGTCATGTATGTATTCAATATCAGTTTTTGTAAGCAAGTAATTTTCTGATTAATTGGAGAGCTTATTCCAAGTTACTGTGTTATTGTTTGTGAACTGCGATCAGTTGTGGGTCGTGATCCCCGATAGCAATTCAAATAGTACTACACCAAACTACCAAAGGAAAAAACATCTGTTTCCCTTGTCAGTTTTCCATCCAAAAATAGTTCTGGATCCAAAAATCCAAATGACCCTTTAATCAGAGTATTGACATAAGTACGTGGTTCGTTTGTCGGACATTTTTTGGCCAGCCCAAAATCTGATATATTGGCTGCCCTATTTTCATCCAGTACGACATTTGAACTCTTCACATCACGGTGTATGACTCCATGTTTGATAGCAACAAATACTGTAGAAAACAACGGGATGTTTTTGGATGGAAAACTGACAAGAAAAACAGATGTTTTTGCCTAAATTCTAGTGGTAAATTTATAGTATAGTGGTAAATTTACCACTAGTATCTGTTCAAGGAGCACCCGAGTTTCAGGCTGAAATCGATATTTTACCTAAATTCTAGTGGTAAATTTATAGTCTACGCTGAAGAAAACATGCAAGACAATTCGATCATCAGTAAGTTTGCATTTAGATCAATGCATCTACTGAAGGGTCAACTTGCACTATAGTAAATTTTTTGGAAACTTCTCAGTAAATTCACTGATAATTTGTTTATCCATTATATTGGTTTTTTTGGCTGATATGAACAAAAAGTTGGAAAGGAATGTTTACTGATTCCACATTTCTCATATTATAGGAGTCATAAAAAAATTTCCCAGTGATTTGATCCTTGTACTTATAAGAAACTTTTTGAAAGATGATTTTTTTTTTTACTTATGCTATATTCTCATGATTATATTTTCTTCAAATATTCTTATCGTATACTTAAAAAAAAATAAACACACATTACGAAGGACTTTAGGGAATGATAATTCATCAGCATGTACTCTTTTGTAGACAGTCAATCAGCATGCTCTCTGCTTCCAGACATGCGCTCAGTTTTTTCCCATTAATTGAACTATCCCATTCCAAGAACAAAGACTTGATGCCAAGCTTTTAAAAATCAAAGTAAAATGGAAATTTCTAGCAATAACAGTTATTACGGTGATTGTCAAAAACATCCAGATACCGTTTGTAGTCCACAAATTTCTTGATTTTAATCCATATTAATTTTGAGGCAGCAAGAAAAGTGAAAACAATCACATACCATTACTTGATCCTTCTATTAATTAAGTATCGGGTGGCCAGTAAGTATGTTAGTAATATGTACCCTCCAAAACAAAAAGAAACAATCTCTTACGCAAATTTGCTGAATCAGTTATACGTTTTCCAATTAAGACCATAACATAACTAGATTATTAATTCAATTGCCGTTCAAAAAAAAAAATAACTAGATTATTAATTAGACATCATGAGAGGAACAAGTATAACTTGCATAATTTTGGATAGACTTACAATCTTTTAAAGCAGCACCAGTCAGATTATGAGCTTGTTTGATAACAGAATGTAAACAAATGGTACATCTTCCATTGAGAAATAAAGAACATGTAAGTGAATGGTGGGCAACGTGAAACCCTTGGGTTCAGCATTACATGTTTAGCTTTAATTCTATCAAGGTTTCTTAAAATTGTGTACTCGTACATAACTGGTATTGACTATTGAGTATCAGGAAAAGTAGTGCATGTTCTATCTCAGTTTAGGTAGCATCAAGCCGTCAAAGAGGAAAGCACTATACATCACCAAGAATCCAGAACTGATGCTATCACTTCCAAGTTCCAGCTTACCAAATAGTTCCTTTCTCAAATTGTATGGTTTATTTGTTCTGGTTAAGCCTATTTTATCATTGTCTTTTGAAAAAAGGATTAACCATGTAAATTTCTGTTATATATACACATTTCACCTTTACCGAAAAAACTTACTAGCAGCATTTGAAGAATGGGTCAATTAACCCACCCGCTGGGATCATTTCTTTTCCCGCGTCAGCTAGCACGTCTACATCACTTTACAATAAATGAAATATTATATTCTTGCTTACAGTAATAGATTACAATAATTTATTAATTCAAAGTGGTGACATATGGTTGGTAAACAATGACTTTGTCTACAGAAGCTTGCGGAATACGTATATACTATTACTTACCATATTTCTTATTTCAGTACATACCCAAGACAATAATATATAAAGAAGTTGACTTATACCAGATAGTGCAACTCCATAACCATTCGTTGACTTGACATAGAGCGCAATGTATTACATTCTTTAACTTTTGCTGTAGTTTTTTTGAATATGAAATAAGTACAGATCTAACCATCCAACCACGATAATTATGGCTTTACCCTCAGATCAACTATGTCGTCACTACTCGCTTGCTGATATTTGGTCAGCAACCCAAAACTTTGACGATAGATTGGTTGTTGGCCAGGGAGGCTTTGGCAAGGTCTACATAGGTCATATCAAGGGTGAAAAACACGGTAACACCCTTGTCGCCATTAAGAGATTGGATTTGATGTCCCATCAAGGAGCAGATGAGTTTCATGCTGAAATTAAGATACTATCTAAGTTGCGACATGCTTACCTTGTGTCTCTCCTTGGTTATTGTGCTGACGGCAAAGAGAAGATCATTGTTTACGAGTACATGCCCCATGGAACAGTATATCATCATTTGCACCATGGCAGTACTCCTTTATCCTGGATGCAGCGGCTCAGGATTAGCATAGGGGCTGCACGTGGTCTAGATTATCTTCACACCGGTGCTGGCATCAAAAATGGAGTCGTACACCGTGATGTTAAGAGTTCAAATATTCTGCTGGATGAGGATTGGGCAGCCAAGATATCAGACTTTGGGCTGGCAAAAAATTGTAGAATAAATCAAACATCTTCTTACGTCCACACTGGCATTAAAGGGACATTTGGATATATGGATCCAGAAATCTTTATGACTGGAAAATTCACCCGGAAAACAGATGTTTTTGCCTTTGGAGTCGTATTGTTTGAATTGCTATCAGGCAGGCATGCAGTCCTTCCCGATGGCGATGAGGATTTAAGTTTGGCAAGATGGGCTCAAAAATGTGTTAAGAAAAAAAACTTGGATCAAATTGTTGAAACTGAAATTAAAGGACAAATATCCCCCAAAAGTTTAAAGGAGTTTGCCCAAATTGCATTTCGTTGTTTGCATAGTGATCCAAAAGAACGCCCTACAATGTTTCAGGTAGTGGTAGCACTTCAGCTTGCACTTGCATTACAAGAGAAGTTTGACAGTTGTGCAAAACCAAGAGGACTGGTTGGATTCACTTGGAAGACCCCAAGTTATTTTGTTCTCTCAAGAAAGGAAGAATCTGGTACAAACTGCATGACTTTGTGCATCTGCATTCCATTATACTTTCTTTTAGTGTGTATTAAATATATTATTTGGTATCGGATATTGCAGAAAGTAAATAACTACGATATATGCCATTGGCTGTACGTAGAGATTATCTAAGTTGAGGAATCAGAGATTTGCATTATATAGTGGTTAAAATCTTGTGCAGTCAAAGTTTTATGTATTGGTGATATGATTTACTTTCTTCAAAAACATTAAATTTGTTCGGATCTAAAACATGGCAGTTGGCTTCGTTAAGTTGAGATCATATGGTAAAATGTATGACTCCGGCCAATTGGTTCATCTAATCAGAAAGAATAATAATAGAACACTAATATACACCTGTCAAAAGATGATGCAGATGCTCTTTGTTGTATTATTTTTATTTGTTCGATGTTACAGATTTTTTAATTTATATTATTTTCTTTCACCCTTTGTTAAGGTCATAGTGATGAAAAACCATCAAGGAACAACGAAAACAACAGTGATTGCAGCTTATTGCCAACAGAGGATAGTGGTGATTATTATGAAGTTCTTCCTGATAATGAGCAAACACATGCCCAATATTTAAAAATATTCTCATATATTGATTTGAAATGTGTTACAAGTAACTTTCAGCATCAGGTAAAAGGGGCTCGGTTTGGTACTTCTTACAAGGGTTGGGTCAACGACGATACATATTCGTCCTCTAAGTTAGGTGTTGGATTGGCCATTACAGTAACACGGCTTTTTCGTAGGGCTGAGGTAAGAAAACCTTCATATATTTTCTTTTACTTTTGGTGACATGCAAAGATACACCTACTTTCTGAACTTTGCATAAAGAAGTGGAATTTTATACATCTTCTGGGAGGAAATACATTATGTTATACGGTTGACTGACATTGTAGCTTTTGAATCCTGGGAATACTTTGATTATTGAATTATTTTATCAAAATATTTTCAAATGTAGATGGATATTCACTTATTGGGTGAATTTAGTCATCCCAACCTTCAAAAGCTCCTAGGATACTGCTTGAAAGATGAAGATTTATTTCTTGTACATGAGTTTATGGAGAGAAGGACCTTAAATGATTACCTGCGTAAAGGTATACTCAGTACTTCTTAAGAAAAGTTTCATTACCCATAGAAATTTTAAATTTGTAAACAAGACAAGTTGAAAAACAAAAATATTTTTTCGTGGTTGCAGAAGCTGCAGCAGAACTTCCCTTTCTTATGAGGGTTAAAATAGTAGTAGGAGTAGCTCGTGGCCTGGCTTTTTTGCAACGTAAGCAGCTGATCATCAAAGATTGGATACTAGATGGAAATGATATTTGGCTTGATAAGGTAAACTTTGATAAACTGTTCCTGGTTTACTTTTTGTATCTGTATATGAATTTATAGCAGTAATATCTGTTTCACCAGATTTTTAATCTCCCGAAGATACATATATATAGTAATATAACTCTTTTAGGAGGTCAACTTCTTGAAACTAGAAATCCAGTTATATAAACCTTATTCACTTGTAATCTTATTGAGGTTATTTAGCTACTATCTGCCAGGACTTCAATGCAAAGTTGTTTAATCTTGATGCGGGAAGGATGACAAATGAATTGTCCCAGTACCCATTAATAGGTAGTAAGTCATCACTGATTTCAGTTACTTCTTTTTTCCTGTCCGTTTTTTAAAGAAATCTCCTGTGATCAAATCAGCTAACGAGCTAATATGAAATTCCAGGCTCGTCGTTTAGAAGAAGGCAGTGTGACGTTTATGGTCTAGGAATGTTACTGATGGAAATACTTACAGGGAAGCCTGTCTTTACTATAAAACAGATACATTTAGTGATGAAAGAACATTTTCCTCGCTATGTCCCTGACATGTCAGATATGGTGATCAAGAATCTGGTGGACATGTCAGATATGGTGATCAAGAATCTGGTAGACCCGCGAATGAAGTTACAGGCTTCTCAAATTGAAGGAGCGCGCGCAATTATTTACATGATATTAGACTGTAGCAATAACTGTTGCACCATGGATCAAGCCTCAGAGAGATTAGGAAAACTTTATACAAGGATGACAAGACGGTGACAACTGACAAGGTATATACTCCCACCGGAGAAGAAAATTGTTATGGCCGGATTGAGTTCTTCAAGGTAGTGAGTTTCCAAGCATGGAATATTTGTAGTGTTTTCTAGGGGTCATTTAGCCAGTAAATCTATACATTTAGGGGGCGTTTGGTTCGCTGTAATTCGCCGTAATTGGATGATTACATTACTTAGTCTGTTTGGTTCGCAGAATTGAGGAAATGGTAATTCAGAATACATTACGTAAGCTGTTTGGTTTGTGTTGTAATTGTAATTCAGTCATTACAATTACATAAATTGAGGGAATTCAGATTACATAGGATGTTGGATGGAAAGTTTTGAATTACGTTGTAATTCATAATTTTATATTAATTATTATTATTATTATTATTATTATTATTATTATTATTATATAAATACTAAAATGATAATATTTATATAATAATAATAACAATAATAATAATAATAATAATAATAATAACAAATATTTATATAATAATAATAATAATAAAATATAAAAACAATAATAATTATTATAATAATTATAAATATTTATTATAATAAAATTTATATAATAATAATAATAATAATAAATATTTAATATAAATATTAAAATAATAATATTTATGTAATAATACTAATAATAAAACATATTTATTAAAATAATATTTTTATAATAATAATAATAATAATAATAATAATAATAATAATAAAATAATAAAATAATAATAATATTTATTATTATAATAATATTTACATAATAATAATAAAAAATAAAATAATAATAATAATAATAATAATAATAATAATAATAATAATAATAAATATTTAATATAATTATTAAAATAATAATAATAATAATTATTATTATAATAATTATAAATATTTATTATAATAAAATTTATATAATAATAATAATAATAAAACAATAAAATGAAATAATAATAATAATATTATAATAATAAATATTTAATATAAATATTAAAATAATAATATTTATATAATAATAATAATAATATTAATAATAATAAATATTCATTAAAATAATATTTTTATAATAGTAATAATAATAATAATAATAAAATAATAAAAATATTTAAATAATAATAATAATAAATATTTAATATAATTATTAAAATAATAATATTTATATAATAATAATAATAATAATAATAATATTTATTATTATTATTTTTATTATTTTAATATTTATTTAATAATAATAATAATAATAATAATAATAATAATAATAATTATTATTATTATTATTATTATTATTATTATTATTTTTAATTTTTTTTAATTAAATTACGTTGAGATCCAATTAAAATTCCAATACATTTCAACTCTTTCAATTACAATCATTCAAATTACAATTCCTTTGACAGATTACAATTAGAATCATTTATTGCCCTAAATTACTTCTTGGAGTTTTAGGTACTTGGAACTCAATTGGTGAAATTGTACAAGTTTTCGGCTCAATTGGATGAAGAACGGATGAAAAAGACAAGTTTGAGCTTCGTGACCGGCATCTGTGACGTGGTCATTAGAATTGCCAGTACAAAAATAAATTCACTTGTGACGGCTCAGTGTGTGGAGACGCCTACGTGACGGCATCACAAGGCTCAAGTGATGGCGTCACGACCAAAGAGCGACGACGTCACACTATGGCAGTGGAAGATTAACCCCAAAATTGATGGCGAGGTAACGGCGTCACAACCACAACGTGACGTTGTCACAATCCCAAACTTAGGGTTATTATACAAAAAAGTCACTAAAGTTTGCGGGAAATTTGTCCTAAGTCACTAAAGTTTAAAAGTTGTCATTCAGGTTACTCAACTTATGAAAGTTGTCAACAACGTTACTGAACTTATGAAAGTTGTCATCCAGGTTACTGAACTTGTAAAGACATGACATTTTTGTTACTTAACATATAAAAAAAATAAACGTAAAAATCGCTGAAATTACAGACATGTTTGATTTTTAACGTTGAGTAACCTGAATGACAACTTTTAAACTTTAGTGACTTAGGACAAATTTCCCTCAAACTTTAGTGATTTTTTTGTATAATAACCCCCCAAACTTACATATATTTTCACATTGTTTTCATTATTGTGTGTGAAACTTTTGGAAGACTTTCATACCCGAACCCTTGTAAAATTTTCCCAGTTTTTAGGCCTTTTTGGCCAACGAAGACCTAGTGTATTGAAGAGATAAGTACGTTAATTAATCATTCAAAGATATTTACCCTTTATTGTTTGATTTATTTTAGTGCTTTCTTTTCTATTGCTCTGCTAGGCTAAACTAATTAGTATTTACTTAGGAATGCATGAAATCTAGTTGTGTAATGCTTAATCTATTGTCTCTTGTTAGTAATTGTGCGTGTTAGGAGTTGAAAAACTGGTTAGGGAACCCGTCCTAGCTTGAAAGTCCACTGAAAACGGTTAATTAGAGACTTGTGCCTTAGATGTTTAATTAGTACGGATATTTATTGCGTGCTTCAGTTATTGGGTGTTTCGAGCGTTCTTAGGTGCCACTCAGGCCACCACATAGGCGGGGAGTAACCAACCCGCAATAGATAATTAGGAATATCCCACGATGTATTAACAAGGTTGTGACAATTCAATAGATTAAGTAGATCACCATAGGTAAATACATTTCCCCCGCATAAGAGTTCTCACTAATTTACTATTCTTGTCGTTTAATTTTCGCATTATAGGTTAATATTAGTTTAAAATAAAACTCCCTTAAAACCCGATTGATTTACTTACCTTCTAGTAAACATAAAATACCAAAAAGATTCATCCCTCAATCCTTAGACCCATTCGACATACATTTCGAGCCTACCTAACTATTCCTTTAGAGAATGATAAATTACCCGGTCTTGCCTATACTACACTATAACGGTTAGGTACACTGCCTATGAAGGGGTGTAAAACTAGGTGTTTCAACCCGCTGCATCAAGTTTTTGGCACCGCTGCCGGAGAATAGTCTATGTTTCGATTTCTATCTCCCTTAGGTCTACTCACTAGATTCATATCAAGTGATATTTTTATTTTCTTTTTCTAGCTTTCTTTAGTCTATCTTTTTCTTCGTTTATTTGTTTCGTAAAACCCTTCATTTTCCATCATGGTGAATGAGAATCCACATTCCACCCATTCCACCAAATCCACCACCTGTCATACCACCTAGACCCCGCACTTTAGGTGAGTATTTCCGACCAAGCCACGAGGGCTACCGAAACACCATTGAGCTTCCCGAAGAAGCGAATGTATCCCACTTGCGATCCGACACCATCCGGTTGGTGCAAAACGGATGTGCATTCCTCTTAATCCGGTATCCTTAACGGTGTCTCTAGAGAGACGACGCGGTTTCATATATTCCATTCTCTCTTCGCGATCAAGCTATCAATTGGCTTAAACGTCTACCCATCGAGATCCAGCTCGACTTGGGATGATCTCACTTCTCGTTTCCTCACTCAGTTTTTTCCACCGGGAAGAACTACCAAACTCCGTAATGACATCTTGATGTTCCAACAACATCATGATGAATATCTCTATGATGCATGAACTCATTCAAGGACTTACTCCAAAAAGTCTCTCATCATGGTATCGATATGTGGCTTCAAGTCCAAATCTTTTACGATCATGTTAATTATATGACTAAGTGAGCCATCGACCATGCAGCTGGTGGTAAGCTCCGTGATAAGAATGTCGAGGAATTATGGGCCATCATAGAGGACCTTGCCCTTTATGACCCACGCGAACTTGTCTTAAAGCCGTTCAAAGCAATTTCTTTGCCCTCTAACATTTCTAGCATTTCTTACTGACGACTCACTGAGCTTGAAGGTCAAGTGAACTACTAGATGAGAACCCCAAAACAGCCAAAAACATCAAATGGAATTTCAACAAAATACCCTCAAGCATATATCAATTCTGTTTCTTCAAACCAAATCCCATCAGCTCATTCAAAACCATCTAAAAGAAACAACAAATTCATCTTTCAAAAACGTGCTTAGTGTTGGATTATGAACACATGTTATAAACGTATGTCCGAACGTGCTCGAGCCTATAAATCGCACATGTTACGTTTGAAGATTCAATTATATAATTAATATCAATAATATATTATATTAATTATTTCACATAAAACCACTTAAAGGTCGTTTGTCACTTAACGGTATTTAACTAACGGTCGTTAGAAGATAAGTGAGAGGATCCGATTGTAAAATAGGGAAAGAAGGTTCTAGAACCCCCTTCCCCTATGGATCGGCCAAATATCCCACATAGGGTGGGATTGGGCTAGCTTGGTCATTAAGTTATTGAAACACTATATAATGAACCCTTTAGGATTCATTGTTCTCATAACTTGAAACCCTAAGCTAACCAGTTTTATCTTTTTCTTTTCCTCTCCTTCTTGGATTGTACGAACACCTCTAATTAATTAGGGATTCGTTTGTTTCTTGAACATAAGTAATTGGTTAGTTTACGTGATCGAGAACTAGCATTCTAATTGAATTTCTATTACAACGTGTGTGTGAGAACATAGAGGAATCATTCTTTGATTCTTTTGGTTCTTATTTAATCGATCAACATAAACCCTAATTAGGGTTCTTGATCAAATTTGGGATTTTACTTAAACCCTAATTGCAAAGGAAGCTAACAAGGTACATATAATTAGGTTAATATGTTTATACTATATGATTCTATTTCGCTGCGTACTTGTGATCTAATTGTGTTTATATTATGTGATAATAGTTTAAATATTTTAACTTTCGCATCACGAGCCGTTATATAGTGTAATATATTACATAAAATGTGACAACCGGTAATTTTCGAAACATTTTGTTATACTTAAGTATACTTATTATTGATTATCTTTCATTTACGAACTTATCTGAACCTATTTGGACTTGAAAACGAGAGGTTATCTCGCAAAATGTGAAACCTACACATAACGCATATCGGCACAACCGTAAACTCAATAAACTGTTTGATTTGATTATGATATGTTATTTATGAGAAACTGGTCGTGTGAATACTCGTTTTTATTGAAAAAATTATTTTGAACGCAATGGCATAATTTTTGTGTCTTGAATCAGTCGTTAACTAGACTAAGGGGGTGTTTCTTTTTTCCATATGAACCACTTAATGTGGGCCCAATCCTTTAATCCCACTTAATGGAGAGACCCACCAAAGCTTTGTCCTCCCCTTTAAGAGGTTAATTAAGTGGTTCATATGGAACCACTTAATTTGGTAAACACCCCCTAAATGAATCCCGAATACCAAAATCGAAAAAATTATACAATTGGTCCCTATAAAAAAAATACACCGCCGCCCATGATGTTTTGTGAATTATACACTTTGATTTCAAACTTTCCAACTATAAATACATATGAATTAGGGTTTCTAACCCTATTTCTCACACACTCACCTCCGGCCATTATTCCCGCCACCGCTGCCGACGACTGTTTTGCCATCGCCGTACACCACCGATCAAGAAGAGGAGTCCAAGGGTTCTGTGGAAAACTAGAAGGGGGGGGGGGTTGAATAGTTTTACCAATTTAAAACTTCTTTTTAAATATTTAGATCAACTTATGTCAATCTATTTGATTGTTTATGTTGGACGTTGATAGATAGATATATAAACGTGTAATGAAATATAAAGAGTAAGAAGCACATCACCACGACACAAGTTATTTATAGTGGTTCGGCTACAAGGACACCTTCCTTGCCCTACTCCACTCCCCGAGTCACCTACTTGAGAGTTCGTAAGCACTACACCAACTCCTTGTGGCGGAGAAGCCTTCACAACGTCGCTTAACCTTTTTCCGGTACAAAGCTAAATACCAAGTTCTTTCACACCAAGGCGAACCACACCTAACACAACGTTGCCTACCCTTCATACGGTGCTAGGCTAACCACCGAGTTCTTTCACACCTTAGGAGAACTAATCCTTCACAACGTCACCTACCATTTATTAGGTACTAGGCTAAGCACCTAGTTCCATTACTATGGAGGAACTACTACCCTTCACGACACGACACCTAATCTCAAGGAGATCTTCTCCTTGTTACAACACCATCAAGGATATCACCATCCTTGTAAATAAATAAATACTTATATGTATAACGATGCACCTCATCGATTATACGACCTAGGCATTTGTGGAAAACTAGAAGGGGGGGTAGAATAGTTTTGCCGATTTTTAGTTGATTTCAAAAACTTTTAGATTCGATATTATGTGAAATCGTATGGATGTTGAGAACATATAGATCTAATGATAATGTCAGCAAATAGATAAAGTTAAGGGATAGAAATGACACAACCGATTTATAGTGGTTCGGCTACAAGGTCACCTTCCTTGCCCTACTCCACTCCCCGAGTCACCTACTCGAGAGTTCAAGCACTATGTCAACAAACTCCTTCACTCGGCGGAGAAGCCTTCACAACGTTGCTTACACTTTTTCGGTACAAAGCTAGATACCGAGTCCGTAGCACGGTGGACCAAACCAACACAACTATTACACAACAAATATGTGAAATATCAAATACAAGATCTTCGCTACAGAAATCTTGCGGAGTGACAAATCAATCAAGGACCCCTTGCTTGGATGACTTGTAGAATGCTCGTGATCTCGCCTTAGAGAAGGACCTATATGAGGATCACAAATAGAAAGAAAGAAGAACAACTCTCTAGATCAAGTGATCTATATGTTAGAAGAGAATGAGAGTGTATGAGAGATTTAGTAAGAAGAGGGGTGAGTTAGAATGAAGAAATGGCTCTCTATTTATAGGCAAATTTCTCCTCTGTTCCACGGATCCCACGGATCCCTTCCACTTGGGATCCGGCTAGTGTAATCCTAGGGATCCGTGGTACGCTCCTCTTTGCCCATGGGTTTTTTGGTTATGGGTCATGGGTTATGGGTTGGTCCATGGGTTTTCTCTAGATTCAATGTATCTAAGTATACATTGTATCGAGTTTTCTTTGGTATGGGTTTAAGATCCATGGGTTATGGTCCATGGGTTATAGTTTTTACCCATCCTAATAAACTATTACAACAAATGCTTAATTATTACATTTTTGTATTTAAATGGCTATATGTAAATGCTTTACAAAAATAACATGTATCCTTATAATTTGACTTAAGATAACATTACATTTGTTATCAGCAAAACACAAAGAGATCGCAAAATATTAATAAACGTTTTTACGGTTTATTTGTATTAACAATCTCCCCCTTTTTGTTGATGACAAAACATAATGTTATGATGAGTAAAACTTAAAATTAGATGTAAGTTTTGAAAGCCCCTAAGTTTTACTTCTTCTCCCCCTTTTTGTCGAAACAAAAGTTAACCCTTGGAAGAAATAAACAAACTCCTAACTCCCCCTTGGCGGTAGCTCCCCCTTGTTTGGGGCGTCAAGAGAAGAAAAATAAAAATTCCTATAAAAAAGAAAGGTTAGTAACATGCTTATATAATCTTGTGGTTGTCGAGAATCAAGATTAGGAGCCAAGTTATGTAAACAAGGCCTTGCAATAAAGCAACAAATTGTAGTGGTATGTATGCCACTTTCAAGCATGTAAAAATAAGAACAAGACTTGTTCTTGAAAATGACTTCAAAAGAAAAATAATACTAAAGGTAGAAAAAGTAGTAGTAGTGATTCCTTCCATGCTTGCATAAGGTTATGGATGGAGATTTTGATGAGTAATGGTATTGATGCGATCAAGGATGAGGTTGAGTATGAAACGCATTTCTTCCCTAACTTCTATTGCAATTTCCCTAGTGGATTGGCAATGTTCACAATGTAAATGATGTGGGTAATGAGTGCGGAAGTTTTCGGGTTGTTTTGATTTGAGTTTTGCGGAAGTTGTGGTGGAAAAATAGGAAAATATGGATCACAATCCGGAATGTTAATAAGTGGTGGTGGAAAAGAACCTAGATGTTCTTGTAATGTGATGGGAGCTAATGGTGGTGATGTTTCAAGATCTTGAAAGATAGTATTTGGAGATGTGGGGGTGTTGAAAAGACTAATTCTTTTTCTTTAGGTTGGTTAGATCTTGTTGGAGTCTTAAGGAGTTCCAAAAGAGTTATTTTAGGTGGTGATGAAGTTGGTGTACTTGTTGGTGATGAGGGTGGTGCTATAATGGAAGCATCTTGTGGTGAATTATTTGTTGAGGATGAACCATTTGAGGTTGGTTTTGCTAAACAACAAGATCGGATACTAATCCGTGCGGATATCCTAGCATTTGATTGTGGTATTTTGGATGGTGGAAGTACAAAGGTTTGGATATCATAATTGTTTGTACTAGATGATTCTCCTAAAGGGTTTTGGATGACATGATGAAGTGTGTTTGTGAGAAGGAGATGGAGTATGCAAGCATTTTGGGAGTTATATATATAGAAAAACAAAGCATTGTAATGAATGCTTGACCCAAAATGTGGATTAAAATCTAATGATTAGATATGAATTCAAGGCATGTGATCATGAGAACACAAGCATTAAAGAGCATACTCCCAAAAATGAAGCAAATGTGGATTTTTCATCCAAAGTGAAAAAATAGAAGTTGAAAACAGCTTCGGTTACACGGATCCCACGGATCCTTCCCTTGAGGGATCCGTCCAGCATAAAGGCTGGGATCCGTGGGTGCTGTGTTCGGCAGCACAAAATTTTCTTTTTGAAAACATTTTTGCCTAGTGTGTGCCTATATGCAAACTATTTGGAGTTTCGGTTATCTCGACCCCTAAAAGGAATAGAAAATAAACTAGAAGTGTAAAAGCATCCTATTGAGATAACCCGAAAACACATATTAAGTACATGAGTACGTAATTTTGTGTTATCAATGCTCCTAATTCATTGTTGCTTAAATGAATGTACCCGAAAACACATATTAGTTATGTGTCCCCTTTAGCATTCAAAAGACATGAGATGCAATGAAAGCGGGTTTTTACTTTGTATTAATAATGAAAAAGCGATTTGTCCTAGACGTGAGAAATTGCTTTTGTGAAATTGATCCGGGAAGGTATCATCCTTTTAGAAAACATTGTGAAAGTAGGCTTAAAAAATAAGAAAATTATAAGTGAAAAAAAAAACTCATCTTGGGTTTTGAAAATTCCCGTATTGTTTGTGAGTTGTGCGTGAAATAGAAATCCTAGACTCGAAAAGAAGAAGGCTAGTGTTTACATACCTTGTAGAGTCAATTAAATTACGACGTTTGTTCCATTAGACCAAGACCAAGACGAAGTAGGTTGAATTGTTCCCGCTTCAACGGTTTGGTGAGGACGTCGGCTATGTTGTCTTCGGATGCTACCTTCTCAATAGAGATGTTCCCCTTTTGAACATTGTCTCTTAGGAAGTGATGACGAATCTCTATATGCTTTGTGCGAGAATGCAATACCGGATTCTTGCTTAGATCGATTGCACCTTTGTTGTCACATAGGATGGCTATGTTGCTTAGATGGATGTCGTAGTCTACTAACGCTTGTTTCATCCATAGTGCTTGTTGGCATGCTTTGCCGGCGGAGACGTACTCGGTTGTTGATATTTCAAGTGCCGTTTGTTTCTTAGAAAACCATGATGTTAAACAACATCCCATAAAAGTACATACCCCACTTGTACTTTTTCTATCAACGTAATCACCTGCATGGTCGGAATCTGCATATACAATTGTTTCTACTCCCGTGCCCTTAGGATACCATAATCCTAATTGTGTTGTACCCTTAATATATCTAAATATCCTTTTTATGGCTTCTAGGTGTGATATTTTGGGGTCTTCTTGAAACCTAGCACATAAGCAAACACTAAACATGATATCCGGCCTACTTGCCGTGAGGTAGAGAAGGCTACCTATCATGCCACGATATTTAGTATTATCTACGGATTCTCCGTCCTCGTCTTTTGTGAGTTTGGTGTCGGATGACATTGGAGTCCTAATTGGTTTTGACTCTTCTAGACCGAATTTCTTTAACATCTCCTTGATGTACTTAGATTGATTAAAGAAGATACCATCTTCTACTTGTTTTATTTGTAGACCAAGAAAGAAACTAAGTTCTCCCATCATACTCATCTCGAACTCGTCATGCATGATTTTAGAGAAATCATCACACATGTCTTGACAAGTGGATCCGAATATAATATCATCTACATATATTTGTACTATGATTATATGTGACTCTCTTTTCTTAGTAAAAGTGTGTTGTCAACTAACCCCATGGTGTAGTTGTGTTTAACTAGAAATGACTTGAGTCTATCATACCAAGCTTTTGGAGCTTGTTTAAGACCATAAAGGGCTTTCTTTAATTTATACACATGTTTGGGTTTTCAAAATCAATGAAGCCTGGAGGTTGAGCTACATATACTTCTTCATTTATGACACCATTTAGAAAAGCGCTTTTGACATCCATTTGATAAAGCTTTAGATCATTAGCACAAGCATACGCAAGAAGTATTCTTATAGACTCTAATCTAGCCACGGGGGTATAGGTCTCATCAAAGTCTATTCCCTCTTGTTGGTTATACCCTTGAGCAACGAGTCTAGCCTTGTTCCTAGACACTACTCCGTTTGCATCTAATTTGTTTTTATAAACCCATTTGGTTCCTATTATGGTTTGATTACTAGGTGGAGGGACAAGTGTCCAAACATCATTAGAAACAAATTGATTTAGTTCTTCTTGCATAGCCATTACCCAACTTTCATCTTTTATGGCTTCTTGTGTATTCTTAGGTTCTAAGGTTGAAACGAAACAAAACAAGCTACTTTGGTTTTGAACTTGAGATCTTAATGTTCGTTCGTTTAGTTTTCCTATGACTTTATCTACGGGGTGATCTTTGGACTCTTTAATGTTTACTATTTCATCACTTAGAGGTTCTTCTTCTTCACTTATCTTTTTCTTTATTACTATGGCTATACTTTCTATAATCTCGTCATCGACAAGAGGTGGAGAGGGTTTGGGTGGACTTTCATCAAATTTTATATTTAATGACTCTTCTACCTTCATTGTTTCTTTGTTTAATATGACGTAAGCTTTGCTATTTGGCGAATAACCTAAAAGATACCTTCGGTTGATTTAGGATCAAATTTTGTAAGGTAATCTTTAGTGTTAAGAATAAAACATTTACTACCAAAGACTCTAAAATAATTTAACGTAGGCTTTTTGCCTCGAAGTAACTCATATGGAGTTTTTCCTAAGATTGGTCTAATCAAGACTCGATTGAGTATATACGTTGAAGTATCAACGGCATTACACCAAAATTTTTGAGGTATGGATTGTTCATTAAGCATGGTTCGACTCATTTCTTGTAGAGTTCTATTCTTTCTTTCTACTACCCCATTCGATTGTGGAGTGCGTGGAGCCGAGAAGTTGTGAGTAATACCATTAGCGTCACAAAAGCTCTGAATTGCACTTCATTATCGAATTCCCTACCATGATCCGTCCTAATAGACACTATGGGACTTCCTAGTTGTCTTTGGATCTTTTTGCTTAATATTTCAAAATAGTTAAAGGTTTCCGTTTTGTTCTTTAAAAATTTTGTCCATGTATACCTAGAGTAGTCATCCACTATTACCAAAGTGTAGTAGTTGCCTCCATAACTTTGGATAGCGGATGGACCAAATAAATCCATATGTAGTAATTCTAGACACCTAGTTGTGGACACCATGTTTTTAGCTTTATGACTCGAATGAGCTTGTTTTCCTATATTACAGATGTTCATATTTTAACTTAGGTAGATCTCTTACTAGATCTTTGGATGATAGCGATTGAAGAAGTCGCATGTTGGCGTGACCCAATCTTCGATGCCATAAGGTCGAAGTATCATCCATAGAGGTAAGACATAATTTGTCTTTAGGTTCATTACCGATTTTAATGACATAGACTCCATGTTTCCTAATTCCTCTTCCTATGGTTATGCCATTTTTAAGATCTTACTATCGGTTTCGGTAAAAAGTACATTGCACTTTTTATCACATATTTGTCCTATACTTAAGAGTTTAAAGTTTAGGTTTTCTACGTGACACACATCGTTAATGGTTAGAGATTTGTTAGAAATCGTACCTTTACCGATGATTCTACTTTGCTATTTCCAAACACCACATTACCTCCATTAATGGATTCATATGTGGAGAATAGATCCCTATTCCGGTCATGTGCCTTGTGCACCCGCTATCCTTGACCCATTCATCGGGGTCTAGGTCGACCTTTAAGCACACCTAAAACAATAATAAACTCAAAAGTTTGGTCCCCATTTGTTCATGGGTCCATTAGTGTTAAACATTCCATTCATGTTAGACATGTATGGATAAGATGAGTATGCATTCCATGGAGCAAAGTTTTGAAAAGGAAAACCGTTTTGCATGTTTTGATTCCATCCCATTTGATGGTTACTTTTTGGGTAAACGCTATTAGGTCTCCTAAATGAATTAGGTTTTGAAAAAGATGGAGCTTTGTTTCTTGCAAAAGTAGGATTATATTTTGGAGGTGGTTGTCTAGTGGTGACATGATTTGGTTTCTTCCTATTAACTATGACAAACTCAGTTCTAGATGAAGAAGCTACATTATTGCTTACAGTAGATCCACGGATCCCTTTTTCTACACTTAGCGGTTCCCTTTTTAGGGGATCCGTGGGATCCGCCACAACATGGTTTTTCTAGTTCTTAAACAAATTTTGTTTCTTTACTTTCACTAGTTGATGGATCAAGTTGTTGACTACCTAGACCCTTTTGATTGTTACCGTTTTAACGCTATCGAATATTGTATCTAAAGTGTTCGTGCTCATTCTAGCAATTTTAGAATCTAAGTGATCCACTAGTGTTTGAAGTTGAACGCAAAGTTCACATTCACCACTTGCTATTTTACCTTTCTCTAAACGTTTTAGTTTTGCTTTTAATTCTATGACTTCTTTATCTAAACGTTTATTTTGACTCTTTAAAAGCTTGTTTTTGTTAACTAGTTTTAAGCTAATATTGCATAGTTTATCATATTCATTATGCAATGAGTCGTCATCAAGTGATGAGCTACTATAGTATTCAGGACATACCTCGTCATTTGCCATAAGACAAATTTCTTCATCCTCCTCGTCGCTCATTCCCCACGTGCAGCTCACGAACGCCTTTTGATCATCCCGTTTGGGACACTTACTAATAAAGTGGTTTGGGTCCCCACACTTAAAGCAAGTACGATCATCCTTTGGCTTCTCGTCCTCTTTGCTTTTCCGAAAGCCTTTCTTATCATCATACGGTTGTTTGACGTATCTACCCTTTCTTCTAAAGAACTTTTAAAGTCCCTTACCGCCATAGCGTACTCTTCGTCGTCACTACTCGAAGATGAGTTCTCCTCATCGCCCGAAGCCTTTTTGGCTTTAAGGGCAAGAGATTTGTGTTTCTCTTTCACCTTTGAGGCTTCGAAATCTTTAGCAAGGACAAGCTCGTAGACTTTTAGGTTGCCTATGAGTTCATCGAGGGTGAGGATTGTCAAATCTTTTGACTCTTCGATTGCCGTCACCTTGGATCTCCACTTCGATGGAAGTGCCCTTAGATATCTCCTAACATGGTTACGGCTAGAGAAAGATTCATCAAGTGCTTGTAAAGATGTAATAATAGTATTAAAGTTAGCAAATGAATGATCTATAGTTTCCTCATCCGATATTGAAAATTGTTCATATTGTTGAACAAATAAATCAATTTTATTATTTTTAACTTATTGGTTGCCTTGATGAGTTACAACTAAAGAATTCCAAATTTCTTTAGAGGTTTTAAGCATAGAAATTCTTTCGAATTCCTTTTTCGGTAAAGCATTATATAAAACCATTTTTGCTTCACTATTTTTAGAAAGCTTTTTCTTCATTTCATCATTTAGTTTATCATGAGGTATGTGAACTAAATTTCCTTTATCATCATTTGAGGTAGCCTCAAAATCACCTTCAACAATAATGTACCAAAGATCAATATCTTTAGACTTCACATATGTTTCGAATCTATTTTTCCAATATATAAAACCATTAGTTTCAAGTAGTGGTGGTCGTTGCATAGATTGCCATTCCTTATAATTTTCAGAACCCATAGTGATCGAAAAGTTTTTAAAATACAATTTTATTTTAAAACTTTTATAAACTTAGCTCTTGATGCCAATTGTGGAAAACTAGAAGGGGGGTTGAATAGTTTTGCCGATTTTAGTTGATTTCAAAAACTTTTAGATTCGATATTATGTGAAATCGTATGGATGTTGAGAACATATAGATCTAATGATAATGCAAGCAAATAGATAAAGTTAAGGGATAGAAATGACACAACCGATTTATAGTGGTTCGGCTACAAGGTCACCTTCCTTGCCCTACTCCACTCCCCGAGTCACCTACTCGAGAGTTCAAGCACTATGTCAACAAACTCCTTCACTTGGCGGAGAAGCCTTCACAACGTTGCTTACACTTTTTCCGGTACAAAGCTAGATACCGAGTCCGTAGCACGGTGGACCAAACCAACACAACTATTACACAACAAATATGTGAAATATCAAATACAAGATCTTCGCTACAGAAATCTTGCGGAGTGACAAATCAATCAAGGACCCCTTGCTTGGATGACTTGTAGAATGCTCGTGATCTCGCCTTAGAGAAGGACCTATATGAGGATCACAAATAGAAAGAAAGAAGAACAACTCTCTAGATCAAGTGATCTATATGTTAGAAGAGAATGAGAGTGTATGAGAGATTTAGTAAGAAGAGGGGTGAGTTAGAATGAAGAAATGGCTCTCTATTTATAGGCAAATTTCTCCTCTGTTCCACGGATCCCACGGATCCCTTCCACTTGGGATCCGGCTAGTGTAATCCTAGGGATCCGTGGTACGCTCCTCTTTGCCCATGGGTTTTTTGGTTATGGGTCATGGGTTATGGGTTGGTCCATGGGTTTTCTAGATTCAATGTATCTAAGTATACATTGTATCAAGTTTTCTTTGGTATGGGTTTAAGATCCATGGGTTATGGTCCATGGGTTATAGTTTTTACCCATCCTAATAAACTATTACAACAAATGCTTAATTATTACATTTTTGTATTTAAATGGCTATATGTAAATGCTTTACAAAAATAACATGTATCCTTATAATTTGACTTAAGATAACATTACATTTGTTATCAACAAAACACAAAGAGATCGCAAAATATTAATAAACGTTTTTACGGTTTATTTGTATTAACAGCATTCTTCCCAAAACCAACTTGATTTGATTCTTAGGCATCCTTCACTAATGCCTTTGACACAATGCTTGGAACCCTTCACTAATGCCTTCGTCTTGACACCTTTAGCATCCTTCACTAATGCTTTGACACGGATGATGAGCACCTTTCACTAATGCTTTCATTTTGACACTTTTGGCATTCTTCACTAATGCCTTCAACCCAACATCTATGGAGAAAGGAAGAACTATCAACAAGAGAACCTTAGTTGTCTTGATGATGACGAAGCATGGCAACTCATGGACTTGAGCTTGCATGTCTTCAAGAAGTGGTGATCTCTCCTTTAAGAGGAACCTAGAAGATCACACAAAAACAAAAGACAAACTACATAGATCACTTAGATCTGAGGTTAGAAGGTTAGAATACTTTGGGGAAGTATGTGTGTGAAGTCATGTCTAGAGAGGTAGAAATGGCTCTCTATTTATAGAGAAAATTCTCTACTTTTCCCCGGATCCCACGGATCCCTACCACAAGGGATCCGGCTAGCACAAAGCTAGGGATCCGTGGTCCGCTCCTCTTTGCCCATGGGTATTTTTGGTTATGGGTCATGGGTCATGGGTTATGGGTTGATCCACGGTTTTCTTTCTAGATACAATGTATCTTAAGGATACAATGAACTTGGTTAAGTGGTATATATAAAACCATGGGTTATGGGTCAAAACCATTTGCTAGTATTTACCCATTTAGTATATACTTGTATTTACCCATTTTAGCATACACTTAGTTTTTACCCATTTTAGTATACTTAGTTTAAGTATATGTTTAACCCAATATGTAAACACTAGTTGTTTGTACATATGTATCTAAATCATAAAATCACTTATACTTGATTTAGTGTTTTATGTGAGAGCGTAAGTATGTTAGAAAACTATTAGTTCAAACTATTTACGTACTCTATTCGTTTCGTTAAAATGATTTTACTTTGTTATCGACAAAACCTTAGAAGATCGTAAAATATAAATAAACGTTTTTACGGCTTATTTGTATTAACAATCTCCCCCTTTTTGTTGATGACAAAACATAAAATTATTTTAAAGAAAAATCTAAAATTCGTAAAAGTTTGAATTTGTAGTTTTTACTTTTCTTCTCCCCCTTTTTGTCGAAACAAAAAGTGTTAAAAGAAACTAACACAATAATAAAAAATGTAAAAATGTAAAGAGAGCAAGTGACGGGAATGGTACTCGTCTTAACTCCCCTTGACGAGTCCATCCCTTTGAAAGGGCGTCAAGGACATAACTTAAGATAAACTAATTGTGTTTGCAATTGAGTTTGCAAATGGTTCGTCTAAGTGACGAAAGCGTGCTCCCCCTTGAATATTGCAATGTTGCAATGGGGTGTCATGAAGTGTAATCCAAAATTGGATTAAGTTGCAAATGATTTTGCAATGTTGTTTGACACAAAGCTCCCCCTAGCTTTATGGTGTCAATATCTTCATGTGTATTTTGAATAACTACAAAACAAAGGTTAGAAAAACAAGAGTATAGTGCATAATTTCCTGCAAATGAGACTCAAGTTAGTAGAAATTTGTGCTCCTGTACCACGGATCCCACGGTTCCCTTCAAGGAGGGATCCGTCTAGGTATTTGGGAGGGATCCGGCTATCTATTACAGTTTCTTCAGCAGTGAAGAAATGTCAAGGAATGCTATGTGAGGAAATGAGATATATGTACAATATAACAAGCACAACACACAAAATAATCATAGCATATAAGTATTCATTCAATAAAACAAGAGATACACAACCAAATCTCTAAAAACTAAGAGAATGAACTAGCCAAAAAAGTGCTACTAATGCTAAAGAGTTACCCAAATTTGAGGTTCAACTAAAACTAAATGATGAGATGAGTTTTCCTAAACATTCTCAGTTTGAGCTTGTAGTTCATGTATCAATCTATCTAGTTCATGTTTCAATCTTTCAACATGTTTACAATGATCGCACTCCTTGTCATGGTTTTTAGTTTCTTGAAGTGGAGGTTCAAGTGAAGTGGGTTGAGGATCTTCAAGTGATTGTGAGGTGGCTCTAGGCACTAATGAAATAGGTTGAGTTGTGGAGGGTATAGTAGAATTATGTGATGAAATCTTAGTGGGAACACTCTTCTTGGGAATTAGTTTGATTGGTTTTCTTAGTGTGGGAGAAATCCTAGCTTTGGTGGACTTAACCGAAGATGATTCGGTTGAGGAAACTTCATGTATGATTCTAGCAAGTTTCTTGGGTGGTTCTTGAGTGGATGAGTTAGCACTAGGAGCCTTAGTCATAGTGATGATGGTGCTAGTGAGAGCTCCTTTAGTTGCTGATTTTGAGATGTGATTTGAGATTGGTAACTTAATCCTAAGGTTGTTTGGTTTCTAAAGGGTAATTTGAATTAGGAAATTAAATTTTTGGCCACTTAGAGGGCTAAGCATGCTTTTGGGATTTTGATCAGTTCTAGGAGGATAATTAATGAATGCTAAGGGTGGTTGGAGACCCAAAAGGTGACTTCTACGGATCCCGCGGATCCTTCTCAACGGGGATCCGCCTGGTTATAGACCAGGGATCCGGCTATCAGACAGGTTTTAGGTGAAGTCATTAAGCTTTTGTAAGGTTTATCATCAATGGATTTTGAGGTTTTGACTTAATTTTGAAGTCTTTAGCTGTTGGATATCTCAAATCCTTAACCATAACAAGTAATGGTGCTTAATGATGGTTTTGGCAAGGAACATTGACTTTGGGTAGTCTAACCATATGTTTGATAAGGATTCCTTTTAATTTGTCGTGGAGAAATGATGATACCAAGTCCTAAAAGTCCGATGATGTCCTAGGATAAATTTACTAAAATTTCTAAAAATAAAAAGAAATGAAAAACTAGTTTTTGGTCCTAATCTTGAGTCAAAGATGATTGAGGTCAATTTACTAAAATTGACGGGTATACCAAACTAAGTGCTATCAAATGTGATAGATAATGTGTGAGTGTTGGAGCGGAATTATGGTGAGTTTTGACTAGTTGATAAATCAAAAATATTTCAAAAATGTATCCTAGATAAGCCATGGATGAGAGTGAGATTTTCAACTATTTGAGAAAAACTTAGTTGGCTCTAGTATCTTATGTTTAACTTGTTGGAGGCGATCTAATAGATTGTTTTGATGTACCTAAATCTGTATTGCATATCAGATACCACGGATCCCACGGTTCCCTTCGGGAGGATCCGTCTAGTACAAGTCTTTGGGATCCTGCTGCAGATCAGAAGGCTTTCAACAAATGTGCAATTTTGCACTTCTAAGTAAATGCTCCTCCTAGTTGTTTCTATGGGAACTAAATGTACGAACACAACTACTATGATGTATGGCAAAGTAGAGATAGCTCAAATTCCTAGAATGAGTGACGACGACCATTCAAAGGGTCGTAAAATCTCATTTCCCAAGTACCTACGTTAGGATTGTTTAGTGCCATGATATGGCAATACCTACAAACTACAAGCATAATTTAAAATGTTTACAAACCATTGTTTGAAATTGTTCATCAAAAGTTTGATTCTTCAAACCTTACCTTTCTCCTCCTTCTTCACTTCTTCACCCGTCCTCCACTCTTTATCAAACTATCTTCACTTCTTCTTTAAGAAATTGGCGAAGCATTTGAAGATTCCCTTGGTTTTTTGCCTTTCGGGTGATTCATTAGAGATGTTTGGCAATTGGTTGATGTAGTCCAAGGGGTCAAGATCGATATTTGCGAGTGGGTTGCTACTACTCCCTTCACATCCACCTTCTCCTTGCCTTTCCCTTTCGTCCGAGGAGTCCGTGGGTGGGTGTGGTCTCTTGCCTTCCACCATAAACCTTGTTGTTCTACCTTCGGTCAATGGTACCATAACCTTATTGCAAAAGCTATGATCAAGGGATTGTGGAGAAGGGTCTAAAGCAAAGATGAATTTGGCGAGACGGGTTAAAAGCATTGCGTACAGAAGCACCATCTTGTCCATGCTTCTAACACTTGCCATTATTTTGACCATGTAGTAGGAAAGGTTGAATTGAGTATTGGTCACTAGGCAATAGATCATGAAGCTTAGACATGCATTGGGGTGGTCCTTGTTCCCTACTAGGCACACCACATTTTCTCTTATCACATCCTCCCACTTCCTATACAATGCATACATTTCCGAAGGCTCCATTTGAAAAGGATCCATATGGATCACTTTTGACTTCCTTGTGACTCTTGATGGTGAGGCTCTTGGCATGAACACGGTGTCCCTCACCGGGGTTGCTTCCGGGATCAAATTGTAGTAAATATCATGATGATCAACCATTGTGAGTAGTTGTTCCAAAGACCATTCATTCGAGTACATACAAATGCCTTGATATGGAACTCCTATAATTCTTCCAAACTCTATAAGTGAAAGACTAAACTCTCGCTCATTGATGGTGAATTCAATTGAGATAGACCCGTCATCATTTCTAATTATCCCCATTGTCTTGTAAAACTCAAGCACAAAGACCGGGAAAATTTGTTCGTTTATATCCAATAAAAAATCAAACCCAATAGTTGCAAAAACTTCCCTTACGTCGGTATTTGCAAGAAATGATGGATCAACAACTCTACCTTCATGAAAGAGTCTCCTTTCGAGCAACTTAAAGGCCTTTCTATCGTCCGACCTTAGACCATTTTTCCTATGATACATGGGTATGTAGTGGGCGGTGTCTTGGTAGTCTTGTTGCTTGTTGCTAGGCATGATATTCCTAAACAATACAACCCCAATGTGGTGTTAATGGTGAATAGTAGCCTAGAGGGTTTGATCACAATTTTGCTCTCATCATCTTTGTTGAGTTCAAGAAATGTGTTTAATTTGTATTAACAATGTTAATTCTTTGATTTAGATTATCTTAGAAAACAATGTGGTGACAAATTATAATAAACCCATTTGAACTCAACTCTTAAAGATGAAGAAATTGTAATTCTAAAAATCAAGGAATTAAATTAACAATGTAGTGAAAATTATACTTACACAAGTGATTGTTAGACTTGAGAAGAATGATCAATTTGCTCCTATGAACAAGCACTGGTTTTGTTCGTGAGTCTTCGAGGTGAGTATTATTGTGGAACATCCACAGTGATCATTCTTGATCATATATGTTTCGTTGCACGGATCCGCGGATCCCTCTCATTTGGGATCCGGCTAGTATAAGCGAAGGGATCCGCATGACAAAGAAAATCACTCAAGTATTCCTTGATAGCTTTGACTTGGGAGTTCTAAAACACCTAGTGTTTTGATGTTAAGGTTCTAAAGCTTGTGGTTATGAGGTTTTGACGTTTTAATACTATTCCTATTAGACGAGGTTCCCTTTTAAGAATTAGTCTTAATTCTGAGAGATTTTTCAAATATTATAATAAAATCTCATTTTATTATAACATAAGAAGTTTCACATGTATATTTATTGACATAGATGAAGTGTCAATAAGTTCTTTGTGATAAATAATGATTGAGGTTATCATATAACCAAGATATCATTATTGTGGGTTGGTAATGTAGACTAAACAAATAAAACGAAGAATACTATATAGATGATGACTATGATATGAAAAACTACTAGAGCAATTACCAAAAAAATTATGCATCTAAGATTTTAATAAAAATAGAGGTAAGTAATTAAAGATCATACCTTTGCCAAATATTCTTTCTAAGAAAAGAAGTATTTAGATGTTTTGTGATCTTCTTGGAATCTCCAGATTTATGTTGTAAGAATATTTAAACATTCTTTTTGCAAAAAGAATTATTTAGATAAATTCTTTATGATCTTCTTGGTAACTCCAAATCCAAGAATGGATAATGTTTTTTTTTTTTAATAAAAAATGTTAGTGCATTCTATCACTGTCCAACAATAAGCAATATAGTGATTTTTAAAATATGACCAAAAATAATCCTTCTTTGTAGTTTTCAAACATACATGGATCGTATCAATTAAAGTACAACATACTCTAAGAAACTTGGTAACGAAGCTCTGATGCCAATTGTGGAAAACTAGAAGGGGGGGTTGAATAGTTTTACCAATTTAAAACTTCCTTTTAAATATTTAGATCAACTTATGTCAATCTATTTGATTGTTTATGTTGGACGTTGATAGATAGATATATAAACGTGTAATGAAATATAAAGAGTAAGAAGCACATCACCACGACACAAGTTATTTATAGTGGTTCGGCTACAAGGACACCTTCCTTTCCCTACTCCACTCCCGAGTCACCTACTCGATAGTTCGTAAGCACTACACCAACTCCTTGTAGCGGAGAAGCCTTCACAACGTCGCTTAACCTTTTTCCGGTACAAAGCTAAATACCGAGTTCTTTCACACCAAGGCGAACCACACCTAACACAACGTTGCCTACCCTTTATACGGTGCTAGGCTAACCACCGAGTTCTTTCACACCTTAGGAGAACTAATCCTTCACAACGTCGCCTACCCTTTATTAGGTATTAGGCTAAGCACCTAGTTCCATTACTATGGAGGAACTACTACCCTTCACGACACGACACCTAATCTCAAGGAGATCTACTCCTTGTTACAACACCATCAAGGATATCACCATCCTTGTAAATAAACAAATACTTATATGTATAACGATGCACCTCATCGATTATACGACCTAGGCATTCTTCCCAAAACCAACTTGATTTGATTCTTAGGCATCCTTCACTAATGCCTTTGACACAACGCTTGGCACCCTTCACTAATGCCTTCGTCTTGACACCTTTAGCATCCTTCACTAATGCTTTGACACGGATGATGAGCACTTTTCACTAATGCTTTCATCTTGACACTTTTGGCATTCTTCACTAATGCCTTCAACCCAACATCTATGGAGAAAGGAAGAACTATCAACAAGAGAACCTTAGTTGTCTTGATGATGACGAAGCATGGCAACTCATGGACTTGAGCTTGCACGTCTTCAAGAAGTGGTGATCTCTCCTTTAAGAGGAACCTAGAAGATCACACAAAACAAAAGACAAACTACATAGATCACTTAGATCTGAGGTTAGAAGGTTAGAATACTTTGGGGAAGTATGTGTGTGCAAGTCATGTCTAGAGAGGAAGAAATGGCTCTCTATTTATAGAGAAAATTCTCTACTGTTTCCCGGATCCCACGGATCCCTACCACAAGGGATCCGGCTAGCACAAAGCTAGGGATCCGTGGTCCTCTCCTCTTTGCCCATGGGTATTTTGGTTATGGGTCATGGGTCATGGGTCATGGGTTATGGGTTGATCCATGGTTTTCTTTCTAGATACAATGTATCTTAAGGATACAATGAACTTGGTTAAGTGGTATATATAAAACCATGGGTTATGGGTCAAAACCATTTGCTAGTATTTACCCATTTAGTATATACTTGTATTTACCCATTTTAGCATACACTTAGTTTTTACCCATTTTAGTATACTTAGTTTAAGTATATGTTTAACCCAATATGTAAACACTAGTTGTTTGTATATATGTATCTAAATCATAAAATCACTTATACTTGTTTTAGTGTTTTATGTGAGAGCGTAAGTGTGTTAGAAAACTATTAGTTCAAACTATTTACGTACTCTATTCGTTTCGTTAAAATGATTTTACGTTTGTTATCGACAAAACATTAGAAGATCGTAAAATATAAATAAACGTTTTTACGGCTTATTTGTATTAACAGGTTCGTTTGCTATGGTTTAGAGCGAAGGTCGCGATTAGGGTTTCTAGGGTTTTGTTTGGTTCGTTGAACACCACAACTGCACCATCACTTCTCTATCTCTCTTTCTCGTTGATACTTTTGGTATGTCGATCTTGATCTCGTTTGCTATTTCTTTGTTTTAAACCGATTATAAATCGTATTTAATGTTTCTCGTGGATAAAACTTGGGTAAAAACATTTTGAAAACCTAATCGTGTTTTGAAATCGGATTAAAGAGGTGTTTGCTTGATTTCGTGTTGTCAACGGGTCGGGTCAACCCGATTTTCCACGGGTTTAATCATGATTTTGTCTTGGGTCTGATTTTATATTTGTTGTGTTGATGTTGTTATTATTTTTGGTCTCGGTTTGGGTATAAAACCGTAAAGGGTTCGGGTTGTGACCCGTTTCGGGTCACGGGTTGCTTTGGTTTGCTTATACACTAGTCTCGATTTAGATTAATCTTTATGTATCCGATTGGTTTTGGTTTTGATTGTTTGATCTAAGTTGCTTGAAATTGTTGATATATCCGAATTTTAGGTTTGTTAGATTGTTCGTGACTCGGTTGTGTTTGATTCAAGAGAAAACCACAAGTGTGGTGTTGGTAAATGTTTGCGTGTCGAGTGTTTGATCCAACTAGGAACACTACAAGTGTAGTGTAGTTGGTACGGTTTGTATCACAAGGCACAAGGTGTGCCTATTGTGTCGTGTGCTTGTTTGGGAATCGTTTTAGCATAAAGGTGTGATAAATTTTGTTTCCAAAATACTAAAGAGCTTGTTTGTTTGTACGCCTCGGCTCAAGACACCAAGAGAGGTGTCGAGAGTGTCTTGTGTTTGCTCGTTATTGTTTCAACTAAACAAAAACGAAAGAAGTGTGTTAGTGTTTGAAATGTGTAATGTTTGTGTGTTCGTGACTTCGTGTGGATGGTGTGTGCGTTAAATGGCATTGGGCCGAGCCCAATGTAGGCGTGCGTTTGGTTTGAGAATTGGGCCGAATCCCATTCACATTAATAGTGTGTATTTGGTTTTTATTTTTACATGTGTTATTTAGTTCGAATGAATATGCTTATTTTCTTACACTTGTGTTATATTTTATTTAATACTTCACTAACGTAACTTATTTGTTTGTTGTGATCACTGATACGTTTCGTATTTGCTTTTGAGATTGATACTCGATACTTGATACTTGAATTTGGACTTGGATCATATACTTTGGACTTTGAGTTGACACTACTAGGCTAATACCGGACTAATACTATTCGGACATTTGACAATTTGACTTATATCAGACTATTGGACTCGAGACAAATGTAATATATTGGACTCACGATGAGTTTTGATGCAGGTTTTACTGACCAGGTCTTAATATTTATAGTGTCTCGCTATACCTATGGTCTACCCTAGTGCACTAACGGGCAGTGTACCCGGTCGTGTGTAGTGTAGTATTTGGTAAAACCGAGGTCGTCCCAAGAGCTATGTGGATCGGAAATTAACTTAAGTCTATGTCACGATTTTAATTGATTTTAAGATTGAAATAATAAATTAACTAATAAGACAAGAAAGCAGATAAAGGAAAGAGATGTGATCAATGAAGGAGAGTGGTGCTAACCTAGTTATTCATCCTAGCTAGTAATGTCTACGTCTGATTACTTCCAATTACTTCAGGTGGGGTCAAAGTCGAGAGGACAACATTTGGTCAATTCGCCCTAACCTATCAGCAAATATGCCACCACAGGAGAAATCGGATCACAGGTCATAGTCCCTGTTGTTCCCCTGGTCCCTAAGCCAAGTCATTAAGTACCGCTACATGCTAGATTTATAATAGTGAGTGCCCGAACGTTAGGAACTTAGACACTCACCCCCTCATTCTTAAGTTCATCCAAACGATAGGTGATCAGTTGGTCAAATCGCACAAGTAGAAAGGGTCGCCAGTTGGTCATATCTTACCCTTTCCGTCTCAGTCCGCTCACCTACGGTCAGTTGGTCATATCTCCTAGGCAATTGGCCTCTACAGCCATTCAAAACTACCGAAACAAGGGTGGCTACCAATAAACTATGCATGCATACACTTAGAAATAATTATGCGGAAGTAAAATAAACATAGACAAAACAATTAAGGAATCATAACTAGGCCAGCATCAAGAGGTGCTTAGCCAAACATATAGTAAATCATACAAACAAAAATGAATAAATTATGAATTGAATTGAACATAATGTTTGATACAAATTACTTGATGTAGAGCTAATAATGATGATAATTGCGAGTGAATTCTTCCTTCAAAACTGGCTTCGGACTGCTAGAAAATACCCTGGAGTGGTGCCCTAATCGACCCCTAGGAGAGGGGTGAAGAGAGATACTTAAAAATGCATATTTAGAGCTGTATTTATAGGCCCCGACATGGTTACGGCGTAACTAAATTTATTAGTTACGTCGTAACTAAAGTTACACCGTAACTACAAATGTAATTACGCCGTAAATATCATACTTCGTAGTTTTTGTCATCCATTCTAAATGGTTTCAGCCCCTCGTCGTTCTTGATATATTTATACTTGGTCCTCGAAGTGAATAAAATAAATATTATTGCCGCTTTTAATCCCTGGACCTCGAAACTTTGTGCTCAAGTAATTAATTACGGCGTAACTAATTATCCGAGTTACGCCGTAATCCTTCTTCATCTCATACTTATCCCTCCGAAATAATTACTACGGCGTAACTAAATTGCCATGTTACGCCGTAACCTTCAAGATAATAATTATGACGTAACCATAAGAATTGGTTACGCCCTATCCTTCAAAGCTCATATTTACGCCGTAACCTTATTAGCTGGTTACGGCGTAATCTTCACATAAAATCCAAAGGCCCTCGTAAATCAATCTTCAGAACATATACTTGGCCTTTTATCACTTCTTTTCTGCTCCAACGCCTCATTTATCCTGAAATGCAAATATGAACGAATATGAAAGAATTAAGTACCATATTAATGCAAATGAGGCAATAAACACGAGAATTTGATATATAAAAGATCAGGCTAATTTGATGTTATCAAATATCCCCACTTGAATCCTACTTATCCTCAAGTAGACCCTTTAAATAATTCTTAAAAAGATATCTCCCAAGATTAATTGGAAGTTATGAGTCTAAAAATCACCTAAGCTAGAAAATTCCAAACCGAGCACCTCACTAAAAGGGAATTGAAATCACACTCTCTCTCATAATTCACGTGTTTAATATTTTGGGTGATCACTCAAATGCTCGATCATGGCGAGTATTCTCTCATAGGCTTGGCAAAGATACTAATCTCCACCACTAGAGTCTATAGATGCAGCTATTCTAAAAGGCAATGGGTTGACACAACACAGGCTTATGGGGTTATTTTGTCATTACTAACGAGCTACTGCGAAGGGGACAAAACCAATGATACATGACCAAATCCATGGCCAAGACACCAATGATTGCTCTCTTCCTCACCTAAGCTCGATTCATGACTAAGGGTAGGATAAGACATGGGAAATTTTAAATGGGTGTAAATAAAAAGACACGAAACAAATAGATGCCTAAGTCCACAGTCACCCCACCACTAGTCGCATTCAATCCCATAGCAAAAATCGAGGGTCAAGAGTCAAAGGGTCTTCAATAATCCAATACACGAGTTAATGCATAAGAAATGTAATGTGGTGCCTCACAAACTCCATAATCTAGGCAAATAAGATGCATTAACTCGGCCTTCATCATCAATGAAAAAAGAATGTGCTATATAAAAAAAAAAATTAAAATTTGGGTCAATTTAGCACATATTTCTATCAAAATCGGCCATTTCTATCTCCCATCCCCCCACTTGAAATGTACAATGTCCCCATTGTACGAATATTGATTAAAATTTGAAAGGCGAGATAGAAATGTTCGGGTTTCTAATTTTATCCGTAAGAATACAACGGATATTAAAAAATAGCGCCTAGCTGAAATAAGGCGAGAACACTTATCACAATACGACACATAAGCTGATTAAAACGATCAGCAATAAACAAACTAATAAACTCTTGCTTGCATTCTTTTTTTTTTTTTTTTTTTGATGCAAGACAAGGTATACATGAATAAAAATAAAAACAACACGAACATGTAAAGCATCCCCCCACTTGAGATCAACTATCATCTAAACCTGATTTTCATCCACAACCCTTTATTCAAAAACCCGCGACTTTCACTAGTGGAACCAAAATTAACCAACAGCGCCCGGCCATGGACATAAGGAAACTACAGGGTAGGCTAGGAAATGGGTGTAACGAAACAACTATATTGGGTGAACAAAATGAAAGGAAAGGCTCTGAAGGGTGTATCTAGGGGTATCTTGCACTAATGACGAGTGCAACAAAAAGGGTTAAACAGGGGGACTGACTAATCGATGTGAAAAGCCATTATACATAAACATAAATGATGGGCTATTTGGGTTTAATCCTAAAATTGCCTTATATCCTAGCTGCACCGATCACACCAAGTTACCTCAGTGTAATGCTCATGATAATGGTCTCGAAAAGATATACAAAGCCAAGTTCTAAGTCTACTATAGCCACCGGCACACTCATTTTTATGGATTTATGTATAAGGGGAAAACGGAAAGGCTTATCCTCACACAATGGAAATATAGGGTAGGTGTGCTCAGTCTAGATTAATCCAGCTAAGTAATGAAAAACATGTCAAAGTTTTATTAATGAAACACTTTTCATCAAAAACTAGAAAAATAAGGGCAAGTAAAATCAAGCGGTGGTCTATGTCTAATCCCTTCCCCCCCACTTGGGTCATACTTAAGCATATAAATGAAAGATAAGAAAGGTTAGAATTGAACGTAAAACTCCCCGGATTTTCTCGGCATGATCGAAGACACACGAACAAACGTGTCCCGCTTTGAGATTCATGAGCAAATTTTAATAATCAATTCACTAAGACAACCAAACGCATCATACTAGAAAACAACAAGCAATAAAAGAAAATGAAAAACCTAACTCACTTTCGTAGGAATTACGGTTGCATTTAGCGTATGAAACAAGCCTTTTAAACCACTTGGTGTCCCAAGTGGACGAGTGAAGTCTCGTGAGGGTTTACAGGGAACACACCCGCAAAGTTCATTTAAAATACTAATACAAGGTTATTGTGTTTTAAAATGAAAGAATTAAAGTAGAGGAAGGTTACATCGTAACTCTTATGAGGAGTTACGCCGAACGCAAAACCCACATAAAACTTGCAGCGAAGTTAGGGTTACGGCGTAACACGGAGATGGTATTACGCCGTAATTATTAATGCGTCAAGAATTCGCCTGCTTCTAAAAGATGGTTACGGCGTAATCACTAAGATGAGTTACTGAACTCCTTGTCGACGCCAAAATGCAAAGAAGAATTACTTCCTCGTATCCTACAAAATTGGTTAGAAAACACAAAACCCAACTATACTAATAAAATGAAAAAGAAAAAATAGGCATGGGGTGCCTCCCACGAAGCGCTTGTTTTGTTCGAGTCACGAGCTTGACTCCACCCTTATTTACTACGTAAAAGGGTGTTCATCCCCTCACTTGAAATCAAGTGTGGGTGAAAATAGCAATAAACACCAAGAGGGTGTGAATTTGCTATAGGATGGGGAAATGATGAATTATAGTCATACCCCAGAGGAGAAGTCATTTCCCTACTTACTAGACCCATGTTCATTGACGGATTAGAGGATTGGCTTGTTCCATGCCGCTGTTTACTAACTTTATTCAAAACCATATTCGTTTCATCAACTGCTAGATGTGCCCTTTCGTCCATAGAAAATGATGAAGGATTTTTATAAAGCGGTTCCTCGAACTCCTTCACATCTTTAGCAGGGTCGCATTCGGCTTCTTCGTCAACCACGTAAATATTCAAAATCTCATCTCCGAATTCCTTTATAAGCTCGTTCAACACTGGGTTGGTAGTTAGTGCTGCACGAAAGTCATTGGCGTGTGATAGTGATGTCAAGGGTTGCATTACCGGCTCTGGGATAGGTTCGTTACGCATGGGAGGTGTTAGAATTTGCCTAAGCCTTTCAACATCCTCTACTGTGATATCCCACATGTCATAAAAATTCCATTCATCACATTCCTCCTCGGCTTCCTCTTCCTCCTTTGTAACGTCGAGATTGACATCTCGCATCCTGTTCAAAAACACTAGAAAAAATATTGGTAAGAGGAGAAATAGAAAAGTTAAGAAGGTCCTCACTTCCAAGGTTTAGATCCTTAATAGACTCATTATGAGTCTCCTTGTTCCATGCGGAAGATTTTCAAGACCAATCCTCGAACAAATCGTCCAACGCTCTTTTGCAATCATTAACTCGCTATCATCAAAGGTTAAAGGATCGTGGAGGAGTGTTATATGAATAATCACTAAAGTCGCTTCATCTTCCGACATCGGTTGGTCGTATATAATTCATATTCATGAATGGTCATGTTATCCATGTCTAATTCATCATACTCTTGAGGAGATACATAATCACCATAGGCATATGGTTGAAAGAAATGCTCTAGGGAAGGCGATCTCGTAGAAGTTCTCCAAGATTGACGATTCCTCAAAGCTTTTCTTTCCATTTCGCAAGGCCAGACTCCAGTATTCTTCCAATGTCATATTATCAAAATCTGGTTCCATTTCTATGATCACCAAACGCATTCTCAAGAAACAAAGAAAAGCGTTGTAATAGAAAGAAAAGAAAACTTAAATTAAAATCCTAAAATAGCTACTAAATGCAGCGGCAAAAACTTGATTGCAGGGTTTTCGACCAGGTCTTAATATTTATAGTGTCTCGCAATACCTATGGTCTACCCTAGTGCACTAACGAGCAAAGGTATCTCGGTGGGTGGTAGTGAAGTATTTGGTAAAACCGAGGTCGTCCCAAGAGCTATGTGGATCGGAAATTAACTTAAGTCTATGTCACGATTTTAATTGATTTTAAGATTGAAATAATAAATTAACTAATAAGACAAGAAAGCAGATAAAGGCAAGAGATGTGATCAATGAAGGAGAGTGGTGCTAACCTAGTTATTCATCCTAGCTAGTAATGTCTACGTCTGATTACTTCCAATTACTTCAGGTGGGGTCAAAGTCGAGAGGACAGCATTTGATCAATTAAGCCCTTCTAACCTATCGAAAGAAGATGCCACCACAGGAGAAATCGAGCGATCGTCATAAGTCTGTTGTTCTGGTCCCCCGAAGAGTCATTAAGTACCGCTACATGCTAGATTTATAATAGTGAGTGCCGACCAATGTGTAGGAACTTAGACACTCACCCCCTAATTCTTAAGTTCATCCAAACGATAGGTGATCGGTTGGTCAAATAGCACAAGTAGAAAGGGTCGCCGCTTGGTCATATCTTACCCTTCCCGTCTCAACCGGCTTCACCTAGGGTCAGTTTGTCATATCTCCTAGGCAATTGGCCTCTACCACCATTCAAAACTACCGAAACAAGGGTGGCTACCAATAAACTATGCATGCATACACTTAGAAATTGTTGGAATCGCTCCTAACACGGAAATGGAACGACATTTACGGGATTACATAATCTATCTTATTTAGCCAAACACGTGGACTAGTTATGTCATAGTGTAATAGTTATGTATGTAGGTATATATATACCCCTCCATACTTCCATGGAGGTGAGATTTTTGGTGTAATTTTCCTTTCATTAATAAAAACACACATAGTTCTCTCCCTCTCTCTTGTTTCTTCTTAACTTGAAGATGGCTCCATCTTCCAAGATCTCCCGATTCACCATATCATCCATAAATACGATCCTAACATTGGTATCAGAGCAAGGTCGGATATTATCATGGGTTGATTTTTTGGTGATGTTATCTTGTCAAAATATTGTTTAAAAATCTGTTTTTCAACAAAAGTTTAAACCTTTCATATTCTTTTTGAGATACGGATTTTTTTTACAAGTTTTAAAGTATCATTTATGGTCAAAATTTTTTTATGGGTTAAAAAAAAATGGTCATAACTGCTTTGTATCTTTGTTGTTCACAAACGCTTTTACTCATATTTTACTCAGATAATATTTTGTCCATCTCGTGAATGTCTTGTGGTCAAACGGTCTAATCTTCAAAGTCTATAATGGGTCAAATGGGATGATGTCTTTATGCCTTTTTTTCCGGTCATATGAAACCTAGATGGATTTTATCTAATACATCATTTAAAAGTCAACACGGTCAAAACCCTAGTTCTATCAAGGATCTTCAGATGTTAACGAAGTAGCTTTGAAAGCTACCGTGAAGGTACTATACATAAGGTCTTACGTTTAAGGTCCCCGGTTTACGCCAAGGTCCATGGCTACGCTGTGAAGGTTTGGTTCTTACTTAAAGAATATGTCTGCCTACGCGTAAGGCATGTTTACGCGTAAGCGTGTGTACGCGTAAGTTCAGAAATAAGATGAAGAAGACTTTTATGCATAAACTGGCAAAAGGATTCGACCACATAACAAAATACCAAACAAAGTCATGACCTCAGTCTATCACTAACATCATCGGTCCATTATCACATTAACCACCACTGCCAATCATAAACAACATCTCTATCTTTATCCTCAATCTCCATTCACCAACATCTAATACAAACTACTCGTAACATTATGGAGTCTCAAGGATCTCAAGCTTGTGTCATTTGTTTTCAAATCATTACCGATTCAAAAAGGGTGAACAACAACCATCATAGATCCAGAAATTAAACGAAATAAATATTTACAAAGATCTCAGTTGTGTGTTGATACACATGTACATCACAGATCCATTAGAAGATTAACATCTTCGTTGATGATATCCGAAATTAAAGAAAGATTAATAACAATTGTGTCATTATCTTACTTTATTTCGTTCATAATACACAAATAATTAACGAAACAATTAACCTACCCGAGACCCACACGAACAGATCTTGAAGATAGAAGATCTTTTCTTGATTCATCTTGTGTTCGTGATTTTTGAAAACGTAGACAATAAAGGTTCGATAGGAGTTTGTAGTTGTGATATTCGACTACTGAAGTTGTTTGTGATTAACTGTGTTTGGAGATGTGCATTGGATCTGGAAAACGTGGTGTGATGGGGTTAAGATGGAGGCGTCTGTTTTGGTTATTAGGGTTAATGAATGTATTAAAGTGGGATATACAAGTGTTTTATAACCCTGATCTAGGGTTGTAAGGTGTGTTGAACCGGATTGTTGTTGGGCCTGGGTTCATTCATTTATATTGGATCATGTACCAAGCTATGAGTTTGGATCGGGTTCTTTGAAATGGTGTTGGATCAGTTTATGACTTAAGACTTGGGCCATCTGAAATTTCTAAGTACCAGGTTGCTTGGTAATACATTTGATGGTATCCGAATTTATGCTTAAGTTTTTTGGAAATATTTCTTTGGTATGATTTGGATTATATTTGGTATTTTGGCCTTACAAAATTTTCACAGAGGATACATTTTTGACAAGAATCGGGAAACCATTATTCAATTTAATCAATTAATGAAGGCTAGTTTTGAGCGTTTAACCACAAGATGTGAGTACGGCGTTAATTCTCTATTATTTATTTGAGGTTGAAGTTGGATATCACGGGTAGCGGTACTAGTATCTAAAATATCTAGGGTTGGTTGATGCATGATTCTTCGAGATCCTTGTTCGAAGCTTTAACCGCTTTCGAATGACAAAGACTTGAGTTATCTATTGAACCTGATGTAAGGAGTTACGTTGTTGTGCCACACAGCCTTATAACTATCACTTTTAAGGAGTTACGTTGTTGTGTTCAAGTGTCACACTAAGGTGTGGATAATTTGAGAAACTTTAAGTTTACCTTTTTCGACCCGAGTAAAGAAAAAGGGTTCTTCGTCTCGACACAAGTAAGTGCTTTAAGTCACAAGTTCGGGTTATACTACTTCGCCTCAAGTTTTTTCATATTGGTTTTCTCCCACGCTGGTTACTACAAAAAGTCACGAATGATAATGGGGTCGGTAAAGAGTTAGTCGAGAAGAGTATACACAAGTAGAGAAGTCTTATCAAAAATTGATTCTCACATGATATTTATGGTACTTCACAATTGTTCGACATTGACATACATGGTTTCATTGCTCCAATTCATCATCAACATACGTGGTAATGATTGATTCATTGAAAACATCGGGAAGTGAGAGTATAGGTGGTGTCCGCCTTTGATGTTTTGATTTTTCAAAACCCTTCCTTTCATGAATTTCTTCAATCGTGGGGAAGAAATGAGATGATCTGGTTAAAATTTTTCGTTGGTGTTATCGCCTCACTTTCACAGAGTTATCGTGTGAAGTTACCTAAATATGATGTTGTGATGCCTCACACACGGTCATTTTATCAAGTAATTGCGATTAATAAAAGTAACTATTATTCCGGATGTAATCGCTAAATATTCGGTGGGGAAGTCGCTTTCATTTCGCCTTTCGCGGGTTTGTTTGGTTTGAAGCATCTACATACGTGAGAAGATCTTGTTGATTTCTTGCATGTTACCCCTCGAACGATTTTCCTAACAAGTCGATTTACCTTGTGTGGTTTATCAGCCACTACAAATTCACGCCAAGGCATTTAAAATTTTCAAAGTTAGAGGAAATGTTCACTACATCAAAGTTTCAATTCATCAAGACGGTTGTCATTGGGGGAAGTCATTCATAAACTTCGCCAAAAGGAGGTACGGAAAAGTCAAGTAAAGACATGCCGCATGAATTCGGGGAAGTTAATCCACTTATGCATATTACATCATTCTCAGCTTCGCTTAAGAAAATCAAGCTCAAGTCGAGGTACAAGAAGAAGACAAAGAGCCAACCTGGGCTATCATCATCCTCAAAGATTTGAAGAGCTTATGAAGACTTTTCTTTATTTGTTTTATTACTTGTAGGAAATGTTGTAAGTAATCCCTATGTCGTCCCCATTGGGGAAGATTGTTTGAATCGCCCTAACACCCGAAATGGAACGACATTTACGGGATTACATAATCTATCTTATTTAGCCAAACACATGTACTAGTTATGTCATAGTGTAATAGTTATGTATGTGGTAGGCTATATATACCCCTCCATACTTCCATGGAGGGGTGAGATTTCATGGTGTAATTTTCCTTTTCATTAATAAAACACACATAATTCTCTACCTTCTCTCTTGTTTCTCTCTCTAACTTGAAGATGGCTTTCTTCCATCTTCCAAGACCTCCCGATTCACCATATCATCCATAAATACGATCCTAACAAAAATAATTATGCGGAAGTAAAATAAACATAGACAAAACAATTATGAATCATGACCAAAGCCAAAGACTCAAAGAAAGCTAGCCAAACATATAGTAAATCATACCAACAAAAATGAATAAATCATGAATTGAATTGAACATAATTGTTAATACAAATAAGCCGTAAAAACGTTTATTTATATTTTACGATCTTCTAATGTTTTGTCGATAACAAAAGTAAAATCATTTTAACGAAACAAATAGAGTACGTAAATAGTTTGAGTTAATAGTTTTCTAACACAATTAGGTTGTCACATAAAACACTAAAACAAGTATAAGTGATTTTATGATTTAGATACATATGTACAACAACTAGTGTTTACATTGGGTTAAACATATTCTTAAACTAAGTATACTAAAATGGGTAAAAACTAAGTGTATGCTAAAATGGGTAAATACAAGTATATACTAAATGGGTAAAATACTAGCAAATGGTTTTGACCCATAACCCATGGTTTTATATATACCACTTAACCAAGTTCATTGTATCTAGAAAGAAAACCATGGATCAACCCATAACCCATGACCCATGACCCATAACCAAAAATACCCATGGGCAAAGAGGATCGGACCACGGATCCCTAGCTTTGTGCTAGCCGGATCCCTTGCGGGGATCCGGGGAATGTAAGAGAATTTTCTCTATAAATAGAGAGCCATTTCTTTCTCTCTACACATGGTTTTTCAAACATACTTCCCCAAAGTATTCTAACCCTCTAACCTCAGATCTAAGTGATCTATGTAGTTTGTCTTTGTTTTTGTGTGATCTACTAGGTTCCTCTTAAAGGAGAGATCACCACCTCTTGAAGACGTGCAAGCTCAAGTCCATGAGTTGCCATGCTTGGTCATCATCAAGACTACTAAGGTTCTCTTGTTGATAGTTCTTCCTTTCTCCATAGATGTTGGGTTGAAGGCATTAGTGAAGAATGCCGAAAAGTGTCAAGATGAAAGCATTAGTGAAAGGTGCTCATCATCCGTGTCAAAAGCATTAGTGAAGGATGCTAAAGGTGTCAAGACGAAGGCATTAGTGAAGGTGCCAAGCTGCTGTGTCAAAGGCATTAATGAAGGATGCCAAAGGATCAAATCAAGTAGCATTTGGGGAGAATGCTTAGGTCGTATAATCGATGAGTTGCATCATTATACATATATGTATTTGTTTATCTACAAGGATGGTGATATCCTTGATGGTGTTGTAACAAGGAGTAGATCTCCTTGAGATTAGGTGTTGTGTCGCGAAGGTGTAGTTCACCTAAGGTGTGAAAGAACTAAGGTGCTTAGCCTAGTACCTAATAAAGGGTAGCGACGCTGTGATAGGATTAGTTCTCCTAAGGTGTGAAAGAACTCGTGGTTAGCCTAGCAACATATAAAGGGTAGGCGACGTTGTGTTAGGTGTGGTTCGCCTTGGTGTGAAAGAACTCGTATTTAGCTTTGTACCAAAAAGGTTAAGTTACTGAAGGCTTCTCCGCCACAAGGAGTTGGTGTAGTGCTACTTAACCTCGATAGGTGACTGGGAGTGGAGTAGGGAAAGGAAGGTGTCCTTGTAGCCGAACCACTATAAATAACTTGTGTTGTGGTGATGTGCTTCTACTTTATATTTCATTTCACGTTTATATATCCATCTATCAACGCCCAACATAAACAATCAAATGGATTGACATAAGTTAATCTAAATATTTAAAAGGAAGTTTTAAATTGGTAAAACTATTCAACCCCCTTCTAGTTTTCCACAATTGGTATCGAGCTTCGTACCAAGTTTCTTAAAGTATGTTGTACCTTAAAGACTTGATACGATCCGTGTATGTTTGAAAACTACAAAGAAGGATTTTATTGTTGGTCATATTTTCTTTTAAATTATTTTGTTGGACATTGATAGATGATTCTAATCATTTTGCTTTTAAGAAATCTTCGCTAGAATCTTCAAAGTCTTCATTCAAAGATTAATGAAGTCAACATTCAAGGAAGGATCTAAAAGTAATCACAACCTATGTACACCAAGTACAAAGGATTACTTTAAAAGCTCATGAAGTATTTTTGGTATTATACCAAATCAAGAAGCATAGAGGTATGTTTTACTCTTCATTAGATAGGTTACATGAGTCCCATTTATTGTCATAAGTTATCTTTGCTTAACTAATCACTAACATCATTAGAAGTCTCTTTCATCACCTTTAGTCTTTTCAACATGGGATGATATTATTATTTTTCTCGTCAACTAACGCCGCATCACATATGAACCCTCGATATGTAATTCATCTAAAATCATCATTCAAAAACAATCCTCATCAAATACCTCCATTTTTTTTGGGCAAGCTAATTTATAAGCCTACTACAAAATAATACCAAACAACTCCTTTCTCACCCACAAGAGTCGGATCCCTCTAGTTGTACTAGCCGGATCCCAAATACAAAGGATCCGGGAACCGTGGAACGTAACTCACCTATACGCTTTCAAAAATTCACCATCGATCTTTTCCCTCTATTCACATAACACCAAAACGACTAAGCTATCAATCCATCCTCATTAGCTTCCATAATCTCAAGTATTCCTTCCTAGAACATCATTGTAAGTAATTACATTAACTTGTTCTAATTTTCATCATCCTCATCCTAGGTTTTATGGTTTCTTAATTTTTAATCAATTAATTTAATTAGGGCTCTTTAAAATAATCATGAAAAGGGGCTTTTAACAAAATCACATTGTGTTCACAACATTGTTAATACAAATCAAAACCATAAACCCATCCCAACTAACTTTACCTAATTGGAAAATTTGTATTTTTAGGACCAACCATGCCCAAAGCTACTCAACAAGATCATCATGACACCCCCACTACCTTACTCATTACTATCGTAAAAGGGATTGACCAAAACCGACCGTAAAATATTCAAAAGCCTTGTAAAACGACTTATCCACTAAGGTCGTGTAGTCAAGGAATGTTTCCTTTGAAGATACCTATTATTCAAGTTTTTCGACAATCAACTTTGATTGTCCCTGACATAGATGAACAAATTTGTCCGGTCTTGATTTTTGAATTTTACAAAAGCTTTAGGATCATTCGAAACGCCGATGATAGCATTTCAATCACTTTCATCATCAATAAACAAAACTTCACTCTTCCTCTCAACACCTTTGCTCAAACTTTTCGCATTCCTTGTGAAGGAATTTGTATGTACTCTCAAGATTGGGCAATTAACGCTCAAAACCTTGCACTTGATCCTAAGCCTCTATATAACACTCCTATTGATGAACCCAAACCATCCGGAGACACTATTTTCAAAATAAGAACCACTCATCCCGCTTCAACCAAACAAGAAGCTCATTCACCGTAATCCCTTTCAAATGGAACTTTCCTAAATGCACCCCATGTTTAGAAAATGGGAAGAAATCCTTAGGAAAATGTCATTAGCCTAGTTGGAAACAAAGATCATCCAAACGCATGTCTTGTGCAAATGATCTATTGTCTTATCCATCAAAGGCCATTTAATCTTGCCTATTACATGGTAAGGAGAATGGTCAGTATTCAAAGCTTCTAACATGGTACTTCCGTATGGTATGCTCCTAACACGACTTTGTAAGTATGTTGGTACATTGCAACCATCTCCTATCAACGATGATCATTATCTTCCCGACCACGTCATGGTACCTCTTACCAAACGACCCTCTAACCGGTTCATGGTCAATAGAGAGCAACCGAAGCTCTTCTACTTCTACCGATGAAGAAGAAGATGAAGAAGATGTCAACCCCCGAGCCAATATCAAATTGGAATTCCTTGAATACCACAAACAACTTCCGACCATTCCAAACGACCGCCGAATTTAAGCAATTGAGGGGCATGATTCAAAACCTGATACAACCTCACTAAGCAGTCAAAAAGGAAAAGAAAGGATTGACGAAAGAGACAATAGGATTGTGCTTGTTTTCTTTATCTTATGTTTAAATGATTACATTTTAGCTCTTTCGGTTTATGATTACTTGAATATTGTCTTTAACTAGTGTTTTGTGATAAACATGCTTGTTTCTATCGCTTATCTGTGGATTTACTAGTGTGCATATCCCATCATTTCGTAGGTTCCGTGTTGGTTCCATGCCTGATCCCTAGGATTAGCCTAGCCGATCCCTCCCTTGAGGGAACCGTGATCCGTGACATCGACGCAATACAACATTCAGTACATCAAAATTGCTTTCTAGATAACATCACATTAGCTTAGCATATGATTTTAGAACCCAACTAAGTCCACTTCTAGGATGAGAAAGGCTTAGACTCACTAAAGGCTTACTTAAGATCTTAGTCTTATTTTATCAACACATCTAAACTCACCATATTTCCGCTTCGACTACTCACAAACTATTTCTCACCTCTCAAAACACTTAAGAAGATAAGCTAAGCAATTTTAGGAAATTGCTTCTAGTCATTTATATCTCAAGATAAGACAAAAATTAGTTTTTCAATTTTGTAGTTTTTAAGAATTTTTCTTAATATCACCTCAAGCTTAAATCTGATCACTAGGATCATTTTTTATGACTTGACACCTTCATAACTTTATGTTATCCTTAGACAACCATGGTAGTCATCTTGTCCCATCCCCCTTCCATAAAAGCAATCATTTGCTACAACACTTATTACCTCTAATCATTCAAGTACCCTTTCATCCTAAACCTTTAGGAAAAATGAAACATTCAAAATAAGATAGGCTTTAGCTCCTAGAAACCTCATTTCAAACTGTCATAATGCCGAGAGCCGATCCCTAGGATTAGCCTAGCCGGATCCCTTCAAGGAAGGAACCGTGGGATCCGTGGACAGTTATGTCAAACATAGTTAAAACAATCATCTCAACTCATCTTCCTAACTCAAACACTCCATCTCATCTTAAATGAGTTCCTAGATCTGAAACTCAATCTCAACCTTGTGTATGTTAATCATCACATTTCCAAGAACATTAGTGGATTAAGTCTTAAATGCAATTGCAAAACTCTTCTCCTTATAACCCATATTGCCAAGAACACTTTAGTCATCAAACACAAACATAATTATCGAAATTGCAAACATTCTTTTTAGTCATCTCATCATGAGAAAAGCTCCTAGTGCTTACTCATCCACTCAAGAACCACCAAAGAAACTTGCTAGAATCATACACGAAGTTTCCTCAACCCAATCATCTCCTAAGTCCACCAATGCTAGGATTTACCCTACACCAAGGAAACCAATCAAACTAATCCCCAAGAAGAGTGTTCCCACTATGATTTCATCACCAAATTCTACTATACCAAACATACCCTCCACAACTCAACCAACATCATTAGTGCCTAGAGCCACTTCACAATCATCTCCACATTCTCACAATGTAGAAGATTTACCCTCTTGGCCATCTCATCTTTCACCATTACCAACTAGTTCACTTGAAAAGATTGAGCAACAAAATCAAAGTGTTGAATCAACACTTGCTCCAAAAGCAAACTCTATCATTCTCCCAATAATCCATTTTGGATTATGAGAAAACATCAAAGGCAACCACCCAACCAAATGGAAGTTGATGCTTCCTTACCTCTACCCTCAAACATTGTAGAACCACCACTTAATGAACCTCCATCAAATCCTCCTTCATTTGAAGATCCTCAACCCACTTCACTTGAACTTTCACTTCAAGAAACTCAAAACCATGACAAGGATTGCTATCATTGTAAACATGTTGAAAGGTTGATACATGAACTACGGGAAGAGCAACGTTTCATGTTTTATCACCTCCTCAACGCCAAGAGGTTAATAGCCTAATCTACAATGAGCATCACATTCAAAAACTCAACTTAGAACGTTTAGGAAACCTTTTTCATCCTTGATCATCATTTAGTTTAGTTGAACCTTGAATTGGGGTAATTCATTAGCATTAGTAGCACTTGTTTGGCTAGTTCATTCTCTTAGTTTTAGAGATTTGGTGGTGTATCTCTTGTTTTATTGAATGAATACTTATATGCTATGATTTTGTGTTTTGCTTGATATATTGTACATATATCTCATTCTCTCAAAATAGCATTCCTTGACATTTCTTCATCGCCAAGATATCACAACAGATAGCCTGATCCTTTCGAGATAACTTACCGGATCCCTTCTAAAAACCGTGGGATCCGTGGTACATGAGCACAAATTTATACTAACTTGAGTCTTTTTTGCAGAAAATTATGCACTATACTCTTGTTTTTCTAATCTTTGTTTTGTAGTTATTCAAAATACACATGAAGATATTGACACCATAAAGCTAGGGGAGCTTTGTGTCAAACAACATTAAAAATTTGCAACTTAATCTAATCTTGGATTACACTTCATGACACCCCATTGCAACATTGCAATATTCAAGGGGGAGCACGCTCGCCACTTATCTAACCATTTGCAAACTTAGTTGCAAACACTATTAGTTTATTTTACGCTATGTCCTTGACGCCCTTACATAAGGATGGACTCGCCAAGGGGAGTTAAGACGAGTACCATTCCCGCCACTTGCTCTCTTTACATTTTACATTTTTTCTTATAAAATTGTGTTAGTTTCTTTTTAACACTTTGCCACAAAAGGAGAAGAAAGTAAAACTACAAATTCAAATTTTACTTTTTAGCTTTTTCCTTAAAATGATTTTATGTTTTGTCATCAACAAAAAGGGGGAGATTGTTAATACAAATAAGTAGTAAAACGCTTATTTATATTTTACGATCTTCTAATGTTTTGTCGATAACAAAAGTAAAATCATTTTAACGAAACAAATAGAGTAATGAAATAGTTTGAGTTAATAGTTCTCTAACACAATTAAGTTGTCACATAAAACACTAAAATAAGTATAAGTGATTTTATGATTTAGATACATATGTACAACAACTAGTGTTTACATATTGGGTTAAACATATACTTAAACTAAGTATACTAAAATGGATAAAAACTAAGTGTATGATAAAATGGGTAAATACAAGTATATACTAAATGGGTAAAATACTAGCAAATGGTTTTGACCCATAACCCATGGTTTTATATATACCACTTAACCAAGTTCATTGTATCTAGAAAGAAAACCATGGATCAACCCATAACCCATGACCCATGACCCATAACCAAAAATACCCATGGGCAAAGAGGAGCGGACCACGGATCCCTAGCTTTGTGCTAGCCGGATCCCTTGTGGTAGGGATCCCGGGATCCGGGAACGAAGAGAATTTTTTCTATAAATAGAGAGCCATTTCTTTCTCTCTACACATGGTTTTTCACACATACTTCCCCAAAGTATTCTAACCTCTAACCTCGATCTAAGTGATCTATGTAATTTGTTTTTGTTTTTGTGTGATCTACTAGGTTCCTCTTAAAGGAGAGATCACCACCTCTTGAAGACGCGCAAGCTCAAGTCCATGAGTTGCCGCTCGTCATCATCAAGATAACTAAGGTTCTCTTGTTGATAGTTCTTCCTTTCTCTATAGATGTTGGGTTGAAGGCATTAGTGAAGAATGCCGAAAGTGTCAAGATGAAAGCATTAGTGAAAGGTGCTCATCATCCGTGTCAAAAGCATTAGTGAAGGATGCTAAAGGTGTCAAGACGAAGGCATTAGTGAAGGGTGCCAAGCGTTGTGTCAAAGGCATTAGTGAAGGATGCCAAAGGATCAAATCAAGTAGCATTTGGGGAGAATGCTTAGGTCGTTTAATCGATGAGGTGCATCATTATACATATGTGTATTTGTTTATCTACAAGGATGGTGATATCCTTGATGGTGTTGTAACAAGGAGTAGATCTCCTTGAGATTAGGTGTTATTAATGTCGAAGTGAAGGTGTAGTTCAACTAAGGTGTGAAAGAACTAAGGTGCTTAGCCTAGTACCTAATAAAGGGTAGGTGACGTTGTGATAGGATTAGTTCTCCTAAGGTGTGAAAGAACTCGGTAGTTAGCCTAGCACCGTATAAAGGGTAGGCGACGTTGTGTTAGGTGTGGTTCGCTTGGTGTGAAAGAACTCGGTATTTAGCTTTGTACCGGAAAAAGGTTAAGCGACGTTGTGAAGGCTTCTCCGCCACAAGGAGTTGGTGTAGTGCTTACGAACTCTCGAGTAGGTGACTCTGGGAGTGGAGTAGGGCAAGGAAGGTGTCCTTGTAGCTGAACCACTATAAATAACTTGTGTTGTGGTGATGTGCTTCTTACTCTTTATATTTCATTTCACGTTTATATATCCATCTATCAACGTCCAACATAAACAATCAAATGGATTGACATAAGTCGATCTAAATATTTAAAAAGGAAGTTTTAAATTGGTAAAACTATTCAACCCCCCCTTCTAGTTTTCCACAATAATGTTTGATACAAATTACTTGATGTAGAGCTAATAATGATGATGATTGCGAGTGAATTCTTCCTTCAAAGCGGCGACTTGCTAGAAAATACCCTGGAGTGGTGCCCTAATCGACCCTTAAGAGAGGGGTGAAGAGAGATACTTAAAAATGCAGATTTAGGGCTGTATTTATAGGCCCGACATTACGGTTACGTATTAACTAAATTTATTAGTTACTAAGTAACTAAAGATTTATGTAACTACAAATGTAATTACAGTAAATATCATACCGTAGTTTTTGTCATCCATTAGTTTCAGCCCTCGTTTCGTTTCTTGATATATTTATACTTGGTCCTCAAAGTGAATAAAATAAATATTAACTTGCCGCTTTTAATCCACGGACCTCAAACTTTAAACAGTAATTAATTACGGTAACTAATTATCCGAGTTCTGCGCCGTAATCCTTCTTCATCTCATACTTATCCCTCCAAAATAATTACTACGACGTAACTAAATTGCCATGTTACGTCGTAACCTTCAAGATAATAATTACGACGTAACCATAAGAATTGGTTACGCAGTATCCTTCAAACTCATATTTACGCGTAACCTTATTAGCTAGTTACGGTAAGTCTTCACATAAAATCCAAAGGTCCTCGTGAAATCAATCTTGAACATATACTTGGCCTTTTTATCACTTCTTTTACGCTCCAACTCATTTATCACCTAAATGCAAATATGAACGAATATGAAAGAATTAAGTACCATATTAATGAAAATGAGGCCATAAACACGGGAATTTGATATATAAAATATCAGGCTAATTTGATGTTATCAAATTTAATATATTAGACTCATACCGGACCTAAAATACGAAGCTAAAACTTATTAAACTAATAACAAATTGTAAAATTTTATAACTAATAGATATTATAAAAAGTGGAATAAATTACCATTACTAATTGTTCTCATAATAGACTTGTCGAAAAGTATTGTTTTGAAATTTAGTTTTATTAAAGTCACGATGACTTAGAAACGTTGTATAAACAGACGTCTTGTGCCAAAATTTATAAAACTTTCTAAACTTATACTTTTATTTTAAAAACCTTCTTTTCTTACAAAACCCGACAATAATCGAAACTTATAGTTTTATTAACTTGTAAACTTTTCTTATTTGATATACTAATTTGAGTTTTTTTTATAAAACCTAAATAGCTTTTCTAAACTTAAAATTTCTTTTCTAAACTAAAATGACTTTTCCAAACTATTTGGGATTAATGGGTAAACACCGAAACGTATCGTTGATTCATTCTTGTCTTATTCTTCTACTTACTTTCCTTTATTCCTTTCTCGTTGTTATTCATTTACTTTCCTATAATACATATCGTATACTATACTTTGGCGTGAGTTATACTTTGAGACTATACTTTCTTACCACCACACGAAATGTTGATACAGAATCTTTCTTACTTTGATACTAAATTTTATTACAACATTGATACTGGACTTTTTATAAACATTGATACGAGTATTCCACGAAAATTAAAATACTTTATCTTTTGAAACCTTATATACTTTGTACAATTTTTACAGGACACATTCTGAGATAAACTATATACTTATTAGGTTGTGCCGAGCCTATACCGTTGTGCCATATTACTACTTGATACTTGTGATAATTTGATTCTTCAATTCTTTGAGTTGAGTTTATAAACCCACTTTTACTCTTAATACTTGCTTTGCAAAACTTTGGGGTGAGAATCATGCAAAACTTTTACTTGGACTGAACTGTTCTTATTTTACTTAGACCATTACGTGAACTAGCCTAAGGAAAGTGATTCCCATTATTGCCCATTTTCATGAACCGTTAATTCTTGTTGAGAAGCGCAAATGCTATAAATAGATCTATCGGGATTGACATTCCCCCGTCCAAGGTTGGTAGCGCCAACTGGTCAGATGTATATCATGTTTGGACACAAGTGTACGAGATTAACACTTGTTTAAGGCTTACTTTATTTTAAACGTGCTTCCAGTGTGCATACTTGTCGAAGCTTCAATTTCATGAACTTAGTGCTAGCGTAATATACTTTATTTTGGGTGACATTATGTTCGATTCAATGTTCACATACTTTGTTTACAGTCCACTTTGACTTTATACTTAAACCTATGAACTCACCAGCTTTATGCTGACCTTTTTAACATGTTTTTCTCAGGTAATTGATTTGGATACTAAAAGATATACTTTTTGAGGCGCTTGGCAGTGGCATAGTCATGGGATTAAGTTTACACAGACTCTGTTACTATTGGGACCACTTTATTTATTTTATGGGCCTTATTTCCGTACTATTTTGAATAATGTAAAACTTAATACTTTTGGATTATGTAATCTTTTTAAATGGACGAGGTAATTCCATTTCCCTATATCTTGCGTTGTATACCAATTAGTAGCATCCCGGATACTAGTACTGTCTTCCGCTGCACTATTTTTGGGGGTGTTACATAAAACACGTAAAAATTGTATCTTGATAAATTGTTGCATGATAATTAGTGTTCTTAATTTTTTTATTGCCCTTTGGGCGTATTTATGATTAAAAAATTTAGGTTTTTATAAGTTTTAAAAATTGTAGAACCCCAATATAAGTTGCATGCAATTTTATGTGTTTAATAACGTATAATTATCTATTATTTGACGTTATGCGATCTTGTTACTTGTATTAATTATTAATATGTGCTATATTAATTGTTAATATGTGATCCATGATAAAAGCATGCATGTTTTTGTCATGGATCTTGAATCTTGATATTTGATATTGTTTGTTAAACTAATTGTTAATTGATTAAACATGCTTAATTTGACGATGTGTTAATTAATTTAGATATATTAGTTAATTAATTGCATGACACATAATTACTATATATATTTAATTAATTCTAAAATTAGGGAAGACGCCATCTTTATTGTTCTTTAATCAACTTTATGTGTTTATTTTATATATTTATTGTAGGGCTTACGCAATCGATTTTTTTAAATCAATGTATGTGGTCCACTTTGTACCATGCTCGAAAACAAGTGGGAACCTTATTTAAATATATACATGTTATTAGTTGATTTTATTATGCATGTTATTAATTGTTAATTGTATTAGTTTTTTATTTATTTTCTTTATTTTTCGTTATGACTCATGATCAAAGCAAATGGTGTTTTTAGAAAAATAAATAAACTTGACTAATAACTATGAAATTTGATATATTATGAACTATTATCTTGCAAAGTCTTATATTTCGACAGTAGTTCGCTTTGCACGGTAATTGGCTCCCAGACGAGACTAGCAAGATTTGTTAGGTTATAATATGTTTTCTAACTTAAAGTCTTATTATTTTTATCGATAACTATATTTGCAATCAACCAATGGCTATTTATAGTGTATGGTTGTTGTAAAATAGTTTACATGTTAATTGACTGTAATAATTCCACGCCTCACTACATGCTTCGACATATGAGGGAATTATCGAAAGAACTTGGGTCTTAGGACACATGTAGTAGTACGATATAGTGGTTTGTCTCTCTTTAATTGGTTTATCAATACCGCGATAAAAAGAATATTACTTTAACTTTGAAAACATGTTGAATTGTCAATTTTTAGGTGTCAAGTCATTAATTTATGTTCACATGATTTGCACATAAATTAAAAAGACATACACCATAATAAAAAACAAAATTGAGTAAAAGTTCTTATTAAAATATATGATACAAATATGTATGCATGCTTCTTCGTACATATTTGATTACACATCGAATTTAATGTACCCTTTGAAAATTTAAGTTAATGTCATCCAATTGTAAGAACACTTGCAGTTGCAATTTACTTTGCATGAGACCTAGATAAATTGCAATCCTAAGGTAAATTTCCACTTATCGTGAGACGGTAATGGAATAATTTACAGTTCTTTATTGGACAACTTAATTGAGTTACATGGTGAGACCCTTAACCCGAGGCATAAGATGTGATGAAACATGCTTACATGACACTATGTGATTGTCCCTAGTGCCATTAGTAAGTCCCATAATGATCTAGGAGTTGCACAGAATTTGCAATTGTTGTTCGATACTTACCTTTTTGAGTACTATCATTACTAGAAAATTAACTGATGTAATGGTACTATGTCAATTAGGATACTAACCTTAAGAAAATTATATGGTTTATGTGTATTAAACTGTGGGTATTTGATTTTCTTTAAGGATTTATTATCGAAAGTACTAACTATGGAAAACTAGAAGGGGGGTTGAATAGTTTTGCCGATTTTAAATTAGTTTCAAAAACTTAGATTCGATCTTATGTAAATTCGTATGGATGGATAGAAAGTATAGGACAATAAGTAATGTAAGTAATGAAAGAAAGTAAAGTAAAGGATAGAAATGACACAACCGATTTATAGTGGTTCGGCTACAAGGACACCTTCCTTGCCATACTCCACTCCTCGAGTCACCTACTCGAGAGTTCAAGCACTATGTCAACAAACTCCTTCAACTTGGCAGAGAAGCCTTCACAAAGTCGCTTACACTTTTTTCGGTACAAAGCTAAATATCGAGTCCTTAACACGGAGGACCAAACCAACACAACTATAACACAACAACTATGTGAAATATAAGATACAAGATCGAGCTACTGAATCTTGTGGAGGAACAAATAAATCAAGGACCCCTTGCTTGGATGACTTGTAGTATCTCGTGATCTCGCCTTTGGAAGGACCTATATGAGAATCACAACAAAAGAAAGAAGAACTACTAGAAATATCAAAAGATCTGAGATTAGAAGATATAGAGAATATATGAGAGAGTTTGTAAGAAGAGAGGTAAGTTATAATGAAGAAATGACTCACTATTTATAGGCAAAAAATCACTACTGTTCCCCGGATCCCACGGATACCTTACATGAGGGATCCGTCCAGTGTATTCCTGGGGATTCATAGGACGCTCCCCCTAAATGGGTTATGGGTCATGAATCATGGGTCATGGGTCATGGATATGAGCCTTGAGTGGCCTCCAAGGTACAATGTATCTATACATTGGGTCAAGGGTTAGCTCCATGGGTATGGGTATGGGTCATGGGTTATGGATTTTACCCATCCTAATAAACTATTATAACAAATGAATTATTACAACAATTTATATTAAATGACTATATATGTAAATGCTTTACAAAAATAACATGTATCCTTATAATTTTAATTATGATAACTTTATATTTGTTATCAACAAAACACAAAGAGATCGCTAAATATGAATAAACATTTTTACGATTTATTTGTATTAACAATCTCCCGCTTTTTGTTGATGACAAAACATAAAGTTATGATGGGTAAAACTTAAGATTAGATGTATGTTTTGAAATCATGTGTATGTTTTACTTCTTCTCCCCCTTTCTGTCGAAACAAAAAATGAACCTAACGAAGAAATAAAGTGTGGAAAAAATATAATCCACGAAGCACTAACTCCCCCTTGACGGTAGCTCCCCCTAGATTGGGGCATCAAGTGAGAAAATAAAAAACCTACAAAGAGAAACGTTAGTAGTACCATTTAATATAATCTTGTATGAGACAAGAAATAAGATGGAGAGCCAAGGTATGTAAACAAAGACTTGTAATAAAACAACAAAGTGTAGTGGTATATAGGCCACTTACAAAATGTAAAACTAAGAACAAGGTTTGTTTTTGTAAATGACTCAAAAGAAAATAAGATAAAATAGTAATATTATTCCTTCCATGCTTGCATAAGGTTATTGATGGAAGTTGTTATGAGTGATGATGTTGATGCGATCAAGGATGTGGTTGAGAATGAATCGCATCTCGTCCCTTATTTTCATTGCAAGTTCCCTAGTGGATTGACAATGTTCACAATGTAAATGATGAGGGTAGTGTGAGTGGAGGTTTTGGTAAGTATGATTTGTGGATGGCGGAATATGTGGTGGAAATGGTGGAAAATATGGATCAAAATCCAGGATGTTGGTGAGTGGTGGTGGAAAAGAACCTATATGTTCTTGTAAAATAATGGGAGCTAGAGGTGGTGAAGTTGTGAGATCATTGTAAAGTGTGTTTGGTGATGTTGGTGGTGTTAAAAAGACTAGTTCTTTTGGGTTTAAGTTGGAAACTAGTTGGGTAGATTTGGATGGTAGTAGCGGAGTGGGTGGTGGACTAGACACGAGTAGTAGGATTGTTTTCGAAGTCTTAAGGAGTTCCGATAGGGTGAGTTTAGGTGGAGACTTGATAGGTGATGGTGGTGTTGTGTTTGTTGGAGATGATGGAGGTGCTACTATAGAATCATTTGGTGGTGAATGAGTAGTTGGTGATTGACTCTTTGACAAAGGTTTAGCTAAACAACAAGGCCGGATGCTAATCCGTGCGGTTCTTCTAGATTTTGGTGGTGGTACAACGGAAGGTGGTAGGATGAAGTTTTGGATTTCTTGAAAAGGATTGTTTTGACTAGGAGGTTCATCAATGTTGGAAGGTCTTTTGGAAACATTTGTGCCTAGTGTTTGCCTATATGCAAACCATTTTGAGTTGCGGTTATCTCGACTCCTAAAAAGAAAAGGAAAATAAACTAGAAGTAAAAAGGCATATTATTATGTGAGATAACCCGAGTGCTCCTTAATTCATTGTTGCTTAAATGAATGTACCCGAAAACACATATTAGTTATGTGTTCCCTTTAGCATTTAAAAGACATGAGATGCAATGAAAACTTGTTTTTACTTTGTATTAATAATGAAAAAATGGTTTGTCCTAGACGTGAGAATAGCTTTGGGAAAATGATACGGGGAGAGGTATCCTTTTAGAAAGCATTTCGAAAAGTATCCTTTTAGAAAACATTTGAAAAAATTTCTTGTATAAAGAGGAAATTTATCTTTAGTTTTGATGGAGTAAAAGAAAATATATGTGGAAAACTAGAAGGGGGGGTTGAATAGTTTTAACAATTTAAAACTTCCTTTTAAATATTTAGATCGACTTATGTCAATCCATTTGATTGTTTATGTTGGACGTTGATAGATGGATATATAAACGTGAAATGAAATATAAAGAGTAAGAAGCACATCACCACAACACAAGTTATTTATAGTGGTTCGGCTACAAGGACACCTTCCTTGCCCTACTCCACTCCCCGAGTCACCTACTCGAGAGTTCGTAAGCACTACACCAACTCCTTGTGTATGCGAGAAGCCTTCACAACGTCGCTTAACCTTTTCCCGGTACAAAGCTAAATACCGAGTTCTTTCACACCAAGGCGAACCACACCTAACACAACGTCGCCTACCCTTTATACGGTGCTAGGCTAACCACCGAGTTCTTTCACACCTTAGGAGAACTAATCCTATCACAACGTCGCCTACCCTTTATTAGGTACTAGGCTAAGCACCTTAGTTCTTTCACACCTTAGGTGAACTACACCTTCACGACACAACACCTAATCTCAAGGAGATCTACTCCTTGTTACAACATCATCAAGGATATCACCATCCTTGTAGATAAACAAATACACATATGTATAACGATGCACCTCATCGATTATATGACCTAAGCATTCTCCCCAAATGCTACTTGATTTGATCCTTTGGCATCCTTCACTAATGCCTTTGACACAACGCTTGGCACCCTTCACTAATGCCTTCGCCTTGACACCTTTAGCATCCTTCACTAATGCTTTTGACACAACGTTTAGCACCCTTCACTAATGCCTTCGTCTTGACACCTTTAGCATCCTTCAATAATGCTTTGACACGGATGATGAGCACCTTTCACTAATGCTTTCATCTTGAAACTTTCGGCATTCTTCACTAATGCCTTCAACCCAACATCTATGGAGAAAGGAAGAACTATCAACAAGAGAACCTTAGTAGTCTTGATGATGACGAAGCATGGCAACTCATGGACTTGAGCTTGCACGTCTTTAGGAGGTGGTGATCTCTCCTTTAAGAGGAACCTAGTAGATCACACAAAAACAAAAGACAAACTACATAGATCACTTAGATCTGAGGTTAGAGGGTTAGAATACTTTGGGGAAGTGTGTGTGAAAAACCATGTGTAGAGAGAAAGAAATGGCTCTCTATTTATAGAGAAAATTCTCTTATGTTCCCCGGATCCCTACCACAAGGGATCCGGCTAGCACAAAGCTAGGGATCCGTGGTCCGCCCCTCTTTGCCCATGGGTATTTTTGGTTATGGGTCATGGGTCATGGGTTATGGGTTGATCCATGGTTTTCTTTCTAGATACAATGAACTTGGTTAAGTGGTATATATAAAACCATGGGTTATGGGTCAAAACCATTTGCTAGTATTTTACCCATTTAGTATATACTTGTATTTACCCATTTTAGCATACACTTAGTTTTTACCCATTTTAGTATACTTAGTTTAAGTATATGTTTAACCCAATATGTAAACACTAGTTGTTGTACATATGTATCTAAATCATAAAATCACTTATACTTGTTTTAGTGTTTTATGTGACAACTTAATTGTGTTAGAAAACTATTAACTCAAACTATTTACGCACTCTATTTGTTTCGTTAAAATGATTTTACTTTTGTTATCGACAAAAATTAGAAGATCGTAAAATATAAATAAACGCTTACGGCTTATTTGTATTAACAATCTCCCCTTTTGTTGATGACAAAACATAAATTTTTAAGGAAAAAGCTAAAATTGTAAAAATTTGAATTTGTAGTTTTTACTTTCTTCTCCCCCTTTTTGTCGAAAAAAAAGTGTTAAAAGAAACTAACACAATTTTTATAAGAAAAAATGTAAAAATGTAAAAGAGAGCAAGTGACGGGAATGGTACTCGTCTTAACTCCCCCTTGACGAGTCCATCCCTATGTAAGGGCGTCAAGGACATAACGTAAAATAAACTAATTATGTTTGCAACTAAGTTTGAAAATGGTTCGTCTAAGTGACGAGAATGTGCTCCCCCTTGAATATTGCAATGTTGCAATGGGGTGTCATGAAGTGTTAATCCAAAAATGAATTAAGTTGCAAATGATTTTGCAATGTCGTTTGACACAAAGCTCCCCTAGCTTTATGGTGTCAATATCTTCATGTGTATTTTGAATAACTACAAAACAAAGATTAGAAAAACAAGAGTATAGTGCATAATTTTCTGCAAAAGAGACTCAAGTTAGTATAAATTTGTGCTCTGTACCACGGATCCCACGGTTCCCTTTAAGAAGGGATCCGTCTAGTTATCTCGAAGGGATCCGGCTATCTGTTGACAGTATCTTCAAGGTGAAGAAATGTCAATGAATGCTATTTTGAGAGAATGAGATATATGTACAATATATCAAGCACAACACAAAATAATCATAGCATATAAGTATTCATTCAATAAAACAAGAGATACACCACCAAATCTCTAAAACTAAGAGAATGAACTAGCCAAACAAGTGCTACTAATGCTAACAATTTACCCCAAACTTAAGATTCGACGAAAAGCTTAATGATTTTTAATGATGAGAAGAGTTTTCCTCAGCATTTTGAGCTTGTAGTTCATGTATCAATTTATCTAGTTCATGTATCATTCTTTCCCTATGTTTACAATGATCACAATCCTTGTCATGGTTTTGATTTTCTTGAATTGAAAATTCAAGTGAAGTGGGTTGAGGATCTTCAAATGGTTGTGAGGTGGTTCTAAGCACTAATGATGTTGGTTGTGTGTTTGGTTTAGTAGGATTAGGTGATGAAATCCTAGTGAGAGCACTCTTCTTCTTAAATGGTTTCCTTGGTGTGGGAGAGATCCTACCATTGGTGGACTTAACCGAAGATGATCCGGTTGAGGAAACTTCTTGTGTGATTCTAGTGATCTTCTTGGGTGGTCTTTGAGTGGATGAGTTAGCACTAGGGGCTTTAGTCATGGTGATGATGGTACAAGTAAGAACTTCTTGGATGTGATTGAGAGTGATGGTTTTAATCCTAAGATTATTTGGTTTATAAAGGATGATTTGAATGAGAAAAATTAAATTATTGACCACTTAGAGGAATAGGCATGCTCTTGGGGTTTTGATCAGTTCTAGGAGGATAACTAATAAATTCTAAAGGTGGTTTAGAAAACCAAGAGGTGTTTTGAATATGGAAGCTGATTTTTGCTTTTTGTACTTACGGATCCCGCGATCCCTCTCGCAGAGGATCCGCTGGTTAAGAACCAGGGGATCCGCGAACGACAAGGCTTAGATGAAATCATTATTATTAATGGATTTCAAGGGTTTTGACTCAGTTTGAAGTCTCTAGCTGTTGGAAGTCTTAACTATAAGTAATGGTGTTTGATGACTAAAGTGTTCTTGGAAATATGGGTTATAAGGAGAAGAGTTTTGCAATTGCATTTAAGACTTAATCCACTAATGTTCTTGGAAATGTGATGATTAACATGCACAAGGTTGAGATTGAGTTTCACGATCTAGGAACTCATTTAAAATGAGATGGAGTGTTTGAGTTAGGAAGATGAGTTGAGATGATTGTTTTAGCTATGTTTGACATAAACTGTCACACGGATCCCACTGTTCCTTCCTTGAAGGGATCCGCTAGGATAATCCTAGGGATTCGGCTCTCAGCTTATGACAGTGTTTGAAATGAGGTTTCTAGGAGCAAAAGCCTATCTTATTTTGAATGTTTCAGTTTCCCTAAAGGTTTAGGATGAAAGGGTACTTGAATGATTAGAGGTAATAAGTGTTGTAGCAAATGATTGCTTTTTATAGAAGGGGAATGGGACAAGATGACTACCAATGGTTGTCTAAGGATAACATTAAGAGTTATGAAGGTGTCAAGTCATAAAAATGATCCTAGTGATCAGATTTAGGCTTGAGGTGATATTAAGAAAAATTCTTAAAACTACAAAAATTGAAAAACTAATTTTTGTCTTATCTTTGAGATATTAATGACTAGAAGCAATTTCCTAAAATTGCTTAGCTTATCTTCTTAAGTGTTTTGAGAGGTGAGAAATAGTTTGTGAGTAGTCGAAGCGGAAATATGGTGAGTTTAGATGTGTTGATAAAATAAGACTAAGATCTTAAGTAAGCCTTTAGTGAGTCTAAGCCTTTCTCATCCTAGCAGTGGACTTAGTTGGGTTCTAAAATCATATGCTAAGCTAATGTGATGTTATCTAGAAAGCGCTTTTGATGTATTGAATCTTTGTATTGCGACCGATGTCACGGATCCCACGGTTCCATCAAGGGAGGGATCCGGCTAGGCTAATCCTAGGGATCCGGCATCTGCAGATCGTAACCAACACAGTAACCTACACGTAAATGATGCGCAGCTTTATGCACACTAGTAAATCCACAGATAAACAGTAGAAACAATCATGTTTATCACAAAACACTAGTTAAAGACAATATCCAAGTAATCATAAACCGAAAGAGCTAAAATGTAATCATTTAAACATAAGATAAAGAAAACAAGCACAATCCTATTGTCTCTTTCGTCAATCCTTTCTTTTCCTTTTTGACGGCTTAGTGAGGTTGTATGCGAGGTTTTGAATCATGCCCCTCAATTGCTTAAATTCCGCGGTCTCATTTGGAATGGTCGGAAGTTGTTTGTGGTATTCAAGGAATTCCAATTTGATATTGGCTACTGGGCGACCTCTTCTTCATCTTCTTCTTCTTCATCTGCCGAGGAGTCCGAGAGAGCTTCTGGTTGCTCTCTATTGACCATGAACCGTTTAGAGGGTCGTTTGGTAAGAGGTACCATGACGTGGTCGGAAAGATAATGATCATCGTTGATAGGAGATGGTTGCAATGTACCAACATACTTACAAAATCGTGTTAGGAGCATACCATACGGAAGTACCATGTTGGAAGCTTTGAATACCCCAGCCATTCTCCTTACCATGTAATAGGCAAGATTAAATGGCCTTTGATGGATAAGACAATAGATCATTTGCACAAGACATGCGTTTGGATGATCTTTGTTTCCAACTAGGCTAATGACATTTTCCCTAAGGATTTATTCCCATTTTCTAAACATGGGGTGCATTTCGGAAAGTTCCATTTGAAAGGGATTACGGTGAATGAGCTTCTTGTTTCGGTCGAAACGGGATTGGTCGGTTCTTATTTTGAAAATAGTGTCTCGGATGGTTTCGGGTTCATCAATAGGAGTGTTATAGAGAGGCTTAGGATCAAGTGCAAGGTTTTGGGCGTTAATTGCCCAATCTTGAGAGTACATACAAATTCCTTCACAAGGAATGCGAAGAGTTTGAGCAAAGGTGTTGAGAGGAAGAGTGAAGTTTTGTTTATTGATGATGAAAGTAATTGAGATGCTATCATCGACGTTTCGAATGATCCTAAAGCTTTTGTAAAATTCAAAATGAAAACCGGACAAATTTTTTCATCTATGTCAAGGAGACAATCAAAGTTGATTGTCGAGAAAACTTGACGAATGTCGGTATCTTCAAGGAAACATTCCTTGACTACACGACCTTCGTGGATAAGTCGCTTTACAAGGCTTTTGAAAATTTTACGGTCGGTTTTGGTCAATCCCTTTTACGATAGTAATGAGTAAGGTAGTGGGCGGTGTCATGATGATCTTGTTGAGTAGCTTTGGGCATGGTTGGTCCTAAAAATACAAATTTTCCAATTAGGTAAAGTTAGTTGGGATGGGTTTATGGTTTTGATTTGTATTAACAATGTTGTGAACACAATGTGATTTTGTTAAAAGCCCTTTTTCATGATTAATTTAAAGAGCCCTAATTAAATTAATTGATTAAAAATTAAGAAACCATAAACCCTAGGATGAGGATGATGAAAATTAGAACAAGTTAATGTAATTACTTACAATGATGTTCTAGGAAGGAATACTTGAGATTATGGAAGCTAATGAGGATGGATTCAATAGCTTAGTCGTTTTGGTGTTATGTGAATAGAGGGAAAAAGATCAGTGGTGAATTTTTTTGAAAGCGTATAGTGAGTTCTGCTCCACGGTTCCCCCGGATCCTTTGTATTTGGGATCCGGCTAGTACAACTAGAGGGATTCGGCCAATGGGACGTAAAGGGAGTTGTTTGGTATTATTTTTGTAGTAGGCTTATAAATTAGCTTGCCCAAAAATATGGAGGTATTTGATGAGGATTGTTTTTGAATGATGATTTTCGATGAATTACATATCGAGGGTTCATATGTGATGACGGAGTTAGTTTGACGAGAAAAAAATAATATCATCCCCTATGTTGAAAAAGACTAAAGGTGACGAAAGAGACTTCTAATGATGTTAGTGATTAGTTAAGCAAAGATAACTTATGACAATAAATGGGACTCATGTAACCTATCTAATGAAGAGTAAAACATACCTCTATGCTTCTTGATTTGGTATAATACCAAAAATACTTCATGAGCTTTTAAAGTAATCCTTTGTACTTGGTGTACATAGGTTGTGATTACTTTTTAGATCCTTCCTTGAATGTTGACTTCATTAATCTTTGAATGAAGACTTTGAAGAGATTCTAGCACGAAGATTTCTTAAGAGCAAAAACGATTAGAATCATCTATCAATGTCCAACAAAATGATTTAAAAGAAAATATGACCAACAAGAAAAAATCCTTCTTTGTAGTTTTCAAACATACACGGATCGTATCAAGTCTTTAAAGTACAACATACTTTAAGAAACTTGGTAACGAAGCTCTGATACCAATTGTGGAAAACTAGAAGGGGGGGTTGAATAGTTTTAACAATTTAAAACTTCCTTTTAAATATTTAGATCGACTTATGTCAATCCATTTGATTGTTTATGTTGGACGTTGATAGATGGATATATAAACGTGAAATGAAATATAAAGAGTAAGAAGCACATCACCACAACACAAGTTATTTATAGTGGTTCGGCTACAAGGACACCTTCCTTGCCCTACTCCACTCCCTGAGTCACCTACTCGAGAGTTCGTAAGCACTACACCAACTCCTTGTGGCGGAGAAGCCTTCACAACGTCGCTTAACCTTTTTCTGGTACAAAGCTAAATACCGAGTTCTTTTTCACACCAAGGCGAACCACACCTAACACAACGTCGCCTACCCTTTATACGGTGCTAGGCTAACCACCGAGTTCTTTCACACCTTAGGAGAACTAATCCTATCACAACGTCGCCTACCCTTTATTAGGTACTAGGCTAAGCACCTTAGTTCTTTCACACCTTAGGTGAACTACACCTTCACGCCACAACACCTAATCTCAAGGAGATCTACTCCTTGTTACAACACCATCAAGGATATCACCATCCTTGTAGATAAACAAATACACATATGTATAACGATGCACCTCATCGATTATACGACCTAAGCATTCTCCCCAAATGCTACTTGATTTGATCCTTTGGCATCCTTCACTAATGCCTTTGACACAACGCTTGGCACCCTTCACTAATGCCTTCGTCTTGACACCTTTAGCATCCTTCACTAATGCTTTTGACACAACGTTTGACACCCTTCACTAATGCCTTCGTCTTGACACCTTTAGCATCCTTCAATAATGCTTTGACACGGATGATGAGCACCTTTCACTAATGCTTTCATCTTGACACTTTCGGCATTCTTCACTAATGCCTTCAACCCAACATCTATGGAGAAAGGAAGAACTATCAATAAGAGAACCTTAGTAGTCTTGATGATGACGAAGCATGGAAACTCATGGACTTGAGCTTGCACGTCTTCAAGAGGTGGTGATCTCTCCTTTAAGAGGAACCTAGTAGATCACACAAAAACAAAAGACAAACTACATATATCACTTAGATCTGAGGTTAGAGGGTTAGAATACTTTGGGGAAGTGTGTGTGAAAAACCATGTGTAGAGAGAAAGAAATGGCTCTCTATTTATAGAGAAAATTCTCTTCTTTTCCCCGGATCCCACGGATCCCTACCACAAGGGATCCGGCTAGCACAAAGCTAGGGATCCGTGGTCCGTCCCTCTTGCCCATGGGTATTTTAGTTATGGGTCATGGGTCATGGGTTATGGGTTGATCCATGGTTTTCTTTCTAGATACAATGAACTTGGTTAAGTGGTATATATAAAACCATGGGTTATGGGTCAAAACTATTTGCTAGTATTTTACCCATTTAGTATATACTTGTATTTACCCATTTTAGCATACACTTAGTTTTTACCCATTTTAGTATACTTAGTTTAAGTATATGTTTAACCCAATATGTAAACACTAGTTGTTGTACATATGTATCTAAATCATAAAATCACTTATACTTGTTTTAGTGTTTTATGTGACAACTTAATTGTGTTAGAAAACTATTAACTCAAACTATTTACGTACTCTATTTGTTTCGTTAAAATGATTTTACTTTTGTTATCGACAAAACATTAGAAGATCGTAAAATATAAATAAACGTTTTTACGGCTTATTTGTATTAACAATATATATACCTTGAGTTTTGAAAATCTCAATATTGTTTGTGTGTTGTGTGTGAAATAGAGATCCTAGACTCAAAAAAGAAGGTAAGGCTAACATTTACATACCTTGTAGAGTTGAGAAACAAATTACGACGATTGTTCCATAAGACCAAGACCAAGGTGAAGCAAATTGAATTGTTCCCGCTTCAACGGTTTGGTGAGGACGTCAGCTATGTTGTCTTCGGATGCTACCTTCTCAATAGAAATGTTCCCCTTTTGAATATTGTCTCTTAAGAAGTGATGACGAATCTCTATCTGCTTGGTGCGAGAGTGCAATACTGGATTTTTGCTTAAGTCAGTGGCACCTTTGTTGTCGCATAAAATGGCTATGTCACTTAGATGAATGTCGTAGTCAACTAACGCTTATTTCATCCATAGTGCTTGTTGGCATGCTTTGCCCGCAGAGACATATTCGGCTTTGGTTGTTGATATGGCCAATGCCGTTTGCTTCTTCGAGAACCAAGATGTTAAACAACATCCCATAAAAGTACATACACCACTTGTACTCTTTCGGTCAACATAATCACCTGCATGGTCAGAATCCGCATATACAATTGTTTCCACCCCCGTCCCCTTAGGATACCATAATCCTAATTGAGTAGTAGCCTTAATGTAACTAAATATTCTTTTGACGGCTTCTAGATGTGAGGTTTTAAGGTCTTCTCGAAACCTAGCACATAGACAAACACTAAACATGATATCCGGCCGACTAGCCGTAAGATAGAGAAGACTACCAATCATGCAACAGTATTTTGTGTTCTCAACGGATTCACCGTCTTCATCTTTTGTAAGTTTGGTATCGGGTGACATTGGTGTTCTTATAGGTTTCTACTCTTCTAAACCAAATTTCTTAAGCATTTCTTTTATGTATTTAGATTGATTAAAGAAGATACCATCTTCTAGTTGCTTAATTTGTAGACCAAGAAAGAAGCTTAGTTCTCCCATCATACTCATCTCAAACTCATCATGCATGATTTTTGAGAAATCATCACACATGTCTTGACAAGTCGATCCAAAAATAATATCGTCCACGTATATTTGAACAATAATTATATGTGATTCCCTTTTCTTTGTGAAAAGTGTATTATCAACTAACCCCATGGTGTAGTCGTTTTTGATTAAAAATGATTTAAGTCTATCATACCAAGCCTTTGGAGCTTGTTTAAGACTGTAAAGAGCTTTCTTTAGTTTGTACACGTGGTTAGGTTTTTCGAAATCGATAAAGCCCGGAGGTTGAGCTACATAGACTTCTTCTTTAATAAATCCATTTAGAAAAGCACTTTTAACATCCATTTGAAAAAGCTTAAGATCATTAGCACAAGAATAAGCAAGAAGTATTCTTATATACTCTAATCTAGCCACGGGAGCATAGGTCTCATCAAAGTCTATGCCTTCTTGTTGATTATACCCTTAGGCAACGAGCCTAGCTTTGTTTCTAGACACTACACCGTTTGCATCTAACTTGTTTTTTATATACCCATTTAGTTCTTATTATGGTTTGGTTATTAGGTGGAGGGACAAGTGTCCAAACATCGTTAGAAACAAATTGAGTTAACTCTTCTTGCATAGCCATTACCCAACTTTCATCTTTTATGGCTTCTTGTGTATTTTTAGGTTCTATGGTTGAGATAAAACAAAATAAACTACTTTGGTTTTGAACTTGAGATCTTAAGGTTCTTTCATTTAACTTTCCTATGACCTTATCTACGGGATGATCTTTAGACTCTTTAATATTGATGATTTCATTGTTTAATGGTTCATTTTCTTTGTTTATATTTTCCTTGATTTCTATGGCTTGACTTTCAACTATCTCATCATCGACAAGAGGTTGGGTAGGTTTAGGTGGACTTTCATCAAATTTTACGCTTAATGACTCTTCAACCTTCATTGTTTCTTTATTTAATATAACATAAGCTTTACTATTAGGAGAGTAACCTAAGAAGATACCTTCGGTTGATTTAGGATCAAACTTAGTTAGGTAATCTTTAGTGTTAAGTAAGAAACATTTGCTACCAAAGACTCTAAAATGTTCTAACATAGGCTTTTTACCTCGAAGTAAGTCGTATGGAGTTTTATCTAAGAATGGTCTAATTAGGACTCGGTTAAGTATGCATGTTGATGTATCAATGGCATTGCACCAAAATTTCTGAGGAATAGATTGCTCATTAATCATGGTCCGACTCATTTCTTGTAGAGTACGATTTTTCCTTTCAACTACCCCATTTGATTGTGGAGTGCGAGGAGCCGAGAAATTGTGAGTAATACCATTAGCATCACAAAAAGCTCCAAATTGCTCTTCATTATCAAATTCCCTACCATGATCCGTTCTAATAGACACTATAGGACTTCCTAGTTTTCTTTGGATTTTCTTACTTAATATTTCAAAGTAATCGAATGTTTCAGTTTTATTCTTTAAGAATTTAACCAAAGTATAGTAGTTACCTCCATAACTTTGAATAGTGGATGGACCAAATAAATCCATGTGAAGTAATTCTAGACACCTAGTAGTAGAGACCATATTTTTAGCCTTATGGCTAGCGTGGACTTGTTTTCCTACGTTACAAGCATCACAAAAGTGATGTTCGTATTTTAATTTGGGTAGATCTCTTACTAGTTCTTTAGATGATAGCGATTGAAGAAGTCGCATATTGGCGTGACCCAATCTTCGATGCCATAGGGTCCAAGTATCATCCATAGAAGTGAGACAGAGTTTGTCATTGGGTTCATTACCGATTTTAATGACATAGACTCCATGTTTTCTAATGCTTTTTCCTATGGTAATACCGTTTTTCAATATTTTACTCGTTTCACTCAAAAGAACGCTTGCACTTTTTATCACATATTTGTCCTATACTTAGAAGGTTGAAATTTAAGTTTTCTACGTGACATACATCGTTAATGGTTAAGGATTTGTGAGAAATCATACATTTACCGATGATTTTATAACTTTGCTATTACCAAATACCACATTTCCCGATTGAAGGATTCATTATGTGGAAAATAAGTGTTTGTTACCGTCATGTGCCTCGCGGTAACCCGCTATCCTTGACCCATTCATCCGATCTAGGTCGACCTTTAAGCACACCTAAGAAAACAATTAACTCAAAAGTTTGGTCCCCATTTGTTCATGGGTCCATTAGTGTTGTTGGATCGATATACTTTAATCAAACTATCTTAACTAGCTTGTTAAGGTTTAATAACCTCGGATAAATCCTAAGTTATTAACAAAGAAACACCGAGTAATCTTTATTAAGTACGCGGAATTTACTTAACAAAGCTAAGAAGAATAACCTTTTATTATAAACTCTAAATCGGCTTATTATGCAGATACTCTAATACAACTCTAAGATAATCGAACTTTTCTCTAAAACTCTAATTTCAAATCGTAAGTCATATCATTAATGCCAATCTAGGAGTCCTTTTATAGGCTCAAGGATATCCTAGTCGGTTTACAATTGATAACCTTGTATGACAAGTAATCTAAACATAGAATACAATTCTTTCCATAAACGTATATAACAGTTCTTTTGTTCTTGCAAAGATTTTTGACTTCATATTGCAAGATTTTGACTTTGTCTTTAACGATTTCTTTGAGTCTTTAACTTCTTCCAAGATTACTTTGCAACTTACAAGTACTTTGATATCTTCAAGACTTTGATATCCCAACAATCCTCCCCTAACTTGAATTCTACTTGCTTGACTTCAAGTTCCTTTGTGAATATATCTTTAATGTGACTTCATCTTTTTTAAAAACGGATTGTTTCTTAGTCTTTAAGCTTTATCTCTGTAATATCCTGCTCTTGTCAAAGTATCTCTTAGAATTGTTCTCTTTACGCAAAGATCCGAAGCTCCATCAAAGCCATTATCTCCGAGTAGCCAAACGTTTTGGTGTGTAAGACCATGGTACATTGATAACCATATGATTTTTAGCAAACCACCGGCTATCAACAGATTTGTTTTGTCTTTACCAAAAGTCGTACCCTTCTCGACTAGTTAGTTCTTCTATCTAATTGTGAACTAATTACCAATAATGGTTTTTCCACAGCCTTTACCACAAGCCATTTTCTTGTGGGCTAGCCAACTCTTCACATTCTCTGATATGGTGAGTTGATTACCATACAACTTATTAGCAAGTTGTCAACTAAAAACGGATTTGATATATTTTACCGTGAGCCGTTTGCTCATGGATTAGTCAATCCTTTTGTTACCATGGTGGATTGATAACCTATTGATGTTATCATCACAAAACCCATTTATTGAACCTTTATTTCAAAATATTTATTACTTAGCAACAAGGTTTCTTCTAAAATTTATTTAACTGGTTTAGTTCAAAACAAGACTTTGATGAAAGTATCGTTCTGATCAAATAGCATTTTGAATAAAAGTACGATATATCAAAAAGTATTTATTCAAATAAAATTCATACCGCTTATTGATCATTCTCGCAATGGTAGTCCAGTATATAAACAAGTTGATAACCATGCAAGCAGTTTCATTATCCTCTTCCACTTCCAATCCATGCTCTAGCATTCTTCTCATGAGCTCAACTGTGAGAGGATATCTTCTTTCTGCAAACATGTGTATCATTGTTCCATTTTCTAGTTCCAAAACATGAACTCCAGATTCTTCAAAGAATCTCCAAAGAAACTATTTCCCAGCTTTCTTGATTCTTCCGTATATCATCGATTCTTTCTTCCGCTTTCCCATAAAGTTATAAGATCACCATGTAAAATCAAACCAATCCCTTCCAATGGATTATTTTCAAAGTAAGCCTTCACAACATGATATAAGTAGAATAGGTCTACTCTATCTATAATATGCAAGAAATCCCATAGCCTATTAAAGACTTTGAAGCTTTCATCTTCTTTATGAAAAATCATATAATCTCCATTCTTGGATTTCACAACTTTAAAAACACCGATCTTTGATCCGTTTCATCTTCATGTTATCCTCTTCCTTTGTATAATCAAAATCTACCACTCTGAGATAATTCTTCAATTCATCTCTAGTCTCGATCTTAATTCACCTTTTCTTTCTTTGAAAACTGAACATCTCAGAATTCAGCTTTTTCTTTTTCTCTTTAAGCTCTTCTTCCTTTCAGATTCAGGTCAATGAGCTTCTTCTCTAAAGTCTTTAATATCAGAACACTCTTCTTATAAGCTGTGTTTCAAAGATCATAAAGTCTTTTCATATCAACATAGTTTAACTTCTCAGAAACCCTTATATCCTCGACCTTCTAAATAAGCCATCATAGCATTCCTATCCTTAGCTAAATTAGGTCTTCTTGGCATATATCTAACAGGTGTAGGGGACTGTGAAGGTTCAGAGCTTTCAAAGATCTAATTTATCTTGCACCTTTTGAGTCGCTTTTCTATTGAGCTTTTGAGCTTCTGTTCTTTTCTATCTTGAGCATCTAACTCTTCTTGAACTTTTCTAGTCAGTAGCTGACTTCATTCCTAGCAACTTCAATTGCTCTAAGTTCCGCCAAAGTGAGTTTCTTTTTCTTTGTTTCAACCAGAATACCTTTCCCTTTATCTTTTGGATCAATTGAAGGTTGAGAAGTTCTTGGTTGTTCTTCTTCTTGTACATCTCTAATAGTAACTCCTCCTTTTGGTTGTGACAAATCTAATATTGTAGCAATTAATTCATCATCACTTGCAGAGTAAATGGGTTTGAATGTAGCTTCCTCTTCTTCTTCTATAACAATTGTAGAAGGACCAGCATCTTCTTCAAAATTCAATACCCTTGGTGTAATTACTTCTTGACTAGATGTATCATGAAAAACATTACTTTGATGTTCAGATTCCTTGAACATCGTACCTTGATGTTCGATTTTTGAATATCAAGACTTTGAACTTCCACTTCCTGAATCACGAAATAATCTTTTCTCAAGCGGTATTTCTATGCATTCTTTCTTCTTCAACATCTTCTTTCAAATTTTCCTTTTCTAAATTCCTCCCCAAGTTGATGTAAGATGATTTAGGAAACTTCTTTCGTTTTAATTCCTTTCGAAGTTGTTTACGACGTTTGTTTTCCTCTTTAACCCATAAGTTGAAACCTTGATATATGGTTTAATAAAATTCCTCAACCAAACATACCTACGCTTCAATTTCCTAAGTGCTTTAGCTTGAAACTCAACAGTTTTTTTCAATCTAACAAGCTCCCTTGTCAAAGCATAATTATCCAAAGTCAACCTTTGTGAATGTTCTTCTAAACGAAACTTGAGGCAGAATGTTGTGGAGATGGAGTAGGTGTTCTTTCAATCTCCTTGAACCTCGGGCTTGGAGAAACAAGACTGTCAAAGATGCAAGCGATACCTTCAATGGAATCAAGATTTCGGATGCAAGACTTCTTGTGAGGCAAAGACTTTGTGAAGCGGATCTTGGAGAAACAGAACTTTGTGAAGTAAGCACTATGTACAAAATCGGAGCTCACTTTCTTCATCCTCTCCACTTCATTACGCATACCTTGAACAACTTCCATTATTGTAGAAGTTAATGGAATATCTCCACCTCTGAACAAAGCACTTCGCCTAGCCATAAATGTAAAGATTTTGGCTTGTTGCACAATAACAGGTAACAGCAGGGTTTTGGAACATCACCAATTGCTTGTTTAAGAAAACCTCCGTAAACCTTGGGTACATTAACCATTTTGACCCAGAGGATATATGTGATAGCATCCCATCCAAAATAAGCTTTGAAAAATTAAACACTTTCACAGAGCTAGTCCAACCACTACAGATGCTATATTAGACCCAAACTGCTCCCAAGAAGTACTTTTAGAACTTATGCAATGAAGCAAGTACATGAATCAAGAACTTCCATTGAGGACGTAATAATGCTTTCTTGAATGTTTGTTCTGCTAAAGATCCTTCATAACCAAGATTCCTAAAAGTATCCCAAATCAGTTGCTTGTCAAATCGAATAGACCCATCTTCATCTCCAAATAATAAATCTTCGAATAGAGGCTTCGTAATCTTGATAGTCCGTCCGACAAAGAATCAGATCTAATATAATATACATCCTCCTCCATGTTATCTCTAGCATTAGCCCAAAATTCTTGAATCCATGGTTCAATAACATCCGTTCAACCAAAAGAGCATAACTAATAGGCGACCCAAGAAGATAATCAACAATATCATAAAAGCCATATTAAGCCTCGGTCTTGTCCAAATTAGCAACCATATTGTGCTTAGAAACAGTTAAACGATTCGCCATTTTTGAATGAGTGAGCACAATAAAGATTTTATTGAAGAATAAAGAGATGGTGATCGGGAGATAAGTATGGAAAAGATGTAAAGTAATAATATGAGGGGGAAAATCGGAAAGTAGTTATTTATAGGTAGGATTTGAAAATCACGACCTATAATAACAAAGTTACCGTATTATCAATTACCCATCAATATTACCGTTGGAACAAGACTTTATATACGACAAACAAGTACTTTCCACATAACCGATCTTTCCCAAGCAGACTTTCCAAGCGGTACTTTCGTGAAAACAAGATACTTTGCCAAAATTTCTTCATATAAACTAAGTATCAACAAACATCCTCCCCTCAAGCAATACATAGGACTATACTAACACCTTATAGTCCTCCCCTTAAACGAAGCTTAGTAGTTAATCATTCCAATGCTCACAACCAAGTGATTGAATCGTGACACATCAAAACCTTTTGTAAGTAAATCAGCTACATTGTCATCCGTGTGAACCTTAACTACATTGATGAGCCTATGCTCATAACAATCTCGGATAAAGTGATGCCTAATCTAAATATGCTTTGTCTTGGAATGATACACATGATTCTTAACAATACAAATTGTACTCTCATTATCAATATTGATAGGAGTATTTTTGAAATTGAACCCATAGTCCAAGAGTTGATTCTGCATCCACAAAACTTGACCACAACAACTACGTGCGCAGCTACATATTCAAACTTGATAGATGATGTTGCTTTGCAATTGTACGCTTTTGCATTGCCGAGGAGACTAGCCTTCTTCTAAGATATTGGCATCCACCGCTTGTGGATCTTCTATCATAATTATCACCAAAGATAGTCACTATCTCAAAAAGCTTCCAAGTTAAAAGGTGACTCTTTAGGATACCACAACCCCAACTTAGGTTGTTGTTTCAAATAACAAAAACTCTTTTAATCTGCATTCATGTGAGAGATCTTGGTGAGACTTGATATCTTGCACATAGACAAACCGCAAACATGATATCAGGGCTGGATGCGAAGATACATAAGAGAGCCAATCATTGATCTATAAAGCTTGACTTCAAAGGGATGTCCATCTTCATCTTCGCCCAATGAATTGATAGATTTAATAGGTGTAGTAACAACCTTCATATCATCAAAATTGAATTTCTTAAGTATGTCAATAACATACTTGTCTTGACTGATAAAAATACCTTCCTTTGACCGCTTAACCTCAAGTCCTAAAAAGAAATTCAACTCTCCCATTGAACTCATTTGAAATTCTTTCTGCATCACCGCCAAACTCCTTAACCATGGACTGCTTGGTAGCCCCAAAGATGATATCATCAACATAAACTTGAACTAACATGATATCTTTCTTGTCTCTTTTGATAAACAAAGTCTTGTCAATAGCTCCCTTCTATATCCATGTTGCAATAAGAATGTGGAGAGTCTCTCATACCAAGCTCTAGGTGCCTGATGAAGGCCATAAAGAGCCTTAACAACCTTGTAGACTTTGTTTGAATGTTTAGGATCTTCAAAACCAGGAGGTTGTTTGACATAAACTTCCTCTGTAATCTTGCCATATAAAAGGCACTTTTAACATCCATCCGTAAACTTGAAAGCCCATATAAGAAGCAAAAACAAGAAATATTCTAATAGCTTCTATTCTTGCTACAGGAGCAAATACCTCATCATAATCTACCCCTTCCTCCTGTCTATAACCCCCGAGCAACTAACCTTGCCTTGTTTTTGATAACATTGCCTCTTTCATCTCTTTTAACTCTAAAACCCACACGTTCCAATAACTCTCTTCCCATAGATCACATAAAACCCAAACTTCTTGAAGTTTAAATTGAAGAACTTCTTCCTGCATAGCTTCAACCCAGCTTTCTTTAGTCAAAGCTTGAGCAATATTCTTGGGTTCCTCTTGAGAGATGAAACAAGTAAATAAACAGTTTTGATGGTCCTTATGATTCAGCCTGTTTTGTTTATACACAAAGCTAAGTAAAGCATTGTGAGGTTTTGTGAAACCCTTAGCTTTGTGTCTAGTCAAGACTCCGTAAGTAGAAGGACCAATGATTTGATCAGAAGGATGATCCTTATGAGTTCTTAAGTTTGGAGACCGTGGAACTTCATAATTATCATCTAAATTAGTAACATCAGCACCTTCATTGGAATTTGGAAAAATACCTTCATCTTCAAATTCATCATCGTTATCTTCTAATCCGTGCATGGTAGGATCATTCGAGATAAGCTAAAGTACTTGTCGGTGGTGCAGCATTACTTTGTTCAAAAGTACTTGCCCAAAAGTACTTTGTGAGAGTACTCAGTCTTGTTCTTCTTCTTTGCCTCTTCATAAGCTCTCCTTTGTTCATCGATGTAAGAATGTGCTAAAACATCTTGAAGAAGCATCTGATTAAGTTCCTCTTGAATAGATTGATCCTCGGCAGATAATGAGGATTGTGTGCAACAAAGATTTGTTTTGAAGAATCAGACTTTGCTTAGAACAGTAAGACTACTGGTTTGAACTTACGAGGATCTTTATCGTGCGACATCGAGGTCTAATATGAACTTCATGAACAACATATTGGATATCTTCTTCATTGTGCATAGGTTGATTTTCTCTCTCACAGAACATAATTCATTGAAGGAGATAAAATCTCAAGATCAAACATCCAATCAGAACCTTTACCTTTCTCATTGTCTTGATCTTCTAAAAACTCAACATGAAGACAATCTTGAACCTTCTTAGTAACTTTGTTGTATACTCTAAAGCCCTTACTTTTAGTGCAATAACCCAATAAGTATCCTTCTTCTGACTTGCCATCAAACTTCCCTAGATTATCAATAGTGTTTAAAATAGTAAGAGGGCATCCAAAAGGTTTCATAAACGAATGTTGGGTTTATTGCCCATCAGCAATTCATAAGGTGTCTTCATCTGTGGTTTAGTAGTGAGAGACTCTGTTAAGTACATAACAAGCGTACTACGACTTCTGCCTTAACCAATAGGTAGGTGAGAATCTGCTAACATTGTTCTTCTGCCGCTTCAATCAAAGTCCTATTCTTCCTTTCTCGCAACACCATTCATTGTGGTGTTCTTGCAATACTAAACTCCCTTTTATGCCTTTGTTTGCACAAAATTCATCCATAAGTTTGTTCTTGAATTCAGCCCCATTGTCACATCTAATACCTCTAACCTTGAGTCTCAGTTGGTTTTCAAGAGCAATAATCGTTAATCGGATAGCATCAAAAGTATCATCTTTAAAACCCAAAAGAAAACCCAACTCGAATCTACTACAATCATCAGAACAACCAAACAAGCGGTACTTTTTCTTATTTAAACTTGCCACGAGACAGTCCAAATAAATCCATATGTACTTAATCAATGGTTCTCTAATAGTTCTTTCCTCAAGCTTCTTGCTAGAAGCTTTGTGTTGTTTACCCTTCTTGCATGCCAAACATGATTGATCATTCTTGTAAGTCTTTGAAGGTAGACCTCTAACTAAATTGCCTTTGACCGTTTGTTGATATTCTTGAAATTAACATGACCCAATCTTCTATGCCATTGATGCCTCTTCTTGATGTTGCTTTAGCCATCAAACATGTGGCTCTGCCATATGAATGTAGACTCTTCATGTCTAAACTATACACATCATTTGTCCTTGGTACTCTAAGTACTACCAAGTCATCATCAACATGTTTAAAGTCAGAGGAAAGGATGAGACATTCTGTGTCGAATAACACGAATGCTTTTTATCACAAATTTGAGAGACTGACAACAAGTTGAACTTAAGCTCCTTCACATATCCGACATTCTCAAAATCGATTCTTCCAGCTTTAATTGTTCCTTTCCCAATAATCCTTCCTCCATTGGGATCATTCCCAAATGCAACTTTTCCTCCACTAATCTTCCTAAAATCGATGACGGGATCTCTTTGTCTCCTGTCATACTTCCAGAGCAACCACTATCCACAATAAGATGATCTTTAAGCTCCTCTTCCGGGTTGCCCTCACGCACATAAAGAAAAGAGTTAGAAACTTTTAGGAACCCAAGCCATTAATGACTTGTGTTCCCCTTGTGGAGTTACAAACTCAAATTCTTTGAGAATGTAATTCCCACTATCTTTCAAATGATGATCCAAAATTATCTTTTGATTTTTAGCATGTGGATTTTCAAAACTTTCAGGTTTTTCAACATAAATCTCTTTCACCAGATTTTTAGCATTTTCTTGTGTCGCACAAACATCTAATTCACTTTTGTTGAACGCATCTTTGCTTGTCTCTCTGCAGATTTCCCTTTTTTAACCCATTCGTTTAACACTTGGTTCCTCTTATCTAAATCTCCTATGTGAATTGGAATACCTTCTAGGTTGATAGTGAGATTGGCTAGAATTTCTATACCAAGTATTGTGATCAAGACTTGTTTTCTGTCCAGCGACTTTGTGTGAAAGTACGGGCGAGTTAACAAAGACGTTGGAAAGTAACATGAGATACTTGAAGGGTCTTCTCTTTGTGGGTATCTATGATCGATGTGAAGTTTCGCGGATTAACCCTATTTGAATTAGTCCAAACCGGTTTGTACTCTTTAGGTTTCTGGTTGAGTCCTGTTCTTTGAAAATTTTCTAAGGTATTTTGAGTGATGTTCACAATCCTTAATTAGATGAGTAGGACTGAAAACACACAAAACACGTCTTCTGACCCATATTGTCAAAGTGACATCTTCTATGTCTATGCCCAAAATTATTTTGCCTTCTTGGTGAGTGATTAAACTTGTTTTGACCAAAATTATCCCAAAAAGGTTTAGCAAGATCTTGCTTTGAAAAGGTTTTGAAGAAGGTATCGCTTGTGGAGCAAGACTTTGATTTAAAGGTATCGCTTGATTTTGAACACCGTTTTCAAGCAGGTTTCTTTGGTGTTTCGCACTCTAGATTTAGCAACTAGCTTTTTCCTAAACTCTAGACATCTATTCTGGCAAAACGAAAACATCAGGCCTAAGGGGTTGATGAATGCCGATTAGGATGTGGAACAAAGATGATAATCATTAGCTTTCTTATATATAGAGGTGAGTCACTTAATAAACCATCATTACTAGATGTATCTACATAATTAATGAGTTCTTCATCACTAGTGGTTATATCCTCATACTCACCTTCATCCCGATTACTAGATTGGTTTTCTTCTATCTTACTAAAATCCATTCCAAAACCTAATCCAGCTTTTAAGATAAGCTCTTTATGCTTTTTGAACATAAGAAACATGTGATGAGACCTTCACCCAGCAAAGAAACTTAGCTAACAAATCATCTCTTTCCTTAGTTAATTTCTCAATTTCAGAGCAATTTTACAGCTTTAATTTCCATTCACTAAGCTTTAACTGGTAATCCCGTTGTGCATATTTTTCATCCCAAGCTACTTCATTAGTTTCATGTGCTAAAATTTTGGCTTCCATAGATTCTAAGGTTATTTGATAACCTCTACCCACCTAGCCTTAACACAACTATCTCTCTCAATCACATAACTGCTAAGCAATTTATGATAAAAATCATAGCAATTTGAGCATACCTCGGAGATAGGAGATTGATTTGGTGAAGTAGCCACCAATGCGAAGTTGAAACAGATCATCTTCACTTTCCTTGCTCCAACAAATCCTCCAAAGCCATCATCGATTCCAAAGCAAAGATGTTCAGATACTTCATCAAAAGCAAGACTCCAAATTCAATGCTTCCAATCGTGTCTTCAACGCATCTTCCATCGCTACCATACAAGATAAGTCACCGGTTCATCATCAAACTCTTCTTCACCTAGCCAACTTCGATAACTTCTCTTGAGCAACCAAAGCCTTTGTTTCAAGAATGGGAATTTCCTTCAGCTCAAGTTTTGGCTTTTCAGATGTCCTGTTTGCTTGATACTTAGCAAACCTGCACTCCCTTGCAAAGTGACCGCCTTTTGACAATTGAAACACTCAATTTTAGATTTGTCAAAAGTTATGCCCTGTTTTGGTTTGAAATCAATGCTTTTCCTGTCTTCTTCATGTACTTTTTGATTCTTGCAAAGGATCATAGCAACTTTTTGCCACCGATATCAATTTCTTCAAGTGCATCTTCTTCAATCTGCGGCTGCTAGATTTTCTTCATAAGTGACAGGTAAACTAGCTTGTTGTGCAAAGAAGGAGCACATAACTTCATCTGAGGCCATAGTGGTAGTTTGTGGGGCCTGTTGAACATATGAGGGGTGTATAGGCAAAGAAGACTTTGAGAAACAAGATTTTGAGGAGAGCAGACTTTGGAAGTACCGCCTTCTTTCGAGATGATAGAAAAGCAATACGTGGAGACTTAGAACTTGTATGACCACTCATCTCATGCTCATACACCTTAAGTTGATGATATAGATCATCAAAGTCCATGACATCCAAACCTTGTTGTCCTCTGATCATTGTAGCAATCACATGCCATGAAGATGGCAAACTCCTTAGAAACTTCAAGTTAGCATCTTCAACTGATACTTCGCCTTTGTATAGCTCCAACATGTTGAGAAGATTCGAAACCTATCATATGCAGACATCAAGACTCTCTTTTCACCAACTGCATGGAAAGTTTCAAATCGTATTGCTTTAGCAAATTTAAATGCATCTTTTTAGAGGCTTCATTCCCTCCAAATCGGTCTTGAGGCAGCCAGAGTTGCTTAGCATCTTTAGCATCATGAAATTTGAGAAGATGACCATCCTGGAATGGCGAGATAAGAGAATATTGAGTGCCTTCTCTTGATTCCTTAAGGTTGCTTCTTTGGTAATACTTGGTTTAGGTGCTTTTGGTTGTCCAGGAATATCAATGGGGTTTGCTACAACTTCATTCCCATTCACAATAACATTCCAAAGAGCATGGTCTGTGATGGCAATGTACTGCCTCATCTTCATACACCAGAGGTCATATTCTCCTTTCTTGATTATTGGAATTCCGAAAGTGAGGTGATTGAGGGTGGTGGAAACGCGACTTCAAATTCCCGATCTTGAATATAGTTGAAGTAGGGTTTCTTCCTAGTCGAAGTTTCCACACAAGCTCTGATACTACTTGTTGGATCGATATACTTTAATCAAACTATCTTAACTAGCTTGTTAAGGTTTAATAACCTCGGATAAATCCTAAGTTATTAACAAAGAAACACCGGTAATCTTTATTAAATGCGAATTTACTTAACAAAGCTAAGAAGAATAACCTTTTATTATAAACTCTAAATCGCTTATTATGCATACTCTAATACAACTCTAAGATAATCGAACTTTTCTCTAAAAACTCTAATTCTAAAATCGTAAGTCATATCTCTAATGCCAATCTAGGAGTCCTTTTATAGGCTCAAGGATATCCTAGTCGGTTTACAATTGATAACCTTGTACGACAAGTAATCTAAACATAGAATACAATTCTTTCCATAGCGAACTAATATAACTTGATTCTTTTGTTCTTGCAAGATTTTGACTTCATATTGCAGACTTTGACTTTGTCTTTAAAGATTACTTTGAGTCTTTAACTTCTTCCAGTAATTTGCAACTTACAGTACTTTGATATCTTCAGTACTTTGATATCCCAACAAGTGTTATACATTTCATTCATGTTAGGGATATATGGAAAAGGCGAGAATGCATTCCATGGTGTAAAGTTTTGAAATGGAAAGCCGATTTTGTACATTGGATTCCATCCCATTTGAGGTGATGGTTACTTCTCGGATAAACATTATTAGGTCTCCTTATAAATGTGTTTGGTTTTGAAAATGATGGACCTTTGTTTTCTTATAAAACTTTGATTTTGTTTTAGTGGAAATGGTTGTCTACTTGTTAACATGGGTTGGTTTCTTTTGTTAATGATAACAAAAGTGGGTTCTAGATGAAGTAGCTACATTATTTCTACTTTGTTTTCTTTGAAGTGGGCCACGGTATTACACTAGGCGGTTCCCTTTTCAGGATAAAGTGACTCTGACAACTTGTTTTTCAATTGCTTTTGACAAATTGCGTTTCTTTATTCTCATGGATTGATGCATTAAGTTCTTTGAATACCAAACCCTTTTTATTGTTTCCCGTTTGACACTATCTAATATTGTTTCTAGCGTATTAGTACTCATTCTAGCAATCTTGGAATCAAGATTATCAACTAGTGTTTGAAGTTGAACACAAAGCTCACATTCCCCTTTGCTATCTTCCCCTTTTTCTAAACATTTTAATTTTCCTTTTAACTCATTGACTTCCTTTTCTAAAGCGTTCATTTTGTTTTCAAAATTTATTCTTGTTAATTACTTTTAGACTAATTTTGCAAAGTTTATCATATTCATGATGCAATGATTCATCATCTAATGATGGGCTACTATAATATAGAGATTCGGGACATACCTCGTTTGAGTCATTTGCCATGAGACAAATTTCTTCGTTCTCCTCTCCTCATTCCCCACGAACCACTCAGCGAGCGCCTTTTTGTTCGATGTTTAGAAGTTACTCACTAATGAGTGATTAGGGTCCCCACATTTAAAACATGCTTTATTCATCCCTTGCTTTCTTGTAAATTACATGCCTTTTCGAGAACCCATACTTTAGTCATATGGTTGTGACATATCTTCCCTTTCTTCTAAAGAATACTTGAAATCCTTTACGCCATGGTATTCTTCGTCATCACTATCGAAGAAGAGTTTTTCTTCATTGCTTGAGACCTTCTTGGCTTTTAAGGCAAGAGATTTGTGCATCTCTTTCTTTTCTTTTGAGGATTCGGAATCTTTAGCGAGGACAAGCTCATAGACCTTTAGATTGCCTATGAGTTAAAATTAGAGGTGAGGGATTGATAGATCTTTTGATTCTTAGATGGTGAGTCACCTTTGATCTCACTTGGATGGAAGTGCCCTTAGATATCTCGATATGATTACGACTAGAGAAAGACTCATCAAGTGCTTGTAATGATGTAATTATAGTATTAAAGTTAGCAAAGGAATTATCTATAGTATCCTCATCCGATATTGAAAATTGTTCATATTGTTGAACAAATAAATCTATTTTATTGTTTTTAACTTGTTGATTTCCTTGATGAGTTACAACTAAAAGATTCCAAATTCTTTAGAGGTTTAAACATGAAATTCTATCAATTCCTTTTTGGGTAAAGCATTGTATAAAACCATTTTAGCTTCACTATTTTTGGAAGCTTTTCTTTTTGATCATCGGAGAGTTGATCATGAGGGATGTTTACTACTTTGTCGGTTTTATCATCTTTTGTAGTGGCTTCAAAGTCACTTTCAACAATGATGTACCAAAGATCAATATCTTTTGACTTCACATAAGTTTCGAATCTATTCTTCCAATAAATAAAACCATTTGTTTCAAGTAGGAGGTGGATTGCATAGATTTCCATTCTTTATATTTCAAAACTCATTGTGATCGAAAAGTTTTTAAAAATCGGTTTACTTTAAAACTTTTGTAAATAGCTCTTGATGCAATTGTGGAAAACTAGAAGGGGTTGAATAGTTTTGCGATTTTAAATTAGTTTCAAAACTTAGATTGATCTTATAGAATTACATGGATGGATAGAAAGTATAGGACAATAAGTAATGTAAGTAATGAAAGCAAGTAAAGTAAAGGATAGAAATGACACAACCAATTTATAGTGGATCGGCTACAAGGACACCTTCCTTGCCCTACTCCACTCCCAGAGTCACCTACTCGAGAGTTCAAGCACTATGTCAACAAACTCCTTCAACTTGGCGGAGAAGCCTTCACAGCGTTACTTACACTTTTTGGTACAAAGCTAAATCTTTGAGTCCTTAACAGGAGGACCAAACCAACACAACTATAACACAACAACTATGTGAAATATAAGATACAAGATCTAGCTCTTGAATCTTGTGGAGGAACAAATCAATCAAGGACCCCAGCGGATGACTTGTAGTATCTTATTGATCTCTGGAAGGACCTATATGAGAATCACAACAAAATAAAGAAGAACCACTAGAAAGATCAAGAGATCTAAGATTAGAAGATATAGAGAATATATGAGAGAGTTTGTAAGAAGAGGGGTGAGTTATAATGAAGAAATGGCTCACTATTTATAGGCAAAAAATCCTCTTTTGTTCCCTGGATCCCACGGATCCCTTACATGAGGGATCGGTCAACCGTACAAGGGAGGATCCGTGACCTCCCCCTAAATGGGTTATGAGTCATGGATCATGGGTCATGGGTCATGGATATGAGCCTTGAGTGGCCTCAAGTACAATGTATATCTGACATTGGGTCAAGGGTTAGCTCCATGGGTATGGGTCATGGGTTATGGATTTTACCCATCCTAATAAACTATTACAACGAATGAATTATTACAACAATTTATATTAAATGACTATATATGTAAATGCTTTACAAAATAACATGTATTCTTATAATTTTACTTATGATAACTTTATATTTGTTATCAACAAAACACAAAGAGATAAGCTAAATATGAATAGCGTTTTTACGATTTATTTGTATTAACACTAACTTTTGACTTATTACTTTGTAGAATAGACCAAATAGACAAACTTGAACAACTCGATTTGAGGAAAATGCTTGAAAGAGAGATACCGAGTGGCAAGAACTTCAATGATTGGTTTTGACAACTTAGGATAATCTTGAGAGTTGTTAAGAAACTTGATGTCTTGGAACAACCTTTGGCTAATGCTCTTGCTCCAAGCCCACCTAATGATGTGTTGGAGGCATGGAACCTTGATATGATTGTCACAAAGAGGTAGCATGTCGTGCTAGGTAGTATGACTCAGAATTACAAAAGAAATTTGAGAATCACACTCTCTTATGCTTTGCTTCTAGGCCCGAATTCTATGTTTGGAAACCAGCTGAGTGTAGAATTGTTTGATCTTCTTCAATCTCTACATGCACGCAAGCGAGAAGGAAGGAAAACCCATTAGCTCTCATGTGCTTTTGATGAAGAGCTATTTGGATCAACTAGAATGTCTCAACTACCATCTCCCTATTTGTTTGTGTTGGCGAAGATCAATAATTCCCTTACTAAGGATTTTGAAGGTTTGTGCACAATTACAATATGCACTGACATGGGGAAGACAATCATTGAGCTACATGTTATGCTTATTGAATATGAGAAGGGTTTGCCCTTAAAGGCTACTGCACCACAAGTCCTAGTGATTCAAGGTGGCAATATCCAAAAGCCAAACAAACCGCATGCGAACAAGGGCAAGGTTAAGGGTAAGGAAAAAGGTAAGCAGATGATGGCTTATCAACCCAATCCTAAGAAGTACCCCCCAAAGAAGAAAGAGCATCCCGCAAAGGATCAAGCTTGTCACCTGATAACATCAAATAATCCTGAATATTAAATGTCAATTTCCCCCGATAATGTTCGTTATTTATATCATTTATATGGATTTACGCTTGTTTTCCATTATTTTCCACTTCGGTAAATTGCGAGCATTGGGCTAAAGAGAGCTGATGGAAACATTACTAAAGATTTATCACGTAATGCTTTTTTGAAGTTACGGCGTAACTCGTCTCTCACATTACCAGTAACTATTAAGTGACCCGAGTCCAACTTATCAAGAGGTTACGGGTAACTCTTCCCAAAGGTTCGATGTAACTCCATTAGGTCAAAAGAGGTTCCACGCCCGTGATACTTACGCGTAACTACTGCATCACTACGACGTACCGAGTTTATTGAAGACTCTGGCGTAACCATATTAGGTTATGGTAACTAGCGGATCTAGTGCATTTACGTGCTTTCCTCTTTTGGTTATGCGTAACCCAGACTGGCCTATAAATACCCCATGGATTCGCATTTTTATATCATCTCTTCTCCTCCCTCTCAAAGGGGGCGATTGGGGTAAAGCATCCCATTCCATACACAACACTCTGAGAACGTGGGAAAAAGCTCAAGGGAGGTCTAGGGAGCATGCAATTTCCAAGGGAGAAGTCAATCCATTACGATAAGCTTTAGCGTTTATTATTTCTTTTACTTTCAATTCATGTATTTCGTACCTTTGAATATTGAATTGATTTGCATGATTAATATGAGCGGCTAAGCACTTTGGTGTTAGCCTAGTTATGATTCCTTAATTGTTTTTTTTGCGTTTACCTTTACTTCCATACAATTATTTCTAAGTGTATGCATGCATAGTTCTTAAATAGTCACCCTTGGTTCGGTAGTTTTGAATGGCGATAGAGGCCAATTGCCTAGGAGATATGACCAAATGACCCTAAGTGGCGGTGAGACGAAGGGTAAGATATGACCAATGACGACCCTTTTCTACTTGTCGATTTGACAACCTGATCACCTATCGTTTGGATGAACTTAAGAATTGGGGGTGTAGTGTCTAAGTTCCCAACGGCCGGGCACTCACTATTTAGAATCTAGCATGTAGCGGTACTAATGACTTCGTCTTAGGGGACCGGGAACAACAGGACTTATGACGGTGCGCTGATTTCTCTGTGGTGGCATCTTTTCGATAGGTTAGGGCGAATTGACCAAATCTTTGTCCCTCGAATTTGACCCACACCGGTAATTGGAAGTAGGTAGTCGTAGACATAACTAGCTAGGAGGATTGACTAGGTTAGCACCACTATTCCTCTATTGATTTCCCTTCACACATTTATTTGCTTTTATTTCATTTTCGTTAGTAGTTTAATTAATTAAAATCCTATCAAACCATTAATATTCTGTGACAATTAGACTTAGTAATTATCCGACACACATAGCTCTTGGGGCGACCTCGGCTTTACCATTTACTACACTACACACCAGGGTACTTGCCCGTTAGTGCATTAGGGTAGACCATAGGTATAGCGAGACACTATAAATATTAAGACCTGTCAGTAACACGCATCATCACCACTGCAATGAGGTAGGACATTGGAGAGGCTGTCCCTTCTAGAGGTGTCTCGTTGGTTTTGTTACCACCGACCTAAGTCAAACAAGAGGTATTCCATCCTCGAAGGCAATCCAAACGAAACCCATATCATTATCTTTCCAAGACAAGTCCCCACGATATGGTTTGTATCGTGGTACACATCATGGACACACACACCATGTGTGCCGTGTTTTATCAACAATCGACGATTACCACGACCTAGTGGCCGTGTAACCTAGGCATCATCACAAACCACCCTTACGAGGCGTTAACCAACCAAACGCACCATGACTTGACTGAAACATCAACCACAAGAACATCATGAATATTTTACCACAGTTTCAATAGCGTAGCAAGGACGGACATAAAACGGTCACTCATTATGTGCGTGACTCACAAGGTCACGACTCACCCATATCGGTCTACGCATTTACGACAACAATAATATTAACAAGAGGCTCGGATAAAAATCTAAACACGACCAAGAGCATGAATGACCAAAATAGAACTAGGCGGGTCAACTCAACTCGTGAGTTGACTCGGTCGAGTTGACTCAACTCATCTGAGTTGAGTCGACTAACTCCACGAGTCGAACGATTCCCGGTTTAAAACAAAGATCCACACGAGTTTAGTTTAGAAAACACAAGTTTTAATTAGTTTTTATATGAAAATTGTTTAGAGTTTTAATTATCTGATTAGGGTTCGCATAAAAATAAAGGAAATAAGGAAATAGGGGTGCGCGTGTCTTACCAAACGGAAGGAAAGAGATGAGGAAGATGGTGGTTCACGGCGGTGTTACTCCAAAACAACCCAAAACGTGCTCCTTTTGATCCCAAGTGCTCCAGAAATACTCATCGTGTCTCGATCTACGTACGACTAGTAAAGTTGGGTGGCCGGAAGTTGGTCGGAAAAATTTGACGTGACGGAATAGGGACTCCGGTGAGTATGTGTGTAACAAGTGAGGGAAAACCAACTTTTTATACCCCATGAGGGGATCACGCCAAAAAGGAAAAGATGAGGGGCGGGCGTAAATAAGTGCAAGGGGGTCGTTTGTGTAATTTGTTTTAGTAATCTTTTATATATAAACAATGTGGGCCCCATTTGACGTAGTAAACGTTTGTTTTAAATTACGGGAATTTCGCCATTGCTTCGGAATGATTTTTCGATAAAATAAGTATTTACACGTATAATTTTTTTGTAGATAATATAATAATTTTATCTAAATTGTTTTGTAAGCTTACGGTTGTCTTGGGAGCGCGATGTGTGCTTTGTTTTTAGTTTTACGAGAACGCTTCTCGTTTTTAAATCCAATAAGTTTAGAAAAGTTTGAAAATGGAAAAATAAGTATAATTTATTGAAAAACCAAGTCTGAAAATTACGGGTTGTCATAGATCAAACTTGTGACAACTGGAAAACAACGATGGGGTGATTCACATTTGAATCAACCTTGTTCCAGTAAAGGAATTGACGTATACTTTTGAAAAAACCTTCGATGTGCTCAAGTTTGTTTTCTAGCACATCGATTTAGCATATAAATTTTTCAAACAAAAGTATTTGTGATTGAAACTTGATTTTGCTCATAAAACTTTCGTCGTATTGCACAAACTCTTTATTCACAATACGATTGTTTTTCAAATCAATTTCTCATCAATAAGTGAATCTTAATTCTTTGGTTCACTCCTCCGTGTTATGCCTTTGAGGACGCTCGGTTTGAGCGGCTAGCTCAAGCTGCGAAACCTGTCAAGAAATTCTTTGAAATTCTACGATCACGGCATTTATCTTCGATCAACGGGAACGTGGTTCTCGCAACCCTATTCAACAGTGAACAAAGACACTTTCGTGTGTTTATTCTAACGATTGTTTTCGTGAACACCCGACGGTTGCAGCTGATGGCAAATGAGACGTCAATTCATAACCACATGCTCACACTACACACTCCCAATCAAAGAAATCATGATACTCTGATGCAAAATATCATGATCCAGAAAAGTGTGAGCATGTCGGTCCAAAAGTCACAACATCACATGGAGGCAATACAACGAAGGATGATTCGAGAGATTTAAGTGTTAATATGATTTAAAATTCCAACAAACATCTCCTTGGTTGTTGTGTTGATAGCAAAGAGCTAAAGAGATAGATGATACTTGTTTATGAGTACATGTTTCATGGAAGTGTATATTATCATTTTCACCATGGTAATACTCTTTTCTTGGATGCGCGACTCGGGATAAGCATCGGTGCCACGTGGACAAGATTATCTTCACACCGGTGCTGGCACCAAATATGGAGCATGTACATCGTGATGTTAAGAGTTCAAATATTCTGGCGGATGAGGTATGGGTAGCAGCCAAGACATCAATTTTGGGCTGCAAAATTTCTATAATAAATCAATCATCTTCTTACGTCCACACTGGCATTAAAGGGACATTTAGATATATGGATCAAGAGATCTTTATGACTGGAAAACTCACCGAAAAAAGCAGATGTTTTCCTTTAGAGTTGTAGTATTATTTGATTTGCTATCGGGCATGCATGCGGTCCTTCGATGGCGGGATTTGAGTTTGGCAAGATCTGGGCTCAAAGTTGTTTCTATTTGACGAGAGGCCCGATTATGGGTTTGGGTCCATTAGGGTTTATGTTATGTGTACTCTATATCCTCGTGCCCAAAACCCTATAACTCCAAAACCCCTAACAACTCCAAAGCCCCTAACAACCATCCAAAACCCTTAAACACTCACGTTTCAGGATCCCTAAATAAACCCTAAATTTATAATTATCTCTTTGCACAATGTCGTCATCATCATCAACACCAAAGGCGATAGCTAAGGAGAAAAATTGGAAGGACTATACCAATCTCAAGTATAGAAAACATGCATAGAATTCCAAGAGAGGGAGTTCAAGGTTTAGTGGCGAATTTGGTAATTATGCTAACGGTGGTGCAAGCTTGTGTTAAAGAGTATTTCACACAAGAAAAGAAAAATCGATCTATGGAAGTGTGTAGTATGTTTGAAAAACACAAAGGAAACGATACAAAAGACGAAAACGAAATGAAGAAGAAGAAGATAGAGAATTTCTTGCACTGGTCTTGGTCCTTGTGTTGGTGCCTTGACCAGTTTTGTTATATAAAATAGTTTGTATTGACCATTGTGCAGATTTGCCAAGTGCAGAGATGTGTATGCAAGAAATATATGTCGTAGATAAGTGAAATGGTTTTGGAGAGAAAGACAAATAACTAACTTTCATTATGTATTGATGATACTATATGTTGCATACAGAACCTATATATACCTTTCCAAAGGGTGTCAAATGTGTTGGTTCAAATATACCAAACGACACAACTTTTGGAAATAACGTAACTAACTGTAACTATAATAACTGTCTTCCTATTGGGTTGGTTTGGACATTGGCCCAAACCATTCGAATTTGAGACCAAATTAACAAATATAAGTTTGCAATTATTTTACTAAAATGTACAAATAGGACTATACTAATATTAACATAGATATGAACATGATTAATGGATGATTGATCTTAAGTGGCTTCCACAATCTCTCCCTAAGATCAATAGCCTTTAATCATTATTTATTCTTTCTTCAGGATTTACTTTAGGTTATGATGACTAAGTCATCACTTGAATTGCTTTTGATTTCTTCCTTGATTCCTTGGTCATTTGGTGTGCTGCATTGTCCATATTGGTGATGGTTGTAGGCATTGCCCTTCTCAGTTTCTTCTTCCATTTTTATTCCAAAATGCTCAACCTTGCGGATGTTCTTCAGTGGTAGATGCTGTCATATGATCTTTTTGATCTTCATGATGACCTTGTAGGCAATATAATCCTTTGCCTTGATCCACATTGACTGTGGCCTTGTTTGGGACAGATCCTTGTCCCAACTTATGCATCCTAGCAGTGTTGTAATAACTTTTAAAGACATCTAAATACTTGTTATAGCATACCTTCAGTTCTTCTCCATCATTATAAGATAATCCCAATATTTCTGCTGCTTGACCAAAGTTCCTTGAAAAATATACTTGTAGGTATCCACCCAAACATTCAATGGCCTTGTAAAGGTCCATTAGGTGTATTGTGGTGCCTTTTATTATGGGTGGTATTGGACCAGGCAAGGGTCCATTCATGTACTCTTCATAGAACCATTTTAGGACTTTTACAAATCTTTTTCTAAAATAATCCCATTTGTGACCAACTAATGTTTCTTGACTGATGAGGTTTAGGAAAGCAATAAACTCATTGAAGGTGGTGACCCTTATTGAGTAAACCACCCTTTTAATTTCAATTTCATCAGTTTCATCCAATGATGGGTTAACAGATGCATCTAGTGATTCAAAATACTTGTCTAGGAACTCATTATGCTTAATTCTTAGACTATCTTCATTGAAACTGTGACTTTGGGATCCTTAAACATGTATGACAGTGTGCAAGTGTTATCCTCATAGAGGATTTCAACCCCTTGTTTTTCAAGTAGGTCCACTGATAAAATGTTTAAAGAGACTTCAGGGGCATACAGGACCCCTGGAATGAGATATCTCCCATTGTCATTTTTGACTATAACTTCCCCCATACCATAAGTGAACAATAGTTTCTTTTCTTCTTCTATTTTACCAACATAAAAGTGTTCTTTTATCTTGCAGAACAGATTCAACTTTGAACACACATGCATGTTTATATTGTTGCTTATGTACCAAATGTTATCCATGATTTGATCAGTACCTTTGATTATGCATTTGGTTTCAAAATGAATTAGTTCAGGACCCACGGAATGAGATATCTCCCATTGCCATTTTTGACTATTAATTCCCCAATACCATAAGTGAACAATAGTTTCCTTTCTTCTTCTATTTTACCAACAAAAAAGTGTTCTTTTATCTTGAAGAACAGATTCAACTTTGAACACACATGCATGTTTATATTGTTGCTTATGTACCAAATGTTATCCCAGTGATCTTGATCAGTACCTTTGATTATGCATTTGGTTTCAAAGTGAATTAGTTCAGGATATTTTATACTTATGAGTTGCATCTTGTGATGTCCATTTGATGTGTCTGCATAGTCACTAGGGACATTCTGATCACCCACTTCTTCCTCCATTCTCCTTATGGGACATCTCGATGATGTGCCCTCTTGCTTGCACTTGAAGCATTTATGTTTCCTGTTTCTATGTTGTAAGATAGTGTGGTGAGTTTGTGGATTGTTTGGTTGAAGTGTTTAATTTCTTCTAGTTTTTTCTTTAACATGTCCTTGCAATCCTGAGTGATTTGCTTTATCACGATTCCTAACCTTTCTTCCCTTTCTCTCTTTTCTTGTCTCTGAATGAAGTTGTTTTGCGCTTTTTCTCAATGGTCTCCCCAAGCTTTTGCTCTGATGCCAATTCTTGCACTGGTCTTGGCCCTTGTTTCGGTGCCTTGACCAGTTGTGTTCTATGAAATAGTTTGTATTGACCATTGTGCAGATTTGCCAAGTGCAGAGATGTGTATGCAAGAAATATATGCAGTAGATAAGTGAAATGGTTTTGGAGGGAAAGACAAATAACTAACTTTGTGTTATGTATTGATGATACTATATGTTGCATCTGAACCTATATATACCTTTCCAAAGGGTGTCAAATGTGTTGGTTCAAATGTACCAAATGACACAACTTTTGGAAATAACTGTAAACTAACTGTAACTATAATAAGTGTCTTCCTATTGGGTTGGTTTGGACATTGGCCCAAACCATTCGAATTTGCAGACCAGAATTAACAAACATGAGTCTGCAATTGTTTTACTAAAATGTACAAATAGGACTATACTAATATTAACATAGATATGAACATGATTAATGGATGATTGATCTTAAGTGGCTTCCAAATGAATTATATTTCAATATATTAGAAGAAAGATTGTTTATGGCTTTGCAGTACATGCCTTGGACCCAAAACGAAACATTCACTGAAATAGGCTCCACCGTGGCATATTATAGAAACTCTAGAATATTACGTTAACTTATTTATGCGTTTGAATTACATGGGGATGGGGATGGTGCGAAACTATTCCAAATCCTCGGAAGAATCTTTGTGCGAGACCGTCCAAGCACAAATTATAAAAGGGAAAGAATAGGGGACCGTTCAATAAAAAAAGCGTGATGAAAAGAGCAATACAATATAGGGAAAAATGTCTAAAAAGACATCGAACTTGCCAATTTTTTCTTTTGTGGGCATTAAACTTTTTTTTTTTTTCCTTTCTAAAGTAGTCAAAAACTTCCTTGATTTTCCTATTGTAGCCTCTAATCAGAAATTAATTACATAAATTTACATAAATCGTCCATAAAGGAAATGTGTAAATTATGTAAATTTATGTAATTATTAGTGCCACTGGGACCTTTTATGTAATTGACTCAAGAATGAATGGTGTAATTGTTTAGAACCACAGGGACGAAATGTGTAAATTATTAGTGCCACAGGGACCTTTTATGTAATTGACTCAAGGATGAATGGTGTAATTGTTTAGAGCCACAGGGACGATTTATGTAAATTTATGTAATTAATTTGTGATTAGAGGCTACAATAGGAAAATCAAGGAAGTTTTTCTACTGGAAAAAAAAAGTTTGATACCCACAAAGGAAAAAGTGTCAAGTTCGATGCATTTTACATTTTTCCTACTGCTATAAGAAGTCTTCGCTCCTATTCAAGTAGCTAAAACTGATGCTTAGTTGTTAAAGAGACACCATCTGTCAATGATGCACGTTTTTTATAAGATCTAGTCAACTAATGGCCGGTGGTTTAACTTGTACTCCTAGTACTTTAGTTGTTTTGAATTTTCCAATCTGTATGTTAGAAGTCAACTGTGGACGGATGTTATGATCTGGACCAAAATTCTGAGAAAGTTATGACATAAGCTAAAGAGAAAAAGACATAGTAATCGCTAGCACGTTTGTGATACGATTAAGTCAACTAATGATGGATCAATTTTTAGTAATGTAGTTAGTTTGAAAGTTCTAATCTGTGTGTTACAAGTCAACTGATTTATTAATCATTATTAATGGGTGTGAATATCCCATGCCACAGCCAAAGAATATTGTCGCTTTAGTATGATTTAGTCATCAAATAACCCATTCTACCCAACCTGCTACTTCATATGAGTTAAGTCTATAAGCAATTACTAACCAAGAAAATTCTCAAGGTACTGAGGTTCTAGGCTCGAATATATGTTTCTCCAAATCACTTTGATGGCCACTATTCAAATTTCGATACTAGATATTAAGTCTGACTTCATAGAGGCTTAAAACTTTTCGTTATTTATCATATGCTTGGTTTTGATAATTATTATTTATATATTCAACGAGTAGGTAAGCATATGAATATTGAGAAAAACAATGAATTTTTTGATGTTGACTGTCGAATGAGTACCTATTCTGGCCTTCCATTGCTTCAATGAACATACACAAAAATAATGATTTCTAAATCAATTATTTTTACCAGACAGGCGTGAGCTTTAAAAATTACTATGGTAGAGTTGACCCACCATTAGATAAAAACTTAATATAAATGCATGACTTATAAGCCCAAGCAATCACAATGTCATTTGTTCTACATTATGCTATAATTTTCTAAACAAGCTTTATGTTCAGATCTTTACATCCAGCCAAGTTTGTGATGGCTTCACCCTCGGAACAACTGTGTCATCATTACTCCCTAGCTGATATTCAGCTAGCAACTCAAAACTTTAATGATAGATTGGTTGTGGATCAGGGTGGTTCAGGGAAGGTCTATAAAGGTCGTATCAGAAGTGAAGGAAGTAGCAGCACCACTGTGGCTATCAAGCGTTACGGTTCTATATATGGTGAAGGAGTTCCTGAATTTAGCGCAGATATTGAGACACTTTCTAAGATGCGACATGCCCACCTTGTGTCTCTACTTGGTTACTGTTATGATGACACAGAGCTGATCCTCGTTTACGAGTATATGCCCCATGGGACTCTTTATCATCATTTGCATGAAAGTAATACTCCTTTATCTTGGTTGCAGAGACTCAAAATAGGCATAGATGCAGCATGGGGACTGGACTATCTTCACACCGGTGCAGGCACCAAATGTGGAGTTGTACACAGTGATGTGAATAGCAAAAACATTCTGCTGGGTGAGAATTGGGCTGCCAAGATATCTGATTTTGGACTTGCCAAAATACGTCCTCTAAATCAATCATCTACTTACGCTCACTCTTACACTGAAGGGAAATTTGGATATATGGATCCAGAGATCTTCTTAACCGGAAAATTTACAAGTAAAACTGATGTTTTTGCCTTTGGAGTGGTATTGTTTGAACTGCTATCTGGGAGGCAAGCTATCCTTCCTGATGGGAACAAGGATTTGAGTTTGGCAACATGGGCTCAAAACTGTGTGAAAAGAAGAAACTTGGATCAACTTGTCGCTGTTGAAATAAGAGGAAAAGTGTCTCCCAAGAGTTTAAAGGAGTTCTCCCAAATTGCATACCGTTGTTTGGATAGTGATCCAAACGCACGCCCTACAATGTCTGAGGTGGTTGTAGCACTTCGGCTTTCAGAATCATTACAGGAGAAGTTTGAAAATTGTGCAAAACCCAAAGGGCTTTTTGGATTCACTTGGAAGATAGCATGTTATTCTGTTCAACCAGCTAAGAAAATTCTAGGTACAAACTAAACTCTTTGTGACTTTGTCAGTATTATACTAACTCTTGGTGCTCTAAATAGAAGGTTTCTTTAAACGATATATTGGCATCAGATATGATATGTAGTGCTTTAATCTTAGTTTTGTAAATCTAACCATCACACATGATTATGTTATAGACGTGTTTATTTTGTATAGCTAGCCATGGGGACAAAAAGTCATCAATGAACAGCAAAAACAACAACGAGGGTAGCAGCTCAGTTCCCATAGAGTACAATGAAGTGTATCTTGATAATGAGCAAATGCATGCTCGAGCTTTAAAAATATTCTCATATACTGATTTGGAACGTGCTACGAGTAAATTTAAGGAACATATAATAAATGTTGGGCCACATCGCGTTTTCAAAGGTTGGGTCCATGAGAAGATATATTCCCCTTCCAAGCGAGGTGCTGGGTTGGCCATCACTGTGATGTACTTTGAACATAGGCCTAAGGTAAACAAACCATCTTCTTTTTCTTCAGTTCATTGCCTAATAACATGGACTTTTAGAAGCTTTACAACATGATAAACACTAAATGCTTGTGACTATGACACTAAAATGTGTGAGGTCTCAAGTTCAATTCCTGCTAGGTGAAAACAACCCTGAAGTGGCCACACCAACCTCCTGAAAAGGGAGGGTTTCACCTGGTTTGAGTCTGTGTGGCGGTGGATTTAAACCCCGTGGATTAGTCGGCCAAAAGGGCCGAAACCATGGTTATCCACAAAACACCGGATGTGTGACATACACATTAGAATGACATTGCAGCAATTGTATTCTGGTTTATTAGCTTATTTATTCATTTTTTTATCTAAGCATGTGCAATTGGAGCGGGAGTTACTAGAAATGGGTGAATTTAGTCATCCCAACCTTCAGAGGCTGCTGGGATACTGCTTGGAAGGTGAAAAGTTTTACCTTGTGCATGAGTTGACAGGGAAGCAGAGCTTAAGGATTACTTCGAAGGTGAAAGTTTTACCTT
>OU343221.1:295084468-295173231 GCA_910596185.1 Chrysanthemum makinoi
GCAATGTCGTTTGACACAAAAGCTCCCCCTAGCTTTATGGTGTCAATATCTTCATGTGTATTTTGAATAACTACAAAACAAGATTAGAAAAACAAGAGTATAGTGCATAATTTTCGCAAAGGAGACTCAAGTTAGTATAAATTTGTGCTCACATTACCCGCGGATCGGTTCCCTTTAAGAGGGATCCGTCTAGTTATCTCGAAGGGATCCGGCTATCATTTGGCGGTATCTTGGCAGTGAAGAAATGTCAAGGAATGCTATTTTGAGAGAATGATATATATGTACAATATATCAAGCACAACACAAAATAATCATAGCATATAAGTATTCATTCAATAAAACAAAGAGATACCACCAAATCTCTAAAAACTAAGAGAATGAACTAGCCAAACAAGTGCTACTAATGCTAACAATTTACCCCCCAAACTTAAAGATTGACGAAAAGCTTAATGATTTTTAATGATGAGAAGAGTTTTCCTCATCATTTTGAGCTTGTAGTTCATGTATCAATTTATCTAGTTCATGTATCATTCTTTCCCTATGTTTACAATGATCACAATCCTTGTCATGGTTTTGATTTTCTTGATGTGAAAATTCAAGTGAAGTGGGTTGAGGATCTTCAAATGGTTGTGGTGGTTCAGCACTAATGATGTTGGTTGTGTGTTTTGGTTTAGTAGGATTAGTGATGAAATCCTAGTGGAGAGCACTCTTTCTTCTTAAATGGTTTCCTTGGTGCTGGGAGAGATCCTACCATTGGTGGACTTAACGAAGATGATCGGTTGAGGAAACTTCTTGTGTGATTCTAAGTGATCTTCTTGGGTGGTCTTTGAGTGGATGAGTTAGCACTAGGGACTTTAGTCATGGTGATGATGGTACAAGTAAGAACTTCTTGGATGTGATTGAGAATGATGGTTTTAATCCTAAGATTATTTGGTTTATAAAGGATGATTTGAATGAGAAAAATTAAATTATTGACCACTTAGAGGAATAGGCATGCTCTTGGGGTTTTGATCAGTTCTAGGAGGATAACTAATAAATTCTAAAGGTGGTTTAGAAAACCAAGAGGTGTTTTGAATATGGAAGCTGATTTTTGCTTTTCGTACTTACGGATCAGCGGATCCCACTCTCAGCGAGGATCCTACCGTTGGAAACAGGGGATCTGACAGTGAGGCTTAGATGAAATCATTATTATTAATGGATTTCAAGGTTTTTGACTCAGTTTGAAGTCTCTAGCTGTTGGAAGTCTTAACTATAAGTAATGGTGTTTGATGACTAAAGTGTTCTTGGAAATATGGGTTATAAGGAGAAGAGTTTTGCAATTGCATTTAAGACTTAATCCACTAATGTTCTTGGAAATGTGATTATTAACATGCACAAGGTTGAGATTCAGAGTTTCACTGATCTAGGAACTCATTTAAGATGAGATGGAGTGTTTGAGTTAGGAAGATGAGTTGAGATGATTGTTTTAGCTATGTTTGACATAACTGTCACCACGGATCCCACGGTTCCTTCCTTGAAGGGATCCGGCTAGATAATCCTAGGATTCGGCTCTCAGTGATTATGACAGGTTTGAAATGAGGTTTCTAGGAGCTAAAGCCCATCTTATTTTGAATGTTCCAGTTTTCCTAAAGCTTTTAGGATGAAAGGGTACTTGAATGATTAGAGGTAATAAGTGTTGTAGCAAATGATTGCTTTTATGGAAGGGGGATGGGACAAGATGACTACCAATGGTTGTCTAAGGATAACATTAAGAGTTATGAAGGTGTCAAGTCATAAAAATGATCCTAGTGATCAGATTTAGGCTTGAGGTGATATTAAGAAAATTCTTAAAAACTACAAAAATTGAAAGACTAATTTTTGTCTTATCTTGAGATATAAATGACTAGAAGCAATTTCCTAAAATTGCTTAGCTTATCTTCTTAAGTGTTTTGAGAGGTGAGAAATAGTTTGTGAGTAGTCGAAGCGGAAATATGGTGAGTTTAGATGTGTTGATAAAATAAGACTAAGATCTTAAGTAAGCCTTTAGTGAGTCTAAGCCTTCTCATCCTAGCAATGGACTTAGTTGGATTCTAAAATCATATGCTAAGCTAATGTGATGTTATCTAGAAAGCAGTTTTGATGTATTGAATGTCGATTGCGACTGATGTCACGGATCCCACGGTTCCCTCAAGGGAGGGATCCGCTAGGCTAATCCTAGGGATCCGGCATCTGCAGATCGTAACCAACCAGAGAACCTACATGAAATGATGCGCAGCAATTTAAAAACACTAGTAAATCCAATAAACAAAGAAACAATCATGTTTATCACAAAACACTAGTTAAAGACAATATCCAAGTAATCATAAACCGAAAGAGCTAAAATGTAATCATTTAAACATAAGATAAAGAAAACAAGCACAATCCTATTGTCTCTTTCATCAATCCTTTCTTTCTCCTTTTGACGGCTTAGTGAGGTTGTATGCGAGGTTCTGAATCATGCCCCTCAATTGCTTAAATTCCGCGGTCTCATTTGGAATGGTCGGAAGTTGTTTGTGGTATTCAAGGAATTCCAATTTGATATTGGCTACGGGTCGACCTCTTCTTCATCTTCTTCTTCTTCATCCGCCGAGGAGTCCGAGAGAGCTTCCGGTTGCTCTCTATTGACCATGAACCGTTTAGAGGGTCGTTTGGTAAGAGGTACCATGACGTGGTCGGAAAGATAATGATCATCGTTGATAGGAGATGGTTGCAATGTACCAACATACTTACAAAATCGTGTTAGGAGCATACCATACGGAAGTACCATGTTGGAAGCTTTGAATACCCTGGCCATTCTCCTTACCATGTAATAGGCAAGATTAAATGGCCTTTGATGGATAAGACAATAGATCATTTGCACAAGACATGCTTTTGGATGATCTTTGTTTCCAACTAGGCTAATGACATTTTCCCTAAGGATTTATTCCCATTTTCTAAACATGGGGTGCATTTCGAAAGTTCCATTTGAAAGGGATTACGGTGAATGAGCTTCTTGTTTCGGTTCGAAACGGATTGGTCGGTTCTTATTTTGAAAATAGTGTCTCGGATGGTTTCGGGTTCATCAATAGGAGTGTTATAGAGAGGCTTAGGATCAAGTGCAAGGTTTTGGGCGTTAATTGCCCAATCTTGAGAGTACATACAAATTCCTTCACAAGGAATGCGAAGAGTTTGAGCAAAGGTGTTGAGAGGAAGAGTGAAGTTTTGTTTATTGATGATGAAAGTAATTGAGATGCTATCATCGACGTTTCGAATGATCCTAAAGCTTTTGTAAAATTCAAAAATGAAAACCGGACAAATTTTTTCATCTATGTCAAGGAGACAATCAAAGTTGATTGTCGAGAAAACTTGACGAATGTCGGTATCTTCAAGGAAACATTCCTTGACTACACACCTTCGTGGATAAGTTGTTTTACAAGGCTTTTGAAAATTTTACGATCGGTTTTGGTCAATCCCTTTTTACGATAGTAATGAGTAAGGTAGTGGACGGTGTCATGATGATCTTGTTGAGTAGCTTTGGGCATGGTTGGTCCTAAAAATACAAATTTTCCAATTAGGTAAAGTTAGTTGGGATGGGTTTATGGTTTTGATTTGTATTAACAATGTTGTGAACACAATGTGATTTTGTTAAAAGCCCTTTTTCATGATTAATTTAAAGAGCCCTAATTAAATTAATTGATTAAAAAATTAAGAAACCATAAACCCTAGGATGAGGATGATGAAAATTAGAACAAGTTAATGTAATTACTTACAATGATGTTCTAGGAAGGAATACTTGAGATTATGGAAGCTAATGAGGATGGATTCAATAGCTTAGTCGTTTTGGTGTTATGTGAATAGAGGGAAAAAGATCAGTGGTGAATTTTTTTTGAAAGCGTATAGCTGAGTTCTGTTCCACGGTTCCCCGGATCCTTTGTATTTGGGATCCGGCTAGTACAACTAGAGGGATTCTGCCATTGTGGATGAGAAAGGAGTTGTTTGGTATTATTTTTGTAGTAGGGGCTTATAAATTAGCTTGCCCAAAAAAATGGAGGTATTTGATGAGGATTGTTTTTGAATGATGATTTTCGATGAATTACATATCGAGGGTTCATATGTGATGACGGAGTTAGTTTGACGAGAAAAAAATAATATCATCCCCTATGTTGAAAAAGACTAAAGGTGACGAAAGAGACTTCTAATGATGTTAGTGATTAGTTAAGCAAAGATAACTTATGACAATAAATGGGACTCATGTAACCTATCTAATGAAGAGTAAAACATACCTCTATGCTTCTTGATTTGGTATAATACCAAAAATACTTCATGAGCTTTTAAAGTAATCCTTTGTACTTGGTGTACATAGGTTGTGATTACTTTTTAGATCCTTCCTTGAATGTTGACTTCATTAATCTTTGAATGAAGACTTTGAAGAGATTCTAGCACGAAGATTTCTTAAGAGCAAAAACGATTAGAATCATCTATCAATGTCCAACAAAATGATTTAAAAGAAAATATGACCAACAAGAAAAAATCCTTCTTTGTAGTTTTCAAACATACACGGATCGTATCAAGTCTTTAAAGTACAACATACTTTAAGAAACTTGTAACGGCTCGATACCAATTGTGGAAAACTAGAAGGGGGGGTTGAATAGTTTTAACAATTTAAAACTTCCTTTTAAATATTTAGATCGACTTATGTCAATGTATTTGATTGTTTATGTTGGACGTTGATAGATGGATATATAAACGTGAAATGAAATATAAAGAGTAAGAAGCACATCACCACAACACAAGTTATTTATAGTGGTTCGCCTACAAGGACACCTTCCTTGCCCTACTCCACTCCCCGAGTCACCTACTCGAGAGTTCGAAGTCACTACACCAACTCCTTGTGGCGGAGAAGCCTTCACAACGTCGCTTAACCTTTTTCGGTACAAAGCTAAATACCGAGTTCTTTTACACCAAGGCGAACCACACCTAACACAACGCTCTACCCCTTTATCGGTGCTAGGCTAACCACCGAGTTCTTTCACACCTTAGGAGAACTAATCCTATCACAACGTCGCTTACCCTTTATTAGGTACTAGGCTAAGCACCTTAGTTCTTTCACACCTTAGGTGAACTACACCTTCACGCCACAACACCTAATCTCAAGGAGATCTACTCCTTGTTACAACACCATCAAGGATATCACCATCCTTGTAGATAAACAAATACACATATGTATAACGATGCACCTCATCGATTATACGACCTAAGCATTCTCCCCAAATGCTACTTGATTTGATCCTTTGGCATCCTTCACTAATGCCTTTGACACAACGCTTGGCACCCTTCACTAATGCCTTCGTCTTGACACCTTTAGCATCCTTCACTAATGCTTTTGACACAACGTTTGACACCCTTCACTAATGCCTTCGTCTTGACACCTTTAGCATCCTTCAATAATGCTTTGACACGGATGATGAGCACCTTTCACTAATGCTTTAATCTTGACACTTTTGGCATTCTTCACTAATGCCTTCAACCCAACATCTATGGAGAAAGGAAGAACTATCAATAAGAGAACCTTAGTAGTCTTGATGATGACGAAGCATGGAAACTCATGGACTTGAGCTTGCACGTCTTCAAGAGGTGGTGATCTCTCCTTTAAGAGGAACCTAGTAGATCACACAAAACAAAAGACAAACTACATAGATCACTTAGATCTGAGGTTAGAGGGTTAGAATACTTTGGGGAAGTGTGTGTGAAAAACCATGTGTAGAGAGAAAGAAATGGCTCTCTATTTATAGAGAAATTCTCTTCGTTCCTCGGATCCCACGGATCCCTACCACAAGGGATCCGGCTAGCAAAAAGCTAGGGATCCGTGGTCCGCCTCTTGCCCATGGGTATTTTAGTTATGGGTCATGGGTCATGGGTTATGGGTTGATCCATGGTTTTCTTTCTAGATACAATGAACTTGGTTAAGTGGTATATATAAAACCATGGGTTATGGGTCAAAACTATTTGCTAGTATTTTACCCATTTAGTATATACTTGTATTTACCCATTTTAGCATACACTTAGTTTTTACCCATTTTAGTATACTTAGTTTAAGTATATGTTTAACCCAATATGTAAACACTAGTTGTTGTACATATGTATCTAAATCATAAAATCACTTATACTTGTTTTAGTGTTTTATGTGACAACTTAATTGTGTTAGAAAACTATTAACTCAAACTATTTACGTACTCTATTTGTTTCGTTAAAATGATTTTACTTTTGTTATCGACAAAACATTAGAAGATCGTAAAATATAAATAAACGTTTTTACGGCTTATTTGTATTAACAATATATATACCTTGAGTTTTGAAAATCTCAATATTGTTTGTGTGTTGTGTGTGAAATAGAGATCCTAGACTCAAAAAAGAAGGTAAGGCTAACATTTACATACCTTGTAGAGTTGAGAAACAAATTACTTAACGATTGTTCCATAAGACCAAGACCAAGGTGAAGCAAATTGAATTGTTCCCTTCAACGGTTTGTGAGGACGCCACTATGTTGTCTTCGGATGCCACCTTCTCAATAGAAATGTTCCCCTTTTGAATATTGTCTCTTAAGAAGTGATGACGAATCTCTATCTGCTTGTAGAGTGCAATCGGATTTTGCTTGCTTAAGCCATGGCACCTTTGTTGTAACATAAAATGGCTATGTCACTTAGATGAATGTCGTAGTCAACTAACGCTTATTTCATCCATAGTGCTTGTTGGCATGCTTTGCCCGCGGAGACATATTCGCCCGTTGTTGATATGGCCAAGGCCGTTTGCTTCTTCGAGAACCAAGATGTTAAACAACATCCCATAAAAGTACATACACCACTTGTACTCTTTCGGTCAACATAATCACCGCATGGTCGAATCCGATATACAATTGTTTCCACCCCCTCGCCCCTTAGGATACCATAATCCTAATTGAGTAGTAGCCTTAATGTAACTAAATATTCTTTTGACGGCTTCTAGATGTGAGGTTTTAAGGTCTTTCAAACCTAGCACATAGACAAACACTAAACATGATATCCGGCCGACTAGCCGTAAGATAGAGAAGACTACCAATCATGCAACAGTATTTTGTGTTCTCAACGGATTCACCGTCTTCATCTTTTGTAAGTTTGGTATCGGGTGACATTGGTGTTCTTATAGGTTTCTACTCTTCTAAACCAAATTTCTTAAGCATTTCTTTTATGTATTTAGATTGATTAAAGAAGATACCATCTTCTAGTTGCTTAATTTGTAGACCAAGAAAGAAGCTTAGTTCTCCCATCATACTCATCTCAAACTCATCATGCATGATTTTTGAGAAATCATCACACATGTCTTGACAAGTCGATCCAAAAATAATATCGTCCACGTATATTTGAACAATAATTATATGTGATTCCCTTTTCTTTGTGAAAAGTGTATTATCAACTAACCCCATGGTGTAGTCGTTTTTGATTAAAAATGATTTAAGTCTATCATACCAAGCCTTTGGAGCTTGTTTAAGACTGTAAAGAGCTTTCTTTAGTTTGTACACGTGGTTAGGTTTTTCGAAATCGATAAAGCCCGGAGGTTGAGCTACATAGACTTCTTCTTTAATAAATCCATTTAGAAAAGCACTTTTAACATCCATTTGAAAAAGCTTAAGATCATTAGCACAAGAATAAGCAAGAAGTATTCTTATATACTCTAATCTAGCCACGGGAGCATAGGTCTCATCAAAGTCTATGCCTTCTGTTGATTATACCCTTGGGCAACGAGCCTAGCTTTGTTTCTAGACACTACACCGTTTGCATCTAACTTGTTTTTATATACCCATTTAGTTCTTATTATGGTTTGGTTATTAGGTGGAGGGACAAGTGTCCAAACATCGTTAGAAACAAATTGAGTTAACTCTTCTTGCATAGCCATTACCCAACTTTCATCTTTTATGGCTTCTTGTGTATTTTTAGGTTCTATGGTTGAGATAAAACAAAATAAACTACTTTGGTTTTGAACTTGAGATCTTAAGGTTCTTTCATTTAACTTTCCTATGACCTTATCTACGGGATGATCTTTAGACTCTTTAATATTGATGATTTCATTGTTTAATGGTTCATTTTCTTTGTTTATATTTTCCTTGATTTCTATGGCTTGACTTTCAACTATCTCATTATCGACAAGAGGTTGGGTAGGTTTAGGTGGACTTTCATCAAATTTTACGTTTAATGACTCTTCAACCTTCATTGTTTCTTTATTTAATATAACATAAGCTTTACTATTAGGAGAGTAACCTAAGAAGATACCTTCGGTTGATTTAGGATCAAACTTAGTTAGGTAATCTTTAGTGTTAAGTAAGAAACATTTGCTACCAAAGACTCTAAAATGTTCTAACGTAGGCTTTTTACCTCGAAGTAAGTCGTATGGAGTTTTATCTAAGAATGGTCTAATTAGGACTCGGTTAAGTATGCATGTTGATGTATCAATGGCATTGCACCAAAATTTCTGAGGAATAGATTGCTCATTAATCATGGTCCGACTCATTTCTTGTAGGGTTCTATTTTTCCTTTCAACTACCCCATTTGATTGTGGAGTGCGAGGAGCCGAGAAATTGTGAGTAATACCATTAGCATCACAAAAAGCTCCAAATTGCTCTTCATTATCAAATTCCCTACCATGATCCGTTCTAATAGACACTATAGGACTTCCTAGTTTTCTTTGGATTTTCTTACTTAATATTTCAAAGTAATCGAATGTTTCAGTTTTATTCTTTAAGAATTTAACCAAATTATAGTAGTTACCTCCATAACTTTGAATAGTGGATGGACCAAATAAATCCATGTGAAGTAATTCTAGACACCTAGTAGTAGAGACCATATTTTTAGCCTTATGGCTAGCGTGGACTTGTTTTCCTACGTTACAAGCATCACAAAAGTGATGTTCGTATTTTAATTTGGGTAGATCTCTTACTAGTTCTTTAGATGATAGCGATTGAAGAAGTCGCATATTGGCGTGACCCAATCTTCGATGCCATAGGGTCCAAGTATCATCCATAGAAGTGAGACAGAGTTTGTCATTGGGTTCATTACCGATTTTAATGACATAGACTCCATGTTTTCTAATGCTTTTTCCTATGGTAATACCGTTTTTCAATATTTTACTTCCGGTTTCACTAAAAAGAACGTTGCACTTTTTATCACATATTTGTCCTATACTTAGAAGGTTGAAATTTAAGTTTTCTACGTGACATACATCGTTAATGGTTAAGGATTTGTGAGAAATCATACATTTACCGATGATTTTTCTCTTGCTATTACCAAATACCACATTTCCTCGATTGAAGGATTCGTATGTGGAAAATAAGTCTTTGTTACCGGTCATGTGCCTCGTGCACCCGCTATCCTTGATCCATTCATCCGGATCTAGGTCGACCTTTAAGCACACCTAAGAAAACAATTAACTCAAAAGTTTGGTCCCCATTTGTTCATGGGTCCATTAGTGTTGTTGGATCGATATACTTTAATCAAACTATCTTAACTAGCTTGTTAAGGTTTAATAACCTCGGATAAATCCTAAGTTATTAACAAAGAAACACTGAGTAATCTTTATTAAGTACGCGGAATTTACTTAACAAAGCTAAGAAGAATAACCTTTTATTATAAACTCTAAATCGCTTATTATGCATACTCTAATACAACTCTAAGATAATCGAACTTTTCTCTAAAACTCTAATTCTCAAATCGTAAGTCATATCTCTAATGCCAATCTAGGAGTCCTTTTATAGGCTCAAGGATATCCTAGTCGGTTTACAATTGATAACCTTGTACGACAAGTAATCTAAACATAGAATACAATTCTTTCCATAAACGAATATAATAAATTTCTTTTGTTCTTGCAAAGATTCTTTGACTTCATATTGCAGACTTTGACTTTGTCTTTAACGATACTTTGAGTCTTTAACTTCTTCCAAAGACTTTGCAACTTACTACAGTACTTTGATATCTTCAAGACTTTGATATCCCAACAATCCTCCCCTAACTTGAATTCTACTTGCTTGACTTCAAGTTCCTTTGTGAATATATCTTTAACAACTTCATCTTTTTAAAAACGGATTGTTTCTTAGTCTTTAAGCTTTTTATCTCTAGAACATCCGTTCTTGTCAAAGTATCTCTTAGAATTGTTCTCTTTACAAAGAAAGATCCAAAGAAGCTCCATCAAAGCCATTATCTCTGGAGTAGCCAAACGTTTTGGTGTGTAAGACCATGGTACATTGATAACCATATGATTTTTAGCAAACCACCAGCTATCAACAGATTTGTTTTGTCTTTACCAAAAGTCGTACCCTTCTGGACTAGTTAGTTCTTCTATCTAATGGTGAACTAATTACCAATAATGGTTTTTCCACGGCCTTTACCACAAGCCATTTTCTTGTGGGCTAGCCAACTCTTCACATTACTGATATGGTGAGTTGAATACCATCCAACTTATTAGCAAGTTGTCAACTAAAAACGGATTTGATATATTTTTACCAGAGCCGTTTGCTCATGGATTAGTCAATCCTTTTGTAACCATGGTGGATTGATAACCTATTGATGTTATCATCACAAAACCCATTTATTGAACCTTTATTTCAAAATATTTATTACTTAGCAACAAGGTTTCTTCTAAAATTTATTTAACTGGTTTAGTTCAGCAAACATACTTTGATGAAAGTATCGGTCTGATCAGCAGATTTTGAATAAAAGTACGATATATCAAAAAGTATTTATTCAAATAAAATTCATACCGCTTATTGATCATTCTCAGCAATGGTAGTCCGGTTTATAAACAAGTTGATAACCATGCAAGCAGTTTCATTATCCTCTTCCACTTCCAATCCATGCTCTAGCATTCTTCTCATGAGCTCAATTGTGAGAGGATATCTTCTTTCTGCAAACATGTGTATCATTGTTCCATTTTCTAGTTCCAAAACATGAACTCCAGATTCTTCAAAGAATCTCCAGAAACTATTTCCCCTTTCTTGATTCTTCCAGATATCATCAAGACTCTCTTCTTCCGTTTCCCATAAAGTTATAAGATCACCATGTAAAATCAAACCAATCCCTTCCAATGGATTATTTTCAAAGTAAGCCTTCACAACATGATATAAGTAGAATAGGTCTACTCTATCTATAATATGCAAGAAATCCCATAGCCTATTAAAGACTTTGAAGCTTTCATCTTCTTTATGAAAAATCATATAATCTCCATTCTTGGATTTCACAACTTTAAAAAACACTGATCTTTGATCTGTTCATCTTCATGTTATCATCTTCCTTTGTATAATCAAAATCTACCACTCTGAGATAATTCTTCAATTCATCTCTAGTCTGATCTTAATTCACCTTTTCTTTCTTTGAAAATCAACATCTGTAACTTTTTTTCTTTTTCTTTTAAGCTCTTCTTCCTTTCAGATTCAGTCCAATGAGCTTCTTCTCTAAAGTCTTTAATATCAGCAACACTCTTCTTATAAGTCTGCCAAAGATCATCATAAAGTCTTTGCATATCAACATAGTTTAACTTCTGCAAACCCTTATATCCTCGACCTTTTAAATAAGCCATCATAGCATTCCTATCCTTAGCTAAATTAGGTCTTCTTGGCATATATCTAACAGTGTAGGATGTAAAGGTTCAGAGAGCTTCAAGATCTAATTTATCTTGCACCTTTTGAGCGCTTCTATTCAGAGCTTCTTGAGCTTCTCGTTCTTTCTATCTTGAGCATCTCACTCTTCTTGAACTTTTCTAGCTGCAGCTTCATTCCTAGCAACTTCAATTGCTCTAAGTTCCGCCAAAGTGAGTTTCTTTTTCTTTGTTTCAACCAGAATACCTTTCCCTTTATCTTTTGGATCAATTGAAGGTTGAGAAGTTCTTGGTTGTTCTTCTTCTTGTACATCTCTAATAGTAACTCCTCCTCTTGGTTGTGACAAATCTAATATTGTAGCAATTAATTCATCATCACTTGCGGAGTAAATGGGTTTGAATGTAGCTTCCTCCTCTTCTTCTATAACAATTGTAGAAGGACCAGAATCTTCTTCAAAATTCAATACCCTTGGTGTAATTACTTCTTGACTAGATGTATCATGAAAACCATTACTTTGATGTTCAAGACCTTGAACATCAAGCATACCTTGATGTTCAAGACTTTGAATATCAAGACTTTGAACTTCCACTGAATCCGAAATAATCTTTTCTGCAGTATTTCATGATTCTTTCTTCTTCTAACATCTTCTTTCAAATTTTCCATTTCTAAATTCCTCCCCAAGTTGACAGAAGATGATTTAGGAACCTTCTTTCGTTTAAATTCCTTTCGAAGTTGTTTACGACGTTTGTTTTCCTCTTTAACCCATAAGTTGAAACCTTGTATATATGGTTTAATAAAATTCCTCAACCAAACATACCTACGCTTCAATTTCCTAAGTGCTTTAGCTTGAAACTCAACAGTTTTTTTCAATCTAACAAGCTCCCTTGTCAAAGCATAATTATCCAAAGTCAATCCTTGTGAATGTTCTTCCTCAAACAGAAATGTAATGTTGTGGAGATGGAGTAGGTGTTCTTTCAATCTCTCGCTTGAACCTCGGGGCTTGGAGAAACAAAGACCTGTGAAGATGCAAGACCTTCAATGGAATCAGACTTTCAGATGCAGACCTTTGTGAGGCAAAGACTTTGTGAAGCAGATCTTGGAGAAATGAACTTTGTGAAGCAAAGTACCATGTACAAAATCGGAGCTTCACTTTCTTCATCCTCTCCAGCTTCATTACGTACCGCTTGAACAACTTCCATCATTGTAGAAGTTAATGGAATATCTCCACCTCTGAACAAAGCACTTCTAGCCATAAATGTAAAGATTTTGGCTTGTTGCACAATAACAGTAACAAAGCAAAGCAGGTTTTGGAACATCATCCAATTGCTTGTTTAAGAAAACCTGTACAAACCTTGGGTACATTAGCCATTTTGACCCAGAGGATATATGTGATAGCATCCCATCCAAAATAAGCTTTGAAAATTAAACACTCACAAGAGCTAGTCCAACCACTACAGATGCTATATTAGACCCAAACTGCTCCCAAGAAGTACTTTTAGAACTTATGCAATGAAGCAATACATGAATCAAGAACTTCCATTGAGGACGTAATAATGCTTTCTTGAATGTTTGTTCTATTAAAGATCCTTCATAACCAAGATTCCTAAAAGTATCCCAAATCAGTTGCTTGTCAAATCGAATAGCCCCATCTTCATCTCCAAATAATAAATCTTCTCAATAGAGGCTTCGTAATCTTGATAGTCCGTCCCAAGAATCGTAGATCTAATATAATCTTCATCCTCCTCCATGTTATCTCTAGCATTAGCCCAAAATTCTTGAATCCATGGTTCAATAACATCCGGTTCAACTAAAAGAGCATAACTAATAGGCGACCCGGTAAGATAATCAACAATATCATAAAAGCCATATTACGCCTCAGTCTTGTCCAAATTAGCCACCATATTGTGCTTAGAAACAGTTAACCGATTCGCCATTGGTAAATGAGTGAGCACAATAAAGATTTTATTGAAGAATAAAGAGATGGTGATCGGAAGATAAGTATGGAAAAGATGTAAAGTAATAATATGAGAGGGAAAATCGGAAAGTAGTTATTTATAGGTAGGATTTGAAAAATCACACCCTATAATAACAAAGTTACCGTTATTATCAATTACCCATCAATATTACCGTTGGAACAGTACTTTAATACGACAAACAGTACTTTCCACATAAGCAAAGAGTTTTTCCCAAGCAAGACTTTCCAAGCAAGACTTTCTGGAAAAAAAGCAGTACTTTACCAAAATTTCTTCATATAAACTAAGTATCAACAAGCATCCTCCCTCAGCAATACACATACTATACTAACACCTGATAGTCCTCCCCTTAAACAAAGCTTAGTAGTTAATCATTCCAATGCTCACGACCAAGTGATTGAATCGTGACACATCAAAACCTTTTGTAAGTAAATCAGCTACATTGTCATCCGTGTGAACCTTAACTACATTGATGAGCCTATGCTCATAACAATCTCGGATAAAGTGATGCCTAATCTGAATATGCTTTGTCTTGGAATGATACACATGATTCTTAACAATACAAATTGTACTCTCATTATCAATATTGATAGGAGTATTTTTGAAATTGAACCCATAGTCCAAGAGTTGATTCTGAATCCACAAAACTTGACCACAACAACTTGCAGCTACATACATATCAGCTTCTTAGATGATGTTGCTGCCATTGTCTGCTTTTTGCATTGCCAGGAGACTAGCCTTCTTCCAAGATATTGGCATCCACCACTTGTGGATCTTCTATCATAATTATCACCAGCATAGTCACTATCTGAAAAAGCTTCCAAGTGAAAAGGTGACTCTTTAGGATACCACAACCCCAACTTAGGTTGTTGTTTCAAATAACAGAAAACTTTTTTAACTGCATTCATGTGAGAGATCTTCGGTGAGACTTGATATCTTGCACATAGACAAACTGCAAACATGATATCGTGCCCGATGCAGAAGATACATAAGAGAGCCAATCATTGATCTATAAAGCTTGACTTCAACAGGTGTCCATCTTCATCTTTGCCCAATGAATTGATAGATTTAATAGGTGTAGTAATGTACCTTCATATCATCAAAATTGAATTTCTTAAGTATGTCAAGAACATACTTGTCTTGACTAATAAAAATACCTTCCTTTGACTGCTTAACTTGAAGTCCTAAAAAGAAAGTCAACTCTCCCATTGAACTCATTTGAAATTCTTTCTCGCATCACCGCCAAACTCCTTAACCATGGACTGCTTGGTAGCCCCAAAGATGATATCATCAACATAAACTTGAACTAACATGATATCTTTCTTGTCTCTTTTGATAAACAAAGTCTTGTCAATAGCTCCCTTCTATATCCATGTTGCAATAAGAATGTGGAGAGTCTCTCATACCAAGCTCTAGGTGCCTGATGAAGGCCATAAAGAGCCTTAACAACCTTGTAGACTTTGTTTGGATGTTTAGGATCTTCAAAACCGGGAGGTTGTTTGACATAAACTTCCTCTGTAATCTTGCCATATAAAAAGGCACTTTTAACATCCATCCGTAAACTTGAAAGCCCATATAAGAAGCAAAGGCAAGAAATATTCTAATAGCTTCTATTCTTGCTACAAGAGCAAATACCTCATCATAATCTACCCCTTCCTCCTGTCTATAACCCTGAGCAACTAACCTTGCCTTGTTTTGATAACATTGCCTCTTTCATCTCTTTTAACTCTAAAACCCACCGGTTCCAATAACTCTCTTCCCATAGATCACATAAAACCCAAACTTCTTGAAGTTTAAATTGAAGAAGTTCTTCTTCCTGCATAGCTTCAACCCAGTCAAAGCTTGAGCACTATTCTTGGGTTCCTCTTGAGAGATGAAACAAGTAAATAAACAGGTTTGATGGTCCTTATGATTCAGCCTGTTTGTTTATACACAAAGCTAAGTAAAGCATTGTGAGGTTTTGTGAAACCCTTAGCTTTGTGTCTAGTCAAGAGTAAGTAGAAGGACCAACGATTTGATCAGAAGGATGATCCTTATGAGTTCTTAAGTTTGGAGACTGTGGAACTTCATAATTATCATCTAAATTAGTAACATCAGCACCTTCATTGGAATTTGGAAAATACCTTCATCTTCAAATTCATCATCAGTATCTTCTAATCCAGGCATGGTAGGATCATTCAGATAAGCTAAAGTACTTGTCGATCAACCGTGCAAAGCAGTACTTTGTTCAAAAGTACTGCCCAAAGTAATCGTGAGAGTACTCATAGTCTTGTTCTTCTTCTTTGCCTCTTCATAAGCTCTCCTTTGTTCATCGTGTAAGAATGTGCTAAAACATCTTGAAGAAGCATCTGATTAAGTTCCTCTTGAATAGATTGATCCTCAGAAGATAATGAGGATTGTGGTGCAAACATAAAGATTTCTTTGTTTTGAAGAATCAAAGATTTTGCTTAGGAACAGCAGTACTTTGGTTTGAACTTACAGGATCTTTATCAGGAACAAAGATCGGTCTAATATGAACATCATGAACAACATATTAGATATCTTCTTCATTGTGCATAGGTTGATTTTCTTCTCTCACAGGAACATAATTCATTGAAGGAGATAAAATCTCAAGATCAAACATCCAATCGGGACCTTTACCTTTCTCATTGTCTTGATCTTCTAAAAACTCAACATGAAGACAATCTTGAACCTTCTTAGTAACTTTGTTGTATACTCTAAAGCCCTTCTCAAGTTAGTGCAATAACCCAATAAATATCCTTCTTCTGACTTGCCATCAAACTTCCCTAGATTATCAATAGTGTTTAAAATAGTAAGAGGGCATCCAAAAGGTTTCATAAAACGAATGTTGGGTTTAGTGCCCATCAACAATTCATAGGGTGTCTTCATCTGTGGTTTAGTGACTGAGACTCATAAGTACATAACAAGCAAGATTATGTTTTCCTTACTGAATAGGTAGGTGAGAATCTGCTAACATTGTTCTTGCTACCTCAATCAAAGTCCTATTCTTCCTTTCTGCAACACCATTCTGTTGTGGTGTTCTTGCAATACTAAACTCCCTTTTTATGCCTTTGTTTGCACAAAATTCATCCATAAGTTTGTTCTTGAATTCAGTCCCATTGTCACATCTAATACCTCTAACCTTGAGTCTCAATTGGTTTTCAAGAGCAATAATCATAGCATCAAAAGTATCATCTTTAAAACCCAAAAAGAAAACCCAACTGAATCTACTACAATCATCAGAAACAACCAAACAGTACTTTTTCTTATTTAAACTTGCCACGAGACAGTCCAAATAAATCCATATGTAACGCTCAATGGTTCTCTAATAGTTCTTTCCTCAAGCTTCTTGCATGAAGCTTTGTGTTGTTTACCCATCTTGCATGCCAAACATGATTGATCATTCTTGTAAGTCTTTGAAGGTAGACCTCTAACTAAATTGCCTTTGACCAGTTTGTTGATATTCTTGAAATTAACATGACCCAATCTTCTATGCCATTGATGTGCCTCTTCAGATGTTGCTTTAGCCACCAAACATGTGGCTCGCCATATGAATGTAGAATCTTCATGTCTAAACTATACACATCATTTGTCCTTGGTACTCTAAGTACTACCAAGTCATCATCAATGTGTTTAAAGTCGAGGAAAGGATGAGACATTCTGTGTCAGTGAATAACACAGTATGCTTTTTATCACAAATTTGAGAGACTGACAACAAGTTGAACTTAAGCTCCTTCACATATCGAACATTTTCAAAATCGATTCTTCCAGCTTTAATTGTTCCTTTCCCAGTAATCCTTCCTCCATTGGGATCATTCCCAAATGCAACTTTTCCTCCACTAATCTTCCTAAAATCGACAGATCTCTTTGTCTCATGTCATACTTCCAGAGCAACCACTATCCACAATAAGATGATCTTTAAGCTCCTCTTCGGGTTGCCCGCACATAAAGAAAAGAGTTAGAAACTTTTAGGAACCCAAGCCATTACTGACTTGTGTTCCCTCTTGTGGAGTTACAAACTCAAATTCTTTGAGAATGTAATTCCCACTATCTTTCAAATGATGATCCAAAATTATCTTTTGATTTTTAGCATGTGGATTTTCAAAACTTTCTGGGTTTTCAACATAAATCTCTTTCACCAGATTTTTAGCATTTTCTTGTGTCGCACAAACATCTGATTCACTTTTTGTTGAACGTACTTTGTCTCTCTCAGCAGTACTTTCCCTTTAACCCATTCCGCTTTTAACACTTGGTTCCTCTGATCTAAATCTCCTATGTGAATTGGAATACCTTCTAGGTTGATAGTGAGATTGGCTAGAATTTCTATACCAAGTATTGTGATCAAGACCTTGTTTTGTCCGAGCAGTATTTGTGAAAGTCGGGTTAGAGTTAATAAAAGATGCTTGGAAAGTATCTTGTGAGATACAAGGTCTTCTCTTTGTGGGTATCTATGATCCGATATGAAGTTTCGTGATTAACCCTATTTGAATTAGTCCAAACCGGTTTGTACTCTTTAGGTTTCTCGTTGGCGCCCCGTTCTTGAAATTTTCTAAGGTATTTTGAGTGATGTTCACAATCCTTAATTAGATGAGTAGGATTGAAACACACAAAACACAGTTTCTGACCCATACTGTCAAAGTGACATCTTCTATGTCTATGCCCAAAATTATTTTGCCTTCTTGGTGAGTGATTAAACTTGTTTTGACCAAAATTATCCCAAAAAGGTTTAGCAAGATCGCTTTTTGAAAAGGTTTTGAAGAAGGTATCTTGTGGAGCAAGACTTTGATTTAAAGGTACTGCTTGATTTTGAACACCGTTTTCAACAGCTTTTTTGGGTGTTTCGCACCTAGATTTAGCAATTAGCTTTTTCCTAAACTCTAGACTGTCTACTCCAAAACGAGAAACATCGGGCCTAAGGGGTTGATGAATGCCAAGTAGGATGTGGAACAAGATGATAATCATTAGCTTTCTTATATGCAAGAGGTGAGTCACTTAATGAACCATCATTACTAGATGTATCTACATAATTAATGAGTTCTTCATCACTAGTGGTTATATCCTCATACTCACCTTCATCCCGATTACTAGATTGGTTTTCTTCTATCTTACTAAAATCCATACCAAAACCTAATCCAGTTTTAAGATAAGCTCTTTGCTTTTTTTGAACATAAGAAACATGTGACAGACCAGCTTCACCCCAAGCAGCAAAACTTAGCTAACAAATCATCTCTTTCCTTAGTTAATTTCTCAATTTCAGCAATTTTACAGTTTAATTTCCATTCACTAAGCTTTAACTGATAATCCTGTTGTGCATATTTTTTAGCCCAAGCTACTTCATTAGTTTCATGTGCTAAAATTTTGGCTTCCATAGATTCTAAGGTTATTTGATAACCTGCTACCTCAGACCTAGCCTTAACACAATTATCTCTCTCAATCACATAACTGCTAAGCAATTTATGATAAAAATCATAGCAATTTGAGCATACCTCAGAGATAGGAGATTGATTTGGTGAAGTAGCCACCAATGCGAGTTGAACAGGATCATCTTCACTTTCCTTGCTCCACTCAAATCCTCCAAAGCCATCATCGATTCCAAAGCAGATGTTCGATACTTCATCAAAAGCAGTACTCGGTCCAATGCTTCCACTGTGTCTTCAATCTGCATCTTCCATCGCTACCATACGAAGTCACCGGTTCATCATCAAACTCTTCACTCCAAACTTCGATAACTTCTCTTGAGCAACCAAAGCCTTTGTTTCAAGAATGGGAATTTCCTTAAACTCAAGTTTTGGCTTTTCAGATGTCCTGTTTGCTTGATACTTAGCAAACCCCGCAAGACTCCTTGCAAAGTGACCAGTTTTTTGACAATTGAAGCATTCAATTTTAGATTTGTCAAAAGTTATGCCCTTTTTGGTTTGAAATCAATGCTTTTGCCTGTCTTCTTCATGTACTTTTGATTCTTGCAGTAATCATAGCAACTTGCCACCTGATATCAATTTCTTCAAGTGCATCTTCTTCAATCTGTGCTAGATTTTCTTCATAAGTGATAGGTAAACTAGCTTGTTGTGCAAAGAAGGAGCACATAACTTCATCCGAGGCCATAGTGGTAGTTGTGGGCCTGTTGAACATATGAGGGGGTGTATAGACAGCAGACTTTGAGAAACAAGACTTTGAGGAGAAGCAGTATTTTGGAAGTACGGCCTTCTTTCAGATGATAGAATAGCAATACTGTGAGACTTAGAACTTGTTTGACCACTCATCTCATGCTCATACACCTTAAGTTGATGATATAGATCATCAAAGTCCATGACATCCAAACCTTGTTGTCCTCCGATCATTGTAGCAATCACATGCCATGAAGATGGCAAACTCCTTAGAAACTTCAAGTTAGCATCTTCAACTGATACTTCGGCCTTGTATAGCTCCAACATGTTGAGAAGATTCTGAAACCTATCATATGCAAAGATCAAGACTCTCTCTTTCACCAACTGTGAAAGTTTCAAACTGTTGCTTTAGCAAATTTCTGCATCTTTTAGAGGCTTCATTACCTCCAAATCTGGTCTTGAGAGCAGCCCAGAGTTGCTTAGCATCTTTAGCATCATGAAATTTGAGAAGATGACCATCTGAATGGCGATAAGAGAATATTGAGTGCCTTCTCTTGATTCCTTAAGGTTGCTGCCGTAATACCGGTTTAGGTGCTTTGGTTGTCCAGAATATCAATGGGGTATGCTACAATTTCATTCCCATTCACAATAACATTCCAAAGAGCATGGTCTCTGTGATGGCAATGTATCGCCTCATCTTCATACACCGAGGTCATATTCTCCCTTCTTGATTATTGGAATTCTCGAGTGAGGTGATTGAGGGTGGTGGAAATGACTTCACGACATCTTGAATATAGTTGAAGTAGGGTTTCTTCCTAGTCAGAGTTTCCACACAAGCTCTGATACTACTTGTTGGATCGATATACTTTAATCAAACTATCTTAACTAGCTTGTTAAGGTTTAATAACCTCGGATAAATCCTAAGTTATTAACAAAGAAACACTGAGTAATCTTTATTAAGTACGCGAATTTACTTAACAAAGCTAAGAAGAATAACCTTTTATTATAAACTCTAAATCGCTTATTATGCATACTCTAATACAACGCTAAGATAATCGAACTTTTCTCTAAAACTCTAATTCTAAAATCGTAAGTCATATCTCTAATGCCAATCTTGGAGTCCTTTTATAGGCTCAAGGATATCCTAGTCGGTTTACAATTGATAACCTTGTACGACAAGTAATCTAAACATAGAATACAATTCTTTCCATAAACGAATATAACAGTTCTTTTGTTCTTGCAGTACTTTGACTTCATATTGCAATACTTTGACTTTGTCTTTAACAATACTTTGAGTCTTTAACTTCTTCCAGTACTTTGCAACTTACAGTACTTTGATATCTTCAGTACTTTGATATCCCAACAAGTGTTATACATTTCATTCATGTTAGGGATATATGGAAAAGGCGAGAATGCATTCCATGGTGTAAAGTTTTGAAATGGAAAGCCGTTTTGTACATTAGGATTCCATCCCATTTGGTGGTGGTTACTTCTCGGATAGACATTATTAGGTCTCCTTATAAATGTGTTTGGTTTTGAAAATGATGGACCTTTGTTTCTCATAAAACTTTGATTTTGTTTTAGTGGAGGTGGTTGTCTAACAGTAACATGGGTTGGTTTCTTTTTGTTAATGATAACAAAGTCGGTTCTAGATGAAGTAGCTACATTATTTCTACCGCTTTCCGTATGTACTCCACGGTATTACACTAGACGGTTCCCTTTTCAAGGGATCCGTGACTACAGTAGCTTGTTTTTCAATTGCTTTGACAAATTGCGTTTCTTTATTCTCGCTAGTTGATGCATTAAGTTGCTGAATACCTAAACCCTTTTGATTGTTTCCCGTTTTGACACTATCTAATATTGTTTCTAGCGTATTAGTACTCATTCTAGCAATCTTGGAATCAAGATTATCAACTAGTGTTTGAAGTTGAACACAAAGCTCACATTCCCCACTTGCTATCTTCCCTTTTTCTAAACATTTTAATTTTCCTTTTAACTCATTGACTTCCTTTTCTAAACGTTCATTTTTGTTTTTCAAAATTTATTCTTGTTAATTACTTTTAGACTAATTTTGCAAAGTTTATCATATTCATGATGCAATGATTCATCATCTAATGATGGGCTACTATAATATAGAGATTCGGGACATACCTCGTTTGAGTCATTTGCCATGAGACAAATTTCTTCGTTCTCCTCCTCACTCATTCCCCACGAACCACTCACGAACGCCTTTTGTTCGGCTACGCTGGGACACTCACTAATGAAGTGATTAGGGTCTCCACATTTAAAACATGCGCATTCATCCCTTGCTTTCTTGTCGCTCTATGCCTTCCGAACCCCTTCTTTTCGTCATATGGTTGCTTGACATATCTTCCCTTTCTTCTAAAGAGCTTCTTGAAATCCTTTACCGCCATGGCGTATTCTTCGTCATCACTATCCGAAGAAGAGTTTTCTTCATTGCTTGAGACCTTCTTGGCTTTTAAGGCAAGAGATTTGTGCATCTCTTTCTTTTCTTTTGAGGATTCGGAATCTTTAGCGAGGACAAGCTCATAGACCTTTAGATTGCCTATGAGTTCGTCGAGAGTGAGGATTGATAGATCTTTTGATTCTTCGATGGTCGTCACCTTTGATCTCCACTTGGATGGAAGTGCCCTTAGATATCTCCTGATATGATTACGACTAGAGAAAGACTCATCAAGTGCTTGTAATGATGTAATTATAGTATTAAAGTTAGCAAAAGAATTATCTATACTATCCTCATCCGATATTGAAAATTGTTCATATTGTTGAACAAATAAATCTATTTTATTGTTTTTAACTTGTTGATTTCCTTGATGAGTTACAACTAAAGAATTCCAAATTTCTTTAGAGGTTTTAAGCATAGAAATTCTTTCGAATTCCTTTTTGGGTAAAGCATTGTATAAAACCATTTTAGCTTCACTATTTTTGGAAAGCTTTTTCTTTTGATCATCGGAGAGTTGATCATGAGGGATGTTTACTACTTTGTCGGTTTTATCATCTTTTGTAGTGGCTTCAAAGTCACTTTCAACAATGATGTACCAAAGATCAATATCTTTTGACTTCACATAAGTTTCGAATCTATTCTTCCAATAAATAAAACCATTTGTTTCAAGTAGAGGAGGTCGTTGCATAGATTTCCATTCTTTATAATTTTCAAAACTCATTGTGATCGAAAAGTTTTTAAAATACGGTTTACTTTAAAACTTTTGTAAACCTAGCTCTTGATGCCAATTGTGGAAAACTAGAAGGGGGGTTGAATAGTTTTGCCGATTTTAAATTAGTTTCAAAAACTTAGATTCGATCTTATGTGAATTCGCATGGATGGATAGAAAGTATAGGACAATAAGTAATGTAAGTAATGAAAGCAAGTAAAGTAAAGGATAGAAATGACACAACCAATTTATAGTGGATCGGCTACAAGGACACCTTCCTTGCCCTACTCCACTCCCCGAGTCACCTACTCGAGAGTTCAAGCACTATGTCAACAAACTCCTTCAACTTGGCGGAGAAGCCTTCACAACGTTACTTACACTTTTTTTGGTACAAAGCTAAATACTGAGTCCTTAACACGGAGGACCAAACCAACACAACTATAACACAACAACTATGTGAAATATAAGATACAAGATCTAGCTACTGAATCTTGTGGAGGAACAAATCAATCAAGGACCCCTTACTTGGATGACTTGTAGTATCTCGTGATCTCTGGAAGGACCTATATGAGAATCACAACAAAAGAAAGAAGAACCACTAGAAAGATCAAGAGATCTAAGATTAGAAGATATAGAGAATATATGAGAGAGTTTGTAAGAAGAGGGGTGAGTTATAATGAAGAAATGGCTCACTATTTATAGGCAAAAAATCACTACTGTTCCCTGGATCCCACGGATCCCTTACATGAGGGATCCGTCCAGTGTATTCCTGGGGATCCGTAGGACGCTCCCCCTAAATGGGTTATGGGTCATGAATCATGGGTCATGGGTCATGGATATGAGCCTTGAGTGGCCTCCAAGGTACAATGTATCTAGACATTGGGTCAAGGGTTAGCTCCATGGGTATGGGTCATGGGTTATGGATTTTACCCATCCTAATAAACTATTACAACGAATGAATTATTACAACAATTTATATTAAATGACTATATATGTAAATGCTTTACAAAAATAACATGTATCATTATAATTTTACTTATGATAACTTTATATTTGTTATCAACAAAACACAAAGAGATCGCTAAATATGAATAAACGTTTTTACGATTTATTTGTATTAACACTAACTTTTGAACTTATTCTGCTTTGTAGAATAGACCAAAATGAACCAAACTTGAACAACTCTGATTTCAGGAAAATGCTTGAAAGAGAGATACCGAGTGGCAAGAACTTCAATGATTGGTTTTGACAACTTAGGATAATCTTGAGAGTTGTTAAGAAACTTGATGTCTTGGAACAACCTTTGGCTAATGCTCTTGCTCCAAGCCCACCTAATGATGTGTTGGAGGCATGGAACCTTCAGTATGATTGTCACAAAGAGGTAGCATGTTGCGATGCTCGGTAGTATGACTCCAGAATTGCAAAAGAAATTTGAGAATCACACTCCTTATGCTTTGCTTCTAGAACTGAATTCTATGTTTGGAAACCTGGCAGGTGTAGAATTGTTTGATCTTCTTCAATCTCTACATGCCTGCAAACAGAAGGAAGGAAAACCCATTAGCTCTCATGTGCTTTTGATGAAGAGCTATTTGGATCAACTAGAATGTCTCAACTACCATCTCCCTCAAGCTGTTTGTGTTGGCCGAATCAATAATTCCCTTACTAAGGATTTTGAAGGTTTTGTGCACAATTACAATATGCACAGCATGGGGAAGACAATCATTGAGCTACATGTTATGCTTATTGAATATGAGAAGGGTTTGCCCTTAAAGGCTACTGCACCACAAGTCCTAGTGATTCAAGGTGGCAATATCCAAAAGCCAAACAAACCGCATGCGAACAAGGGCAAGGTCAAGGGTAAGGGAAAAGGTAAGCAAATGTTTGCTTATCAACCCAATCCTAAGAAGTACCCCCCAAAGAAGAAAGAGCATCCCGCAAAGGATCAAGCTTGTCACCTGATAACATTAAATAATCTTGAATATTAAATGTCAATTTCCCCCGATAATGTTCGTTATTTATATCATTTATATGGATTTACGCTTGTTTTCCATTGTTTTCCACTTTCAGGTAAATTGCGAGCATTGGAGCTAAAGAGACGCGGAAATGGAAACATTACTAAAGATTTATCACAGTATGCTTATTTTGAAGAAGTTACGGCGTAACTCGTCTCTCACATTACGCCGTAACTATTGCGTGACCCAGAAGTCCAACTTATCAAGAGGTTACGGCGTAACTCTTCCCAAAGGTTACGATGTAACTCCATTAGGTCAAAAGAGGTTCCACGCCGCTGATACTTACGCCGTAACTACTGCATCACTTACGACGTAACCGAGTTTATTGAAGACTACGGCGTAACCACTTATTAGGTTACGCCGTAACTAGCAGATCTAGTGCATTTACGGCGTAACTCCTCTTTTGGTTATGCCGTAACCCAGACCTGGCCTATAAATACCCCATGGATTCTGCATTTTATATCATCTCTTCTCCTCCCTCTCAAAGGGGGCGATTGGGGTAAAGCATCCCATTCCATACACAACACTCTGAGAACGTGGGAAAAAGCTCAAGGGAGGTCTAGGGAAGCATACGGAGCTGTTTCCAAGGGAGAAGTCACACCATTACGATAAGCTTTAGCGTTTATTATTTCTTTTACTTTCAATTCATGTATTTCGTACCTTTGAATATTGAATTGATTTGCATGATTAATATGAGCGGCTAAGCACCCTTTGGTGTTAGCCTAGTTATGATTCCTTAATTGTTTTGTTTGCGTTTACCTTTACTTCCGTACAATTATTTCTAAGTGTATGGATGCATAGTTCTTAAATAGTCACCCTTGGTTCGGTAGTTTTGAATGGCGATAGAGGCCAATTGCCTAGGAGATATGACCAAATGACCCTAGGTGAGCGGACTGAGACGAGAAGGGTAAGATATGACCAACTGACGACCCTTTCTACTTGTGCGATTTGACCAACTGATCACCTATCGTTTGGATGAACTTAAGAATTGGGGGGTGTAGTGTCTAAGTTCCCAACGGCCGGGCACTCACTATTTAGAATCTAGCATGTAGCGGTACTTAATGACTCGTCTTAGGGGACCAGGAACAACAGGACTTATGACGGTGCGCCTGATTTCTCCTGTGGTGGCATCTTTGCTGATAGGTTAGGGCGAATTGACCAAATGCTGTCCACTCGAATTTGACCCCACCTGAAGTAATTGGAAGTAGGTAGACGTAGACATAACTAGCTAGGAGGATTGACTAGGTTAGCACCACTATTCCTCTATTGATTTCCCTTCACACATTTATTTGCTTTTATTTCATTTTCTGCATTAGTAGTTTAATTAATTAAAACCCTATCAAACCATTAATATTCTGTGACAATTAGACTTAGTAATTATCCGACACACATAGCTCTTGGGATGACCTAGGCTTTACCATTTACTACACTACACACGACCGGGTACACTGCCCGTTAGTGCATTAGGGTAGACCATAGGTATAGCGAGACACTATAAATATTAAGACCTGGTCAGTAACACCTGCATCATCACCACTGCAATGAGGTAGGACATTGGAAGAGGAACTGTCCCTTCTACGAGGTGTCTCGTTGGTTTTGTTACCATACGACCTAAGTCAACAAGAGGTATTCCATCCTCGAAGGCAATCCAAACGAAACCCATATCATTATCTTTCCAAGACAAGTCCCCACGATATGGTTTGTATCGTGGTACACATCATGGACACACACCATGTGTGCCGTGTTTTATCAACAATCGACAGTACACGACCCTAGTGGCTGTGTAACCTAGGCATCATCACAAACCACCCTTATGAGGCGTTAACCAACCAAACGCACCATGACTTGACTGAAACATCAACCACAAGAACATCATGAATATTTTACCACAGTTTCAATAGCGTAGCAAGGACGGACATAAAACGGTCACTCATTATGTCGTGACTCACAACGGGTCACGACTCACCCATACTGGTCTACGCACATACGACAACAATAATATTAACAAGAGGCTCAGATAAAAAATCTAAACACGACCAAGAGCATGAATGACCAAAACAGAACTAGAACTGGTCAACTCAACTCAGTGAGTTGACTCGGTCGAGTTGACTCAACTCACTGAGTTGAGTCGACTCGCTCACGAGTCGAACGATTCCCGGTTTAAAACAAAGATCCACACGAGTTTAGTTTAGAAAACACAAGTTTTAATTAGTTTTTATATGAAAATTGTTTAGAGTTTTAATTATCTGATTAGGGTTCGCATAAAAATAAAGGAAATAAGGAAATAGGGGTGCGCGTGTCTTACCAAACGGAAGGAAAGAGATGAGGAAGATGGTGGTTCACGGCGGTGTTACTCCAAAACAACCCAAAACGTGCTCCTTTTGATCCCAAGTGCTCCAGAAATACTCACCGTGTCTCGATCTACGCGACAGCTAGTAAAGTTGGGTGGCCGGAAGTTGGTCGGAAAAATTTGACGGCGACGGAATAGGGACTCCGGTGAGTGTGTGTGTAACAAGTGAGGGGAAAACCCTAACTTTTTATATACCCCATGAGGGGCCAATCCTGCCAAAAAGGAAAAGATGAGGGGCGGGTGGCGTAAATAAGTGCAAGGGGCTGTTTGTGTAATTTGTTTTAGTAATATTTTATATATAAACAATGTGGGCCCCATTTGACGTAGTAAACGTTTGTTTTAAATTACGGGAATTTCGCCATTGCTTCCGGAATGATTTTTCTGATAAAAATAAGTATTTACACGTATAATTTTTTTGTAGATAATATAATAATTTTATCTAAATTGTTTTGTAAGCTTACGGTTGTGCCGGAACGCGATGTGTGCTGTTTTTTCGTTTTACGAGAACGCTTCTCGTTTTTAAATCCAATAAGTTTAGAAAAGTTTGAAAATGGAAAAATAAGTATAATTTATTGAAAAACCAAGTCTGAAAATTACGGGTTGTCATAGATCAAACTTGTGACAACTGGAAAACAACGATGGGGTGATTCACATTTGAATCAACCTTGTTCCAGTAAAGGAATTGACGTATACTTTTGAAAAAACCCTTCGATGTGCTCAACAGTTGTTTTCTAGCACATCGACTGCGCATAAATTTTTCAAACAAAAGTATTTGTGATTGAAACTTGATTTTGCTCATAAAACTTTCGTCGTATTGCACAAACTCTTTATTCAGCAATACGCGATTGTTTTTCAAATCAATTTCTCATCAATAAGTGAATCTTAATTCGCTGGTTCACTCACTCCGTGTTGTCTGCTTTGAGACGCTTCGGTTTGAGAACGGCTAGCTCAAGCTGCGAAACCCTGTCAAGAAATTCTTTGAAATTCTACCTGATCACAGGCAGTATTTATACTGATCAACGGGGAACGTGGTTCTCGCAACCCTATTCAACGAAAGTGAACAAAGACACTTTCGTGTGTTTATTGCTAACAGTTGTTTTCAGGAACACCCGACGGTTGCAACTGATGGCAAATGAGACGTCAATTCATAACCACATGCTCACACTACACACTCCCAATCAAAGAAATCATGATACTCAAAAGACATACAACAATGCTTCCGCTACTCTGATGCAAAATATCATGATCCAGAAAAGTGTGAGCATGTCGGTCCAAAAGTCACAACATCACATGGAGGCAATACAACGAAGGATGATTCAGAGATTTAAGTGTTAATATGATTTAAAATTCCAACAAACATCTCCTTGGTTGTTGTGTTGATAGCAAAGAGCTAAAGAGATAGATGATACTTGTTTATGAGTACATGTTTCATGGAAGTGTATATTATCATTTTCACCATGGTAATACTCTTTTTTCTTGGATGCAGCGACTCAGGATAAGCATCGGGGCTGCACGTGGACAAGATTATCTTCACACCGGTGCTGGCACCAAATATGGAGCATGTACATCGTGATGTTAAGAGTTCAAATATTCTGCTGGATGAGGTATGGGCGCGCAGCCAAGACATCAGATTTTGGGCTGGCAAAAATTTCTATAATAAATCAATCATCTTCTTACGTCCACACTGGCATTAAAGGGACATTTAGATATATGGATCAAGAGATCTTTATGACTGGAAAACTCACCAGAAAAACAGATGTTTTTTTTCCTTTAGAGTTGTAGTATTATTTGATTTGCTATCAGGCATGCATGCGGTCCTTCCTGATGGCGAGGATTTGAGTTTGGCAAGATCTGGGCTCAAAGTTGTTTCTATTTGACGAGAGGCCCGATTATGGGTTTGGGTCCATTAGGGTTTATGTTATGTGTACTCTATATCCTCGTGCCCAAAACCCTATAACTCCAAAAACCCTGTAACAACTCCAAAGCCCCTAACAACCATCCAAAACCCTTAAACACTCACGTTTCAGGATCCCTAAATAAACCCTAAATTTATAATTATCTCTTTGCACAATGTCGTCATCATCATCAACACCAAAGGCGATAGCTAAGGAGAAAAATTGGAAGGACTATACCAATCTCGTTATAGAAAACATGCATAGAATTCCAAGAGAGGGAGTTCAAGGTTTAGCTGACGAATTTGGTAATTCTGTAACGGTGGTGCAAGCTTGTGTTAAAGAGTATTTCACACAAGAAAAGAAAAATCGATCTATGGAAGTGTGTAGTATGTTTGAAAAACACAAAGGAAACGTACAAAAAGAACGAAAACGAAATGAAGAAGAAGAAGATAGAGAATTTCTTGCACTGGTCTTGGTCCTTGTGTTGGTGCCTTGACCAGTTTTGTTATATAAAATAGTTTGTATTGACCATTGTGCAGATTTGCCAAGTGCAGAGATGTGTATGCAAGAAATATATGTCGTAGATAAGTGAAATGGTTTTGGAGAGAAAGACAAATAACTAACTTTCTGTTATGTATTGATGATACTATATGTTGCATACAGAACCTATATATACCTTTCCAAAGGGTGTCAAATGTGTTGGTTCAAATATACCAAACGACACAACTTTTGGAAATAACTGTAAACTAACTGTAACTATAATAACTGTCTTCCTATTGGGTTGGTTTGGACATTGGCCCAAACCATTCGAATTTGCAGACCAGAATTAACAAATATAAGTTTGCAATTATTTTACTAAAATGTACAAATAGGACTATACTAATATTAACATAGATATGAACATGATTAATGGATGATTGATCTTAAGTGGCTTCCAACAATCTCCCTCCTAAGATCAATAGCCTTTAATCATTATTTATTCTTTCTTCAGGATTTACTTTAGGTTATGATGACTAAGTCATCACTTGAATTGCTTTTGATTTCTTCCTTGATTCCTTGGTCATTTGGTGTGCTGCATTGTCCATATTGGTGATGGTTGTAGGCATTGCCCTTCTCAGTTTCTTCTTCCATTTTTATTCCAAAATGCTCAACCTTGCAGATGTTCTTCAGACTGGTAGATGCTGTCATATGATCTTTTTGATCTTCATGATGACCTTGTAGGCAATATAATCCTTTGCCTTGATCCACATTGACTGTGGCCTTGTTTGGGACAGATCCTTGTCCCAACTTATGCATCCTAGCAGTGTTGTAATAACTTTTAAAGACATCTAAATACTTGTTATAGCATACCTTCAGTTCTTCTCCATCATTATAAGATAATCCCAATATTTCTGCTGCTTGACCAAAGTTCCTTGAAAAATATACTTGTAGGTATCCACCCAAACATTCAATGGCCTTGTAAAGGTCCATTAGGTGTATTGTGGTGCCTTTTATTATGGGTGGTATTGGACCAGGCAAGGGTCCATTCATGTACTCTTCATAGAACCATTTTAGGACTTTTACAAATCTTTTTCTAAAATAATCCCATTTGTGACCAACTAATGTTTCTTGACTGATGAGGTTTAGGAAAGCAATAAACTCATTGAAGGTGGTGACCCTTATTGAGTAAACCACCCTTTTAATTTCAATTTCATCAGTTTCATCCAATGATGGGTTAACAGATGCATCTAGTGATTCAAAATACTTTTCTAGGAATTCATTGTGCTTGACTCTTAGACTATCTTCATTGAAACTGTGGCTTTTGGGATTTTTAAACATGTATGACACTAAGCAAGTGTTATCCTCATAGAGGATTTCAACCCCTTGTTTTTCAAGTAGGTCCACTGATAAAATGTTTAAAGAGACTTCAGGGGCATACAGGACCCCTGGAATGAGATATCTCCCATTGTCATTTTTTACTATAACTTCCCCCATACCATAAGTGAACAATAGTTTCTTTTCTTCTTCTATTTTACCAACATAAAAGTGTTCTTTTATCTTGCAGAACAGATTCAACTTTGAACACACATGCATGTTTATATTGTTGCTTATGTACCAAATGTTATCCCAGTGATCTTGATCAGTACCTTTGATTATGCATTTGGTTTCAAAGTGAATTAGTTCAGGACCCCTGGAATGAGATATCTCCCATTGCCATTTTTGACTATAAATTCCCCCATACCATAAGTGAACAATAGTTTCCTTTCTTCTTCTATTTTACCAACAAAAAAGTGTTCTTTTATCTTGAAGAACAGATTCAACTTTGAACACACATGCATGTTTATATTGTTGCTTATGTACCAAATGTTATCCCAGTGATCTTGATCAGTACCTTTGATTATGCATTTGGTTTCAAAGTGAATTAGTTCAGGATATTTTATACTTACAGTAGGGATTTGCATCTTGTGATGTCCATTTGATGTGTCTGCATAGTCACTAGGGACATTCTGATCACCCACTTCTTCCTCCATTCTCCTTATGGGACAGTCTCTGATGATGTGCCCCTCTTGCTTGCACTTGAAGCATTTATGTTTCCTGTTTCTGTGTTGTAAGATAGTGTGGTGAGTTTGTGGGATTGTTTGGTTGAAGTGTTTAATTTCTTCTAGTTTTTTCTTTAACATGTCCTTGCAATCCTGAGTGATTTGCTTTATGCAGATTCCTAACCTTTCTTCCCTTTCTCTCTTTTGCTGTCTCTGAATGAAGTTGTTTTGCAGTTTTCTTCTCAATGGTCTCCCCAAGCTTTTGCTCTGATGCCAATTCTTGCACTGGTCTTGGCCCTTGTTTCGGTGCCTTGACCAGTTGTGTTCTATGAAATAGTTTGTATTGACCATTGTGCAGATTTGCCAAGTGCAGAGATGTGTATGCAAGAAATATATGCAGTAGATAAGTGAAATGGTTTTGGAGGGAAAGACAAATAACTAACTTTGTGTTATGTATTGATGATACTATATGTTGCATACAGAACCTATATATACCTTTCCAAAGGGTGTCAAATGTGTTGGTTCAAATGTACCAAATGACACAACTTTTGGAAATAACTGTAAACTAACTGTAACTATAATAAGTGTCTTCCTATTGGGTTGGTTTGGACATTGGCCCAAACCATTCGAATTTGCAGACCAGAATTAACAAACATGAGTCTGCAATTGTTTTACTAAAATGTACAAATAGGACTATACTAATATTAACATAGATATGAACATGATTAATGGATGATTGATCTTAAGTGGCTTCCAACAGAATTATATTTCAATATATTAGAAGAAAGATTGTTTATGGCTTTGCAGTACATGCCTTGGACCCAAAACGAAACATTCACTGAAATAGGCTCCACACGTGGCATACGTATAGAAACTCTAGAATATTACGTTAACTTATTTATTGCGTTTCGGAAATTACATGGGGATGGGGATGGTGCAGAAACTATTCCAAATCCTCGGGAAGAATCTGTTGTGCAGACCGTCCAAGCACAAATTATAAAAGGGAAAGAATAGGGGACCGTTCAATAAAAAAAGCGTGATGAAAAGAGCAATACAATATAGGGAAAAATGTCTAAAAAGGCATCGAACTTGCCAATTTTTTCTTTTGTGGGCATTAAACTTTTTTTTTTCCTTTCTAAAGTAGTCAAAAACTTCCTTGATTTTCCTATTGTAGTCTCTAATCAGAAATTAATTACATAAATTTACATAAATCGTCCATAAAGGAAATGTGTAAATTATGTAAATTTATGTAATTATTAGTGCCACTGGGACCTTTTATGTAATTGACTCAAGAATGAATGGTGTAATTGTTTAGAACCACATGGACGAAATGTGTAAATTATTAGTGCCACAGGGACCTTTTATGTAATTGACTCAAGGATGAATGGTGTAATTGTTTAGAGCCACAGGGACGATTTATGTAAATTTATGTAATTAATTTCTGATTAGAGGCTACAATAGGAAAATCAAGGAAGTTTTTGACTACTTTAGGAAAAAAAAAGTTTGATACCCACAAAAGGAAAAAGTGTCAAGTTCGATGCATTTTTAGACATTTTTCCCTGCAATATAAGAGAAGTCTTCGGCTCCTATTCAAGTAGCTAAAACTGATGCTTAGTTGTTAAAGAGACACCATCTGTCAATGATGCACGTTTTTTATAAGATCTAGTCAACTAATGGCCGGTGGTTTAACTTGTACTCCTAGTACTTTAGTTGTTTTGAATTTTCCAATCTGTATGTTAGAAGTCAACTGTGGACGGATGTTATGATCTGGACCAAAATTCTGAGAAAGTTATGACATAAGCTAAAGAGAAAAAGACATAGTAATCGCTAGCACGTTTGTGATACGATTAAGTCAACTAATGATGGATCAATTTTTAGTAATGTAGTTAGTTTGAAAGTTCTAATCTGTGTGTTACAAGTCAACTGATTTATTAATCATTATTAATGGGTGTGAATATCCCATGCCACAGCCAAAGAATATTGTCGCTTTAGTATGATTTAGTCATCAAATAACCCATTCTACCCAACCTGCTACTTCATATGAGTTAAGTCTATAAGCAATTACTAACCAAGAAAATTCTCAAGGTACTGAGGTTCTAGGCTCGAATATATGTTTCTCCAAATCACTTTGATGGCCACTATTCAAATTTCGATACTAGATATTAAGTCTGACTTCATAGAGGCTTAAAACTTTTCGTTATTTATCATATGCTTGGTTTTGATAATTATTATTTATATATTCAACGAGTAGGTAAGCATATGAATATTGAGAAAAACAATGAATTTTTTGATGTTGACTGTCGAATGAGTACCTATTCTGGCCTTCCATTGCTTCAATGAACATACACAAAAATAATGATTTCTAAATCAATTATTTTTACCAGACAGGCGTGAGCTTTAAAAATTACTATGGTAGAGTTGACCCACCATTAGATAAAAACTTAATATAAATGCATGACTTATAAGCCCAAGCAATCACAATGTCATTTGTTCTACATTATGCTATAATTTTCTAAACAAGCTTTATGTTCAGATCTTTACATCCAGCCAAGTTTGTGATGGCTTCACCCTCGGAACAACTGTGTCATCATTACTCCCTAGCTGATATTCAGCTAGCAACTCAAAACTTTAATGATAGATTGGTTGTGGATCAGGGTGGTTCAGGGAAGGTCTATAAAGGTCGTATCAGAAGTGAAGGAAGTAGCAGCACCACTGTGGCTATCAAGCGTTACGGTTCTATATATGGTGAAGGAGTTCCTGAATTTAGCGCAGATATTGAGACACTTTCTAAGATGCGACATGCCCACCTTGTGTCTCTACTTGGTTACTGTTATGATGACACAGAGCTGATCCTCGTTTACGAGTATATGCCCCATGGGACTCTTTATCATCATTTGCATGAAAGTAATACTCCTTTATCTTGGTTGCAGAGACTCAAAATAGGCATAGATGCAGCATGGGGACTGGACTATCTTCACACCGGTGCAGGCACCAAATGTGGAGTTGTACACAGTGATGTGAATAGCAAAAACATTCTGCTGGGTGAGAATTGGGCTGCCAAGATATCTGATTTTGGACTTGCCAAAATACGTCCTCTAAATCAATCATCTACTTACGCTCACTCTTACACTGAAGGGAAATTTGGATATATGGATCCAGAGATCTTTTTAACCGGAAAATTTACAAGTAAAACTGATGTTTTTGCCTTTGGAGTGGTATTGTTTGAACTGCTATCTGGGAGGCAAGCTATCCTTCCTGATGGGAACAAGGATTTGAGTTTGGCAACATGGGCTCAAAACTGTGTGAAAAGAAGAAACTTGGATCAACTTGTCGCTGTTGAAATAAGAGGAAAAGTGTCTCCCAAGAGTTTAAAGGAGTTCTCCCAAATTGCATACCGTTGTTTGGATAGTGATCCAAACGCACGCCCTACAATGTCTGAGGTGGTTGTAGCACTTCGGCTTTCAGAATCATTACAGGAGAAGTTTGAAAATTGTGCAAAACCCAAAGGGCTTTTTGGATTCACTTGGAAGATAGCATGTTATTCTGTTCAACCAGCTAAGAAAATTCTAGGTACAAACTAAACTCTTTGTGACTTTGTCAGTATTATACTAACTCTTGGTGCTCTAAATAGAAGGTTTCTTTAAACGATATATTGGCATCAGATATGATATGTAGTGCTTTAATCTTAGTTTTGTAAATCTAACCATCACACATGATTATGTTATAGACGTGTTTATTTTGTATAGCTAGCCATGGGGACAAAAAGTCATCAATGAACAGCAAAAACAACAACGAGGGTAGCAGCTCAGTTCCCATAGAGTACAATGAAGTGTATCTTGATAATGAGCAAATGCATGCTCGAGCTTTAAAAATATTCTCATATACTGATTTGGAACGTGCTACGAGTAAATTTAAGGAACATATAATAAATGTTGGGCCACATCGCGTTTTCAAAGGTTGGGTCCATGAGAAGATATATTCCCCTTCCAAGCGAGGTGCTGGGTTGGCCATCACTGTGATGTACTTTGAACATAGGCCTAAGGTAAACAAACCATCTTCTTTTTCTTCAGTTCATTGCCTAATAACATGGACTTTTAGAAGCTTTACAACATGATAAACACTAAATGCTTGTGACTATGACACTAAAATGTGTGAGGTCTCAAGTTCAATTCCTGCTAGGTGAAAACAACCCTGAAGTGGCCACACCAACCTCCTGAAAAGGGAGGGTTTCACCTGGTTTGAGTCTGTGTGGCGGTGGATTTAAACCCCGTGGATTAGTCGGCCAAAAGGGCCGAAACCATGGTTATCCCACAAAAAACACCGGATGTGTGACATACACATTAGAATGACATTGCAGCAATTGTATTCTGGTTTATTAGCTTATTTATTCATTTTTTATCTAAGCATGTGCAATTGGAGCGGGAGTTACTAGAAATGGGTGAATTTAGTCATCCCAACCTTCAGAGGCTGCTGGGATACTGCTTGGAAGGTGAAAAGTTTTACCTTGTGCATGAGTTGACAGGGAAGCAGAGCTTAAAGGATTACTTCGAAGGTGAGAAGTTTTACCTTGACCGTTCAAATATTAAATCTGGAAATATGAAAAGGGACAATTTGAGATACAGAAATATTCTTTTGTGGTTGTTAGCATATGGACCAGATCTTCCCTTAATAATGAGAGTCAAAATAGCAATAGGAGTCGTTCGTGGCCTAGTTTTCTTGTATCGAAAGCAGCTGATTGAGGAAGCTTGGTGTCTTTCGACAGACTACATTTGGATCGATAAGGTAAAGTTAGAGTTATAACTGTTTCTTTTTTCGACCTGAATTTGATATTGTTGCAGGATTACTTTAACTTTCCTGAAGATACAAAACAATTGAACTCTTTTATGAGGCCAACTTTTCGAAAACTAAAGCTCCTAATAACATTTGATATTTTCTTGACATCTTATTAAATGTTCATTTTACCAATTCGCAGGAGTTTAATGCACAAATTTTATATTTTGATGTGGCAAGGTTGGTAAGACGAGAATCTGTAGCCAGTAAGTTATCAATGATCTCTATTGCCTTTCTAAATAAAAAGCAAAAAAAAAAAAAAAAAAAAAATCTTGTACAGTAAAATCCGCATCTGAATTATTGGAGTATCTCAATTGCAGGCCCCGGGAGTAGGCGTAGGCAGTCTGTTACCAGCGCTTTTGGAATCTTACTGCTACATATGCTTGAAGGAAAACCTATATTAACGATGGATCAAATAGATTTGGTCATAAAAAAACATTTGTCCAGCCAAATCTGTGATATGTCTGATCAGATGATCAGAACCGTGGTGGATTCAAGAATAAAGTTAAGTGTTCCACTAACCGAGAGATCTCGAGAACTACTTTATGTAATTCAAAACTGTATACAGGGCTATTCATTCGAAGAAGCTATCGAGGACTTGAAACAAATTTATGGCAGAATGATAAGAAAGTAGGGAAGGACGCTTCCACAGGGTGTTGATTTTTCCATAATTAACCCGGGATGTAGTTTTATTGCAAATATTATATTAGTACTCTTGCCTCATATATCATGTACCTGTTATTATTTTGTGGTCATGTGCTCTGCCTGTTTGGAATATTACCTATATGATAGAGCTCGCTCTATCAAGTAATACTTACTATAACCACAGTTTCGCCCGATTGAATTAGGATATAAAATATCTAAATCATATTATCATCGATTATATTTTTGGATTGCGAAAGGAGCTTTAAATAATAGCTTTAATAAGTACTTAGAATTTGCAATAGGACTTAAATAAAAACTCTATCTATTACAAGAAAGATTTTAGAGTTTAACAGCATCAAGAGCAACAACCCCTTTTTGAAAGCACTCATGATTAAAAACAGCATAGTCCTTCACAGTCTTGTACACCCTTGGCCTCTTCTCATCAACCAAAGCATCCACAGGACCAATCTCTTTGTTTGGCTCAGGTTCCGTAAACATGGCCACAGATATTCTCCCCTTCTCAGTATTCGTCACCACCCTATGAACTGGGCTCTTGAAAATCCCATTACTCATGATCTACAAAAACAAAAATGCATATATAGATATATATATATATATATATATATATATATATATATATATATATATATATATATATATATATATATATATATTATAATGCGTACACTTAACCATAAGTTGTACATATACACTGCCACTAGATTTTACCTGCATTTGATCACCAAGATTAATGAAAAGGGCTTCAGGAATCACGGGAACCATGTACCATTTACCATCATTCAACACTTGCAGCCCTTCGACCCCTGGATCTTGCAAAAGAAGAGTAATTCCTGATCTATCCGAATGAGCTTTGAGACCAAAAACTTTATCAGGGGTCGGGCATGGTGGGTACAAAATAAACCGCCCTTGAAGAACATCCCTTTCTTCGGTAAAATGCTTTGAGAAACAGTTCTCTTCCAATTCCAACGACTTCGCCATTGCCTTGAAAATGACCACAGATATTGACATGATTTTCTTGGTATAGTCATCTATTGTTTCCCTGCATAATGTACAACTCAGTATTATAAGTTGAACTGTACAATTTATCATTGATCATAATGGTAATAGTTAGAAATGAAACCAACTGGGCTAGCTCAGTTGGCCACCAAGGGTAACCTTGGGGAGGTTTCCTTGGAGAGGTCTCAGGTTCGAGTCTCACCATGGACCTTCAGGGGCCCGAAATAAATAGAAGCAGGAGTGGGGTTTATCCCCTAAGGAGAAAGGTTCGAGGCTTGCATACTGCCCAATTGGATGTCACTGTGGGCTCGGATCACTAACTACTAACTCGCCGTTAAAAAAAAAAAAAAAGTTAGAAATGAGACCTAAAATTCGACGGGTTTTCAGGCCAGAACCGGAGTTTCCTTTGATCTTCAGGGAGAATACGAAGAAAAAGACGATCACACCAATCCTGAACTTGAGTCTCAGAGTAAGTCATGTCATTTCCATAGCCTTCAACAGAACCAGTTTCTCTAAAGTATTTTCTTTTCTCTTCCAATGATAGCTCAAAAAACTGTTTGATTACTTGCCGAATGTTGTTTAGATATGAATCAGATAGCCCATGATTCACAGCCTGAAATAATATGTACATCAAGGACATTGAGTTCAATTAGTACCAAATCTTATAAAACATATATTTATTTTTAGAGAAGTAGCCACATTTGTTGGTATGCATAGAACAATAAATGTAACAGAATTTTGACTTTTGGAATGTGAAAAAAGAATTAAAAAAAAAAAGAAAAAAAAGAAAAAAAAGAGATTTCTGATCTAAAACCCGAAAACAACCCGATATTGGTCATTAAATCTAAGTAACAAGTTCATAAAATCAAAATCAAGGTAACAATTTAAGGAAAAAAAAAGCATTTTCTACCACCTCTTTTTTGGTATAGTACTTTTCAAGATTGATGCAAGTTGAAGGACAAAAGCAAGTGTCATAATAGTCATATCTCAAAGTGAAAAAAAAGAAAAAAACATCACCAACTTTTTAAAGTACTATCAAGATTATTAAATACAAGCTAGCAAACATCAAGATTCTTAAACATGTAAAAGCATAAACCTGAAAACAACCCCATGTAGTGAGTGCTGATCTGAGTTTAGCTAGTTCATTTTCTTGCTCATCTTGTTTACAAGATGATAACAAACAACCGATATCGATGACTGGCACCGGAGCAAAAGGAGGGGAGGTTTCTAAAGGCCCAAACTTGGTGTAACTAGTGTTGTTGCTATAGATGTATTTGGAAGGTGGTTGATCACCATCCATAGCCATCTGTTGGGCAGTTTTCACTGGGAGTGAGTCTCTTCTAGCCATGGTTACCTGAACCTGTGAAAATGAGATGCAAGTTTTCTAATGTTACAAACCATACATTATATAGGGATAGATCATAGTACATGATATGATATGATTCTAGCAATCTTCCAAATTAAATTGAATTAAATGAAAAAGTATACATTAGTTTTAATTTTACCTTATCTAAAATGTATTAACTATTCTACTTCTGTATATTTAATTTGTCTCATCCAATACTTTAAAGTATTTTCTTAAGCTATCATGTTTTTGTTAAAGGGGTTAAATGTCTTAATCATAAATTATAGATAAAGGCAAACTAAGAAACCAAAGACATGCCAAGGAATCAAAGAGAGCCAGATACGACAGGCACTATACACTCAACAGAAAAGCCAAGAAGCCATACAACCTTATGCATAAGAAACAATGATTTGTCTAACGAGTGCTGATAAGACATTTGTTTAGATGTATAAAAAAAGAAACGTTGTATTCATTAAACCAAAAATCACATACAATTAAGATGATTTATATGTTTAATTAATGTGTATTAAATGCATTTATCAGCTTAAAAAGAAAGTTTGAGTTTATTTAATACTACGTAACATCTAACTAATGCCTTATGGGCGCCCATTAGACAAACACAACAAACAAAACTAAACTTATGTAAAAACTCATATTGTGATCTTTATACGTACATCTTAATGCATAGAAATAAATAGTTTCCAAATCAAGATTGCATATTTGCATTATTGGTTACTTAGGAAATTGTTGAGAATTATGGTCTGAATATGTTTGTTTAATCTGATTGTGATAGCTGAGTTGTTCTTTATTGTGTTTATTCAGTTCTATATGCTGGAGAGTGATTCAGGGTTAGATATTGAAGATTTATTTCTGGAGGGACTGGAAGTGTAAAAGGTTTTGGCTTGGATTATACTTTGGATGAGTTCTAGCAAGTTTAAAGGATGAAGGGCCTTTGTGTAATATTGAAGGCTATATAATGAGAGACTTGTGCCTTCTCTCATAATCTCTGCCTGTCATCTTTCTCTACAAAAATACGATATCTCAATACACTCTCTCTCAAAAATAAAACCCTAATTGGTGTTTTGATTGTCTTGATCAAAATACTTTGTTACTCAGTTGTTATTGTTTTGTTGTTATTTGATTGAGATCAAATACTGGTTATTGGTTCATTCTATTTGAGAATAGAAGATCTGGTTTTGTAATATTGATTCAGAAGTAATAAAAGTATTTTGTTATCATTAGAATCTGTTTTTCTTCATGGTATCAGAGACAGGTTGCTCTGAATATCGTTTTTGAAAATTAGGGTTTCTTGATAAAATTTGGTTTTTAAAAATTGATTGGTTCTTGGTCAATTAACTTGTGTTTATTGATAGATCTTGTGGTGAATTTGATTAATCTTGAAGGTTTCTGGAAAACCCCTAATTTCTGAAAAATTAGGGTTTGGTATATTTTAGGGCTTTTGTGATTAAAGGCTTCTGTAATCGATTAAGATTGGTTAATCGATAAGATCTGGTGTTTGGTAAAGATTGGAAGTGGTTCTGGTGGTTTTCCCTAATTCTAAAAATTAGGGTTTGTTGGTTCTTGGATCTTGGTACTGTGTTCTTGCTTTATATCTGCTATATCTCTAGACTAAGTGAATCTAGAGTGTAGTAGGTTTGATTTCCGCTGCTGACTATTATTGAGTGCTCTGTAACACCTCTCGCACTCTCTCTTTAATTTCTGTTCTTATTTTTTCTGTCTAGATTACCGGAGGATAGGTTTTGGGATTATTGGAAGTTGTGATTGAGATTTTTTGTGTTTTTTTTTTCTTTTGATACTTGTTTCTGCTCTTGTGTGCTTGTGTGCGCCCTTGACCTACCACTTTAGTGGCAAGGAAAACCTGGGAAATACATTCTCTACCTTTTCAGTGTGCTTGTTTATCTGTTCTTGAATCATGTCTGTTCATAATTCTGTTCATGGTTATACTAATGATGAGTATGAACCTGATAACCCTGTCACTTTAATAAGTAAATTGGATTTGATTCATCCTTTACATTTACACCCAAATGATTCAGCTTCTTTAACTGTGGTTTCAATAAAACTAAAAGGAACTGAGAATTATAATGTCTGGTCTTGTGCTATGATGTTAGCATTAGAAGGAAAAAATAAAACTGGTTTTATTGATGACACTTGTAGAAGGTCTAATACTGATGAAGTTTTGGGAAGACAATGGGACAGGGTTAATGCTATTGTGTTGGGATGGATTCTAAATTTCATCTCTGAAGAATTGTTTCTTGGTCAAATTTTTTTGCAAAAGTGCTTCTAGTGTCTGGAATGAGTTGAAAGATACTTTTGACAGGGTTGATGGTTCAGTTACTTTTAATCTACATCATAAAATTAACTCTTTAACTCAGAATGGCACTACTATTTCTGAATATTTTAATAAGCTAAGTACTTTGTGGAAACAATTTGATGCTATGGTTCAATTACCTAGATGCACTTGTCATACTGCTGATGATTTTAAAAAGCATAATCAACTTATGAAACTAATGCAATTTTTAATGGGTCTGGATGATACTTATATGCAAATAAGGAGTAATATTCTTTCTAGAGACCCTTTGCCTGATGTTAAAGGTGCTTATGCTATTATCAGTAGTGAAGAGAATCATAGAAATGTTGTATCTGGTAGTTCTAGTAGAAATCATAATTTTACTTTTGCTACTAGAGTTGTGAATCAAGTTAATAATCAAACTAATCAGAATGCTAGACCTATTAATCAGAATACTCAGGCTAATCCTCATATTGCTAATTTTAATAAAGTATCTGATAATAGGAGAAACACTGGTTCTGCTCTTGTTTGTGATCGCTGTGGTTTTAATGGACATACTCAGGACATATGTTTTAAATTGATTGGGTATCCTCCAAATTTTGGAAAAAAGGGTAACAATAACAGACCTCAGACTTCTCAAAAAAGATTTTCTAACAACAACTCTGTGGGGTCTAGTTCATCTTCTGGCTTTACAGATGAACAACTTACTACTCTTATCTCTCTCATCAAAGACAACTCTATTAAAGGGAATAGTGTGCAGGCCAATATGGCAGGTACTTATTTTAATACTAGTAAGGTTTTTAATCAAAATTTTCACAAGTTCTTTTCCACAAATACCAATTTGAAATCCAAACTTAGTTCTGATGGAAAGATTGTGGATTCTGGTGCTAATCAGCATATGACACATTCTGACAGGGACTTGGTAAATGTTTTTGATATTTCTCATCTTCAAGTAAAAGTTGGTCATCCAAATGGAACTGAAGCTTTGATTACTAAAATTGGGAATCTTAAACTGGCTGATTCTTTAATATTATATGATGTTCTGGTTATTCCAGAATATTGTGTTACTTTAATTTCTGTTCATAAATTGGCCAAAGATAATAAAATTGTAGTTGCCTTTGATGAGAACAAATGTTATTTCTTGAATCAGGATTTGAATCTGGGAAATGTTCTGGGGACTGGTAATCAGTGTGGTGGTTTATATTATTTCAATTCTGGAGGTACCTCTTTTCAAAGTAATAACTCTCTTTCTTATTATGACTGGCACTGCAGGCTTGGTCACCCTGCAGACCCTGTTCTAAATGTTTTAAAAACTGATTTGAAGTTTACTTCAAAGGATCAAAACTTATTTTGTGAAACTTGTCAAAGAGCTAAACAAACTAGAGAACCTTTTCCTTTAAGTGATCATACTTCTACTGTTTTAGGTGACCTTGTTCATTTAGATCTATGGGGGCCTTATAAGGTTGCTAGTAAGGAAGGTTACAAGTATTTTTTGACTATTGTGGATGATTACACTAGGGTTGTATGGGTATACTTACTTAAAACTAAGGATGAAACTATTCATTATATCACTATCTTTTATAACATGATTAAAACTCAGTTTGATAGAAAAATTAAGAGTTTTAGAAGTGATAATGGTACTGAATTTGTTAATCATTCTTTTTCAAAGTTATGTGAAGAAAAAGGTATTACCCATCAGACTTCTTGTGTATACATTCCACAGAAAAATGGTATTGCTGAAAGGAAACATAGGCATCTTTTGAATGTTGCTAGATCCCTTATGTTTCAGGGGGGAATTCCGCTTAAGTTTTGGACTGAGTGTATTCTTACTGCTACTTTTCTTATTAACAGATTGCCTTATTCTGTGCTTAATGGAAAATCTCCTTTTGAGATGATATATAACAAAAAACCTACTCTCTGCAATTTAAGGATGTTTGGTTGTTTGTGCTTTGCTACTATTGTTAATAATCATGATAAACTTGGTAGTAGATATGAGAAATGTGTTATGATGGGGTATTCTAATTCTAAAAAGGGATATAGGTTATATAGTCTTGATAAGCATCAGTTCATCTTTTCTAGAGATGTTAAATTTTTTGAGTCTATTTTTCCTTTTAAAGACTTAACTGCTGATAAGAACAATCCTACTTCTGAAAATGTTTTTCAAGACTTAAATCAATTGAGCTTTTTTGATAATGAAACCCCTGAACTACCCAATGATGAAGAGAGAGTAGACCCTAATCTGAATAGTGACATTGAGTCACCAAGTGAAGGTAGCTACTCTCCTCCATCTGGTAGAGACCATGTCACTGATCATAACAGTGACATCAATGTTTTTGCTGATGAGGATGAGATGGTAACTACACTTGAAGATAATATTAATTCTGAGGGTAATTTGAATCTTGATTCAAATTCTCCAGTTCAGGGAGAAGTACCTTTGCGAAGGTCTTCTAGACCTTCTGTTTTTCCTAGAAATTATAATGATTTTGTGGTTGAATCTAAAGTTAAGTATGGAATTGAAAAGTTTGTAAATTATTCTAAACTTAACTCTAGAAACTATTGTTTTACTATTCAGTTGAACAAAAGTCATGAACCAAGAAATTATTTTGAAGCTGTTAAATCTATCTATTGGACTGATGCTATGAATAATGAGATTGAGGCTTTATATAGAAATGATACTTTTGAAGTCACTGTTTTACCTCCTGGTAGAAAAGCTATTGGAAGTAAATGGGTGTTCAAAATTAAGTATAAGTCTAATGGAGAAATAGATAGATATAAAGCTAGAGTTGTTGCTAATGGGTATAATCAAAAGGAAGGTATAGATTATGAGGAAGCTTTCTCTCCTGTTGTTAAAATGGTCACTGTTAGATGCTTACTTAATATTGCTGTTCAGAATAATTGGCCCATATTTCAACTTGATGTTAATAATGCTTTTTTATATGGTGATCTTGAGGAGACTGTTTATATGAAGTTTCCTGAAGGATTCTTTCCTGAAGGTGATAATAGAGTATGCAGACTTAAAAAGTCTTTGTATGGTTTAAAACAAGCTCATAGGCAATGGAATGCTAAACTTACATCTGCTCTTATTGAAAATGGCTTTGTTCAAAGTAAAAGTGATTATTCTTTATATACAAAGTCTAAAGATGATGTGTTTATTGCATTGCTTGTATATGTTGATGATATTATTGTTACTGGGAATAATATTGATGAAATTAACAATTTCAAAACCTTCCTTAAAACTAAGTTCATGATTAAGGATTTAGGAAAGTTGCAATATTTTCTTGGTATTGAAGTTGCTGAGACATATAAAGGGATTTGTTTAAATCAAAGAAAATATTGTTTAGATTTGTTAAGTGAGTATGGTATGCTTGGTTGTAAACCTTCTAAAACTCCTTTGCAGTCTAAATTGGTTATATCTAATGAAGCCACGGATAATGATCCTTTACTTGATAATATTACTGATTATCAGAAGCTTATGGGAAAGCTTATCTACTTGACTAATACTAGGCCTGATATTTCATATGCTGTTCACTGTTTAAGTCAGTTCATGCATTCTCCTCTTAAGTCTCATCTCAGAATAGCTTTAAAGATACTAAAGTATCTTAAAGGAGCTCTAGGTTTGGGTATTCATATTACCAAGAATTCTGGTATGTCTCTTCTTGCTTATTCTGATGCTGATCGGGCTAAATGTATTGTTACAAGGAGGTCTGTTACTGGATATTGTATTTTTTTGAATGGGTCCTTAGTTTCTTGGAAAAGTAAAAAACAACCTACTCTCTCTAAAAGCTCAACTGAAGCAGAGTACAGAGCTCTTGCTTCAGTAACCAGTGAAGTAATTTGGATATTAAAAATTTTAAAAGATCTTAACATTTCTGGTCTTTTACCTGTTCCACTTCATTGTGACAGTAAATCTGCTATAAAAATAGCAGCCAACCCTGTTTTTCATGAAAGGACAAAACATCTTGAGATTGATTTACATTTTGTTAGAGAGAAGATTTTAAATGGTGTTGTTAAAACTGTTAAAGTGGATTCTGCAAATCAAATTGCAGATATCCTTACTAAGGGGTTGGATACATTACAACATGATTTTTTGGTAAAAAATATTGGGATGTTTGATATATATATCACTTATCGGATTAAAGGGGGGTGTTGAGAATTATGATCTGAATATGTTTGTTTAATCTCTTTATATGCTGGAGAGTGATTCAGGATTAGATGTTGAAGATTTATTTCTGGAGGGACTTGAAGTGTAAAAGGTTTTGGCTTGGATTATACTTTGGATGAGTTCTAGCAAGTTTAAAGGATGAAGGGCCTTTGTGTAATATTGAAGGCTATATAATGAGAAGACTTGTGCCTTCTCTCATAATCTCTGCCTGTCATCTTTCTCTACAAAAATGTGATATTTGAATACACTCTCTCTCTAAAATAAAACCCTAATTGGCGTTTTGATTCTCTTGATCAAAATACTTTGTTACTCAGCTGTTATTGATTTGTTGTTATTTGATTGAGATCAAATACTGGTTATTGTTTCATTCTATTTGAGAATAGAAGATCTGGTTTTGTAATATTGATTCAGAAGTAATAAAAGTATTTTTTTTATCATTAGAATATGTTTTTCTTCAGAAATTAAATGTTTGACCAAATTTAAATATCAAAAATTAGAAATTCAATTGGTCAAAATTGCTCAATTTAGTTTCCAAACATAAATAAAGTCTAAAAAACATCCATATAAAAAAGAAATGAAAAAAGAAAAGAAAAAAAGATTGTTATAAAATTTTTGGGGTTAAATGTAACCACATTATGTTATGACTAGCAGGGTACTCGCGAAATGCGACGACGGATACTTTGTGACTAAGTTTTATGGCGGCGGGTACACTCGGTCTTATTGCTGATATTTTAGATGTGTGTGAGAGATATGAAATGGTTTGTTTGTATTTACATAGTGGATGCGGTTATATGTTTTTAATAATCATTACTGATAATAATGATTTTTAGCGGTTACACGTTTTTAATAATGGGTTGTAAATGATTTGAAAACTGTATTTAATTTAGTGAAACGTCTACATTTAATTTTGAATAGTGAGATGTATTTAATTTTAAGTCTTCCTCTTATAGTAAGTGTGTAGATTTATTTTTTTTAAACTTCGTTTTTAGGAATGACCAAAATGTATTATAATGTAGTTAAGATTAACAAACTAAAAGTACAATCAAGTTCAAATTTTTTGAAAATAACATAATCTTAAATTCATTTATGTAAAATTAAGTGCAAAATTTCAAGTTTAGTAATCTTTAAAGAGTTTATAAATTTAACCAATACCCAAGGCTTTATATATATACTTTTTAAAACAACGCTATTGTTGTGGTTGTTGTTGATGTTGTCGTCGTTGTTGCTATTGCCGCCGGTGTTGTTGTTATTGATATAGATTCACTATTAAATAAAATAAACCATAATACCGAAATTTCTAATATGCACAAGATTATAATTATAAAAATGAAAGCAAATGTTATTATGATATGCAAATTGATACACAAGCCTCAAGTAAAATTATTTAGTAATTCATATAAAAATTCTTACATATGCTTATAAAAATCTATAAGAACAACATTTACACGGTGTTATGGTGTGTTTGGTAAAAAGCTTTTGAGAGCATTTTAGAGCAATTAACATTTAATATTTAGCATTATTATTACAATGCTTGTTCGAAAGTAAGCATATAGCATTTATAAAATTATAAAAACGCTATTTTCAATGCTCTTTGAATAAACATTTAGCATTACGTTATTTTACATATTAAAATTACATCTAGAATTATTCTACCAAATACTTTGATAAATTAAACTGCTTAATGTTAACTACTACTGCTAGTTTTAACAAACACACTGATGATGTCTTTAACCTTAAAGTTTAATAAGCATATGTGATACGAAAAATATAGTAACATTATTTCAATGCTATGAAATAGTATTTAGTTGTAACGTATTTAATTGCATAATTAATTGCAGATATAATATACAAATTAGCAGTGTTATAGCAATCTTCTTGTATCCATCTTAGAATTTTTTTTTGAATCTTTAATATAATATAAAAGGAAAAAAAAAAATCATTTCTTTAATTGCAAAAGTATTTTTGAGAAAATAAAATTGGATTAATAAGAGAGCTAGATTTCAAAATGGGCAATCAAATTTTAAGGGCTTAAGTGTTCAATATTCAGTTTTCATACTTTTTAGTAAACTAGACGAGTACTCGTGCATAACAACGGAATTTTATAATGGCAGACAATTGTATGAGTTATATACAAAAAATAATAAAAGTTTAAGAATTTGGGGATTAAACATGATTTAAACAGAATGTAAATAATAGGTTATGGGTTATAAGCAAAAATAATAATAAAAGTTTATAGTTTTTATATATAGTTTTTTTAATTTTTCACTTTCGCAAATATAGGTTTTTCCTTTATATATAGTATAAATATAGATTTATAAATTTAACAAATACACCATATACTTTAATATTTTAAAAAGAAATACTATATTAATGTTATTATTAATAAATTAATTTAAATTAGTTGTAATACTAAAACTTGCGTTGTTAAAATTAAAATGATTAAACTTTAAAATATGTCACTTTCAAGTTTCAACCCTAAAGTAATTTCAATTACGGATTTTTTATTTTTATTTTTTAATACGTTTATGCTAATCTGTTTTAAGCAAAAAGGTATTTTTTATAAGCATGTAAGAAGTTATTTATTTCATTTACTTATTTAATATTAAGTTAAAGTTAGTTTTTACTATCATATTCAACAAAAAATCTTTATAATTATATGACAGGATTAGGTATTATTATTGTTTTTGTTGTTGTATCATATGCTATTTTTCTTTTATATTTTTTCTTTTATGATCTATGCTATTTTACCTTTCTATGTAACTTTCTTTCATCTCAACTAAACGTTGATTTGTCCATAGAGGGTTATTGAACAATGAAAACTGAAGATTCTAAAAGAGCTAGTGCGTAAGAGCATCTCGTATACCTGCCAGTGTTTGGTCGCCAAATCGAAAAGGTTGGCAGTTAACCAGGGGCAGACCTAGAAGGTTTCCCCAAATTCACGTGAACTATGTGTTTATCCCCACATATCCCTCATAGTGATACATTTCATCAAAACCTTGATTTTTGATAGATTAACCTGGTCCAAAAATTTTGTTCTACAAATCTTGTTTACTTTTCTTTAAATAAACTTGTTAACTATAGGTTCTGAGTGTGTCACTCGTGTGAAACAACTTTGATCATCTTTCTTCTTTTTCAATGTAGCTCGGATGTGGCGGAAAGCGATATAGATACCGTAACACACGCTCTGACTCTGACGAGTGATTTACTCTTGCATAGCCCAAAAACTATCTCCTGGATCAAAAATGTTTCAGACAAGATTTACATTTTACAGGTGTATGAAATAAAATATTTTAAGGGTGAAAATGAGACAAAGTTTGAAGCTTTAAAGCTAAAAATAATTAATGTTTACTTCAAAACAAAGTCTATATAAAATAACTAGAAAATGGTAAACCATCACCAAATGACTCAGTGGTAAAACATGTTTTTTCACTACAAGAGATCAATGATTCAAACAACACTAGATACACATTTGAGGTGGCTAACGAAGAATCGAAACAGTCACAGAACAACGTGGTTAAACCGTGTACATCTGAGTCAAGAAAAACAGTCGCTCTCACTCGATAACCTCAAAACTTATTATCGAGGAAACTCTTTACCCAATAAAATAAAATAATAATAATCTCAAAACTTTTACTTTTCTTTCATTATAGAATGACAATTGTAGATAAAAGTTGGAAACTTTAGCTAAACAAAACAAAACATTATGATGACTAATTAATTTAAACAAGCTAAAAATAAGCTCTTGTTAAGCTACTTATTTACAGATTTACTAGATTAAATAATAAAGATGCAAGCTTAATACTAATTTTTATCAAGAAATAACAAACAACATTTTATTTAGACAAAAAGTTATAAACAAGCAATTAAAAAGCTGAAAATATGTTGCATAATCCCTAACAAAACTATACACTCAATTTTTTTGCAAATGCTAGAAACCAAACAACACTACATGCTTAAAAAAAAGAATTGCATATATACCCAATGAAACTTATATATTTGCATATTTGTTTAAAACACAAGTTTTTAATGCATAATGTATAACTAGCAGGGTACCCGCGCGTTGCAGCGGCGGGTACCTTGAAATAAAAATTTTCGATGAATAATATATTTTAGTTTATTATGTTCTTTTTAACAATAAATTTACGGATATCAAGAATTTCGTACAGCCCGTGCCCGTTCGGGCTCGAACCCGTTGGCCCGTGTCTGCTCGGGCTCGAGCCCGTTTGGTCCGCGCCCGTTCGGGCTCAAGCCCATTTGGCCCGTTGCCTGTTCGGGCTTGAATATTTGTATATTGTGCTTTATTATTTGTAGTAGTGAAATTTAATGCAGGAATTGTGTTTAATTTGGTTGTACAATATGCTTGATAATTTGTATTTCTTATGTAAGAGGTGTTTTAATAACTGTATTAATTGTATTTATTGACCAGTTAAATAATTGATGCACCCCCAAAATCAGTCTAGCAGCGGAAGTCGACTAAAGGTGTTACTTCATAGTTCAAAGTTCCAGTCATAGAAAACGACCTTTGATCACCTGAAATGCATGAGAAAAACGGGTCAACTATGAAAATAGTTGGTGAGGACACACGTTTTAAATAATATGAAAGTCTCTTTAGAGGAAGAGTTCAGATACATTTTCACAATAAAGTTAGGTCCAAAGTTTTTGAGAAAGGTCCGAAGGCAAAGGCTCTGTCAAACCATCCAGTTGCAAATCCCGCCCATACAAGACTTGCAACCTATGTTTTCACAAATCATTGCGTAACAGATAGCACAATTTATGGTCAAGCACACGTGGTCATATAAAATAATAACGCCTCATATATAATAAAGTTATGCGGCAAAGCCCCAAAAATAAATAATATGCATTCCATAGACAGGGGAAAGAGAGGTTGGCTGACTTCTAATAGCGCTATCCATATTACCTACTACCCCACACAAGGAGGCCACACGAACGGTACGAATAAATTGGAGTGCGAACGACAAACCAATCGGGGACTTACAATGCGAATGCACTGTTTGTACGGACAGTCCATCATAACAACTATTATATATTATCACATAGTGACTGCTCCGAACATGGGAGACTCGGCACTGCTCCAAACAGGGGAGACTTTAAGTTACTCCGAACATGGGAGACTTTACGCTGCTCCGAACATGGGAGACTTTAGGTCAAGGTCTGCTCCGAACAAGGGAGACTTTAGGCTGCTCCAAACATGGGAGACTTTACGCTACTCCGAACATGGGAGACTTTATGCCAAGGACGTACGGTCCATTAGGTTCAAACAAGTCATAAGTTCATAATTAAGTCCAAGAGTCTAAGTAAAGTTCAAAGGTTCAAGTCAAGTTATAAGGTCAAGACAAGTCAAATGAGTTCAAAATATGTCAAAAGGATTCAAATAGTTCATAATATAGTGCAAACAATATAGCTTAAATTTAAGTTCATGCACTCCACCCCAAAATAATTAAAATAATTAAAAAGGGTGTTCGTGAATACTCATTGTAGTGATTAGCAGCGGATTACAATGATATAACGTAGATCAAGAAGTCGCGAGCTTCTAACGACGACCTAAAAATATAGTAGTCGCTTCTTAGATATATAACGATAAAGTACAAAATAACTTTTATAAACGTATTTATATACTTTTGACATTGTACACATTTTTGTAGGTTTACAAAAATATAAGAGTTGGATTTTTATCAAAAATGTTAACAAGCCTTAAGTCATCTTAAGGTCGGGCAAATATCCAATCTAATGAACAAGTCTCAAAAACAAGTTTCGGGTCATCAAACCCAAGCTAGTCGTGCGGCAAGACTATGGTTAAAAGACTTTGAGACAACAGCATTGGCTTAACCTTGGCTTTGTTTTGGCCTCAAAGAATCAAAATTCCACTAAGGTTTCTTAGCCATGGTTGTTTTCCGGTCTACAACAGGTCCGGTTAGTTTTTGTAGTTTTTAGCCTTTTTTGTTCACTTTCTGCTTATGCGCTCCTATGTTTTTGTAGAAAAAGTAATTCTGAGCAACGTTTGTGTTTTACACTTTTGCTAATTCGAACCAGAAAAGGGTCAAAATCTCGTTTTAAAATCGTATCAGCAAGTTTTTGTTCCAGCAACATTTTTCATCTAGTAAAACTTAACTAGGCATAACCCTTTAACCACAAGTCCTTTTTAAGTGATTCAAAAGCCTAAATTCATATTTTTATATTCTCTACTTGTTTCTTAAGTTTACTCAAGACCAAGGTTCAAAGTCTACTTATATCACTAGTCTAATTACAAGTATATACTTATATTTCATTGTAGAAAGTTTGGCTGCACATTCAGTCCCGCCAAAACGACCATAAGTTGAGTTCTACAGCTTGTTTTGACGCGTGGATTTCACCAAATTTCAATTTTAGGTCTTAGCTACATTTCATAAAACTAGGACAACTACCAGAAATGAGCAGAATTATGAGCTTTTCTTAAATGAAATCTGGTGTGCATATTTTGACATGTTTCACCATTTTGGCTCTCATTTACTCATCCGAAGGATTTATGAGGTGCGCCACCCGGAGAAACGTTCGTAAGACATAGCTCTACAAGCCTCTCTAATTATCTCAGGTACATAATCACTGATTTGTCTAGACTTTCCAATCTTTGGGGCTGTTTCAGAATTCAAATTCATAAAGTGCACCTAAGGCTTGTTTAAGCTTATTTTCATTGTTTAAACCTTGTGTACAATGTCAAATACATATATAATATTACAAATATCATAAAAATAAATATGGTCCAGAACCTATTACAACCATATTGAAAATAACAAGAAATAAATAATAAATCTTACAAGATGAAAAGTTACATGTACAACAAGAACACATCAATCCTAAACCCTTCTAATCTCCAATTAATCTTTAACCCTTGTCTTCAATATTTTAGCCTAACCTTAATAACACTTTTAACCCTTGTAAGATCCTCATAACCTCAGCCCTTGAAGCTCCTAATCACCTTGATAAAACTCTAGAATGACAAGCTTGTTGGAGGAAAATAAACCAATAACTATCAAGAGCACCATGAACCTTCAAGATGAACACATAAACTAGCCAAGAAATTTGTTGGTGATGGTGTTTGGGGCTGATTCAGTTCACGGCAGAATTGGAGAGCACAAGAGATGAAATTTATTTTATGATCTAGAATGGCATGTGTAAATAGTGAAGTAGTAACTTAAGTACATGGTTTATCAAAATGAGTAACACTTGTCTAGCTATGGATAAGTGTAATTAAGGTGTATGAAACGTGGCATATGTGATGATAAGAAGGATTTTCTAGTTCATCTTGTGTAGTTATATATGTTTAGCGGGTATAATTTGATCCCGGTAATTACTAACGTTAAGGCTTTAAGTCATGAAACTTAAAACTGAGCAATGTAAAAATGTAATACTTATAGAAATGTCAAAACTTATCAATATACTCCAACTAAGTATATTAGTTGAGTCATAAGTTTAACGGAGTGCGTATACATTTTTAAAATCTAATAACGTTGGTTCAAATAAACGTACTACGTAAAAAGTACAAAGTTTACGTAAAAAAGACAAAATAGCAATAGTTCATATAAAATATGACTATAAAAAAATGCCTAGAATACGTAGACTCATCATAGTCTTGTGTTGGTTACGAGTAAAGCTCACGCGATTGAACTTACGTAATTACTTATAAAAGTAATATTACTTAAAATTAAAATAATAATAAGTCAAAATAATAGTCAAATTATAGTCTGAAATGTACGAGTTGCTACAGTCTCCACCCGTCAAAGGAATTCAGTCCCTGAATTCAATTTGTTCGTTCTACAAATGTACGTTCTCATGGTTAGATATGATGGGCAAACTTTCCCATTCTCGAGCATAGCCCTCAAAAGACCTTTGGCTAGTAGATTCTAACAAAATCCCACAATTCTTCAAACAAGAACTGTCATGAGATTAAGTTGAATAGGTAGAGTAACAACTTGATTCTAGTTTCATTTTCGCAACTCATCAAGCTAGAAAACAAGTTGTCAAAAAGAAAGAGTTCACATCTTTGAAGGAGGTCTTTTGAAAGATTGGCTCGATTATGGAATTGCTTAAACCAATCAAATCAACGAATAGTGGTGGCTTAGAATAACGAGAAGGCTAGAAATACAACTAAGGCTTATGACATTAGGTCTCACATTAATCAATGTCACTAACTTGATAAGTAACAAAAGTAAATTCTGCACATGAATCAAATGGTACTAAAGTAAAAGGATTGTTTAGAAAGAATGTGCATAGTACATTGTTGGTATCCACATGAAAGATTACTTAGGCTGCTCTTAAAGAGTGTAGTAACGTTTGAATGAAAAATCCAAAGGAGGTAAAAGTCTTAATGAAACGATCAGGAGTCGAACTAGGATTTTGGTGTTGTGGTTAAAGCTTGTATGATAAGGGGTATACCGTTAAAGGTTGTATTTATGGCAACTTCATCCGTACACGTTCTACTAAGTGTGATGAGATAGATTTTTCAATTATAAGAATCAGTGACCAAATTTAAACGGAGTAAGCATTGTCCATTCTTGAGCTAAATCATTTAAAATATTAAGCTAAGTAGCAACTTTAACTTAATCTCACAACTCATCAAACAAGAACTGTCATGAAATTAAGTTAAAAGTTGTTAAGAAGCTTTAACGTTTTTGAAAATTTAGTTAAAGTTTGAGGGTTGCTCAAGAATGATCGAATCGATATTTGCTGTATAGGTTGATGAGATCAGTGGGGAAGGTCAATGGTATTGACAAAGTAAATGAGTCGTTTTGAAGAAAATCAATATAGGTGATGAGAAGAAGTTCTATCCAAGAGGTTAGTTAAATAGGCTTAGAAGAAAGTTTTCAAGATTTTCAGAGTGATACAATAAATTAGTTCTAATATATGTAAAGAACTTTTACTAGTTAAAAACATTTAGTAGACATCAATTGTCTAGCGAGTAAGGAAGGATTAGTCATTTCACCTCCGATCTTCATTAAAATTTTAATACAGTTTGCAAGAGACGCATTATCCAAAAGTTTTGTTTGTTTTTGGCGAAGTAGTCAATAGCCTAAAAAGAAATACAAGATCCAGAGATATGAACGGAAAACGACAGTACACTAGAATAATGCTCAGAGCACATGGATCATCACAAACAACGTCATGAACAATTCAACCAATGCTGTCGCTAAAGCCGGATATCATGTCGTGTTGAATTATAATATGTAGATTCCAATGGTCGTAAGGAATGGAAAGGCGATGCCTAGTAAGTCGTTCCTAGGAGTTCAGAGGTTCCGACCCTCAGGATATGTGGCAAGTACGGGCCTTGATAAGAAGGTGGATATAAAACGATAGTCGGTGAAGATTTGGCAGGACTATAGACTGTAAGTACGTAATTGGAACGGAAGATATAATAAGACTTATCGTACCAAAAATAGGACAAGGCATGTCGTGACAAAAGTACTTAGTAACTATAGCCTAATCAATACATAGTGTATCAAAACGAGGCAAGTATGACAGGAACAAAGCATGCTTAATGCTAAAGATAGATGTCTAACTACAGGGTTCAATGCTCATCATGTCAAATCAAAGCACTTAAGTTCAAGCTCATATATTGTTCTAAAGGCAAAAAGTCTTAGCACACAGAATGTCTAGCAGCATAGTCATAAATGCAGAAAACACGTAACACATATGCACACATAGACTAATGCATTCTCAGGTGATCTAAACTCTGACTCCAACCAAACATGATCTAAGGTAACTACCCCCATCATCCCATGATCCCTCCTGAATTAAGCATAGTTGATTAGGCTATGCATAATTCAGGAACGATGATGGAATGCTCGGGCTAATCGACTCGTACCATGTTTGGGGTTTTATAAAAACTTTAGTTTGGTTATAGTTGCAGATTTTATTTTAGAAAAATTGGCATTCTCTATAACCTTTAGCTCTGATACCAATCTGTAACACCCCCAAAATCAGTCTAGCAGCGAAAGTCGACTGAAGGTGTTACTTCATAGTTCAAAGTTCCAGTCATAGAAAACGACCTTTGATCACCTGAAATGCATGAGAAAAATAGGTCAACTATGAAAATAGTTGGTGAGTACACACGTTTTAAATAATATGAAAGTCTTTGTTGGGAACTATATTTAAAGTTGATAAGACAAAATACATGAAAAATGAAGGACTGTTGAAGACAAAGAAAGACAAGGGACCTACTTGGCAAAGAAGTATTTATTATCTAGTCCCTTGTAGTCATTTGTAACCCTAGTATCTCTATTATATAAAGAGATACAAGGAATTAGGTTTTTAGTGTGTCAAACAATGTAAAACACCAAAGGTGTGTGTGTGTGGGAAAACCCAGGCGTGGGGTGCCTAGGGTTTTGATGAAGTCGACTTATTGTGTTTAGCCTCAAGGATCATTGATCCCTGTTAGATTGTGACCGTCTTAGAGTTGATTGTCTAGGATTGGGGATGTAGATGTGTTTTGTAGAACACATGATGATGACGAAGAAACCTTAATAATAACAATGATAGTTAGTTTGATTATTCCGCTGTGCATACATATTATTGTTCATTGTTATTTGTGCTTATTGATAATCCTAGATAAGGTCTAAACAAGCCAGAGCATTGATTCTAACATGTGGTATCAGAGCGGGTGGCTCTTGATATCTAGGATCTACAAGGTTTCTCGAAGAATATGGCGAAAAGAAGAAAAATTCGAATCCAGAAAAATTTTCGTAATGCTTCTGCAGGTCAGTTTTCAAACAGGTATAACTTTTTCGTTAACCGTTGGATCGGGCTGAAATTTTAGGTGGACGTTCTCTATATACTCATCTAACTTTCCACCGAAGGGATCGTCGATCTGAGCTTTTATACGAAAGTTATTCACTGTCGAAGTTGGTTGCTGATAGAGTTTTTCAAGGTCGAATTTTAGGGTTTTCTTTGATATCTAACTTTCTGATTTCGTGTTCCATTAAATTTATTCATCATGGAAGTTGGTTATATGTTGTTCGATGCCTATAATTCATGGAAGAAAACACGTTTGAAGAAGTTATGTTTCTACTAGCTTTGGTGAGTCAATCTTTGATTGATGATGAGCCCTAGTAGAGATGTAAAAGACACGACTTCTGTTGTATTATAAGGCTATTGAAGTTTCTGATTCTACAACTACTAATTTGGATGCTAACGTGACTATATTTATGAGTAAGGTTACTCATGGTTACTAATGTGAAGGGAAGTAAAGGAGGCAAGCTTATGCTTTTTGGAAGTAACTCTACTCATTGTTAGACTAGGGTTACTGGGAACATAAAGGTGTATAAACTGAGTTGTACGTTACCATTGCTTGTCCTTTAATTTCCACTGATGTACGATCATGTTACCACTGCTCCATGATATGGTTTCCACTGCTCGCATTCAGTCGTTTCCACTGCTAGCGTTTCTCGTTTCCACTGCCTTCAAGAAAGTTACCACTACTAGCTTTGTGTTACCACTGCTACAAGTCTCGTTCCGCTGCTAGTTCTTAGTGACTTAGTGCTACTCGATTGGAGGTATACATTAGCAGAGTTGTATGTGAGTTATTTATTGGTTCCTTGTGCATGGTGACCGTCTTATATGATCCTTGATTGGTTGCCTCTCGTTGGTGTTTAAATTTGTTGTTGCTTATTCACTATGAATAGTCTACAAGATGGTTGGACGGTGGAGTATATTATCAACTCAAACATGGGATGGTGAGGGTTGAATCCGTTTGGTACAGAGTTTATTTGGATGTGATGATCAGGGTACACACATGTTATTGTTCACACACACGAGGAGTTTTGGACTTGAGGGGAAGTCAAACATGGTGTTTGGATTTTGGTTATTTGTTCTTAAACATCAAAAAGCTCATATTTGGATTTCTTGCATTATTGATTACGAAGAAGGTTGATTATCACTAATTTGATGTTGTAGTTGAGTTTCACAGGTTTGTGTTCTTATCATATCTCAAAGTGGGGATTACACTCTGAAGATAACTTGTTCGTGCTTAAAGGATGTTGACGAAGACTTGCAAAATCTAGTTTTCATAGGTCAAGGGGTGGATGGATGAAGACCTAGTTAACTATCACTTAAAGGAGTTACATTGTAGTGCTCAATGTCTCATTAAAGATGAGGATTTTGTCAAGAGGTTGCGATCTACTTATATTTTTGTTGTGGTATAAGTTCGACGTCACGTGGATAGTACAAGACATAAGACACAAGTTTGGGATATTTTACTTCTTCATCAAATTCGTTATATTTGGTTTTCTTCACAAGTGATCATTACAAGGAGCTTACAGATTTGAAGAATCAAGAAAATGGTTAACATATGGGTTTCAGGGGAAGCTTAATGTTAAAATGTTTAACCATCTACATGCATCATTCGAGGGGAAGATTTTTACTCTTGTAAATCATTGTTATTACTTTTGGTTTAAGTATCTAGTGTCTTAAGTTCATTTTTAGTTGCGGAAAACTTCGTGGTGGGTAATTTGAGACATTAGATGGCTGAATTGGAAGTGTGGTGATGATTTATGATGGTCAAGATCAAAGTTGCTTATATTCGCGGTTCTCTTAGTGGATTATGACAAAAAGGGGAAGAAGTACTTGGAAGCTGCAACTTGAAGATTCTTGGTGATTGCATGTTTAAGGGGAAGTTTGTTTATCTTTCATGACATATTTGTTCGTGCTTATTTGGTTTTGTCATTATCAACTAGGGGAAGATTGTTGGGAACTATATTTAAAGTTGATAAGACAAAATACATGAAAGATGAAGGACTGTTGAAGACAAAGAAAGACAAGGGACCTACTTGGCAAAGAAGTATTTATTATCTAGTCCCTTGTAGTCATTTGTAACCCTAGTATCTCTATTATATAAAGAGATACAGGGAATTAGGTTTTTAGTGTGTCAAACAATGTAAAACACCAAAGGTGTGTGTGTGTGGGAAAACCCAGGCGTGGGGTGCCTAGGGTTTTGATGAAGTCGACTTATTGTGTTTAGCCTCAAGGATCATTGATCCCTGTTAGATTGTAACCGTCTTAGAGTTGATCGTCTAGGATTGGGGCTGTAGATGTGTTTTGTAGAACACATGATGATGACGAAGAAACCTTAATAATAACAATGATAGTTAGTTTGATTATTCCGCTGTGCATACATATTATTGTTCATTGTTATTTGTGCTTATTGATAATCCTAGATAAGGTCTAAACAACCTAGAGCATCGATTCTAATATGTGGTATCAGAGCATAAAACTTCTTTTGAAGACTGTGGTAGAAGATGAGGTAGTGCAGAACATAAAACTTCTTTTGTATCAGTGGTGATATTTTGCTTAGCAGTGTTTACAGTTTCCTTAGCCGTATTTACATTTTGCTTAGCAGTGGTTGGAACCCATTTGGGTGCAGCAGTGACAATTGATTTTGTATTTCCATTCCTCATTAACACTGCTCTAGGAATCATGTTTTGTTAGGATGAGGGGTTGTTTTCTTTGAAAATTCTTGTTGATCCCAGTTGAGCAAACGATCTAATATAGAAACTGACTTGAACAAAAACTTATTAAGTATCACGCGGAATTTAATACTTATTCTTAAGAAGAAGAATAATGAACATTCAACACCTCAATATTATTATTAATACGAATACTCTAACCAGTATTAGGGTTTTACAACCTTGAAGTGTATCGACCTTAGATATAAAACATACGTATATCTAATCTAACCTAGGACCTCCTTTTATAGGCTAAGGAGTCCTTGACATAATACAATACGTAACCTACAAGATAAATATCTTTTCCATATTTATCTAATACAAAACATTAAACCGACTATACATGACTAGCAGTGGTTACATTACAATATCCATGGTTACACACTACTACTAGCCGCGGTTTGTCTTCAGCAGTGGATTCAATCTTCTGTCCGTGGTTTCAACAACTCTGTCTGTGGTTCCAACACTTAGAATAATTCTTGATCCAAGGAACCAAAAACACAACAATCCTCCCCTAAACTTGATACATTCAAATAGAATTCTCAAGTTTCCTTTAAGCTCAAAACATCTGAATTGGAGGATGTAGCCAAACACTTACTAGATTTAAGAATTTTCTCATACTTCAGCAACAAATTGTAAGCTTGACCATCATAGGGCATCAACATCTTTATGCCACCAGGCTTTACCATCTGAGCAATAACTTCTGGATACTTATTCAGTTGAGGATAGTCACCTTCTACAAGAATATGAATAACTTCTCCAGATACAGTTAAAACATGAACTCCACAAGTTTGATATAGAAACCATTCTGTAACTTGTCCATTGCAGAGTCCTTTCCATTCAGGTTCATCATAAGTAGGTTCAAACAGAATCTTCAAGTGATGATAAACCATTTTCTCATGATAATTATCTGGTTGCACATCACCAAACTTATTCCTATAAAGCTCCCAAAGATTCATCAAATCATCTCTATCAAAATACTGAAGCATCTGTGAAAATTTATTATACTCAGAAACTTCATTATTGAGTCTTTGAATTTTCCAACATCCTTCACTTCCTTTAAGCTCATACTCATAAAAGATAATTTGATTACTCTCTTTAATCACTTTCAGTCTTTTAGAACCAGATGCATCCTGAAGCTCAGATTTTCTCTTTAGATTTCCTTTAATCCACTCTTCATCTTTTTTAGAATTCATTGGACATAAACTATCATTATTAATCCTCATACACATCAAATAAAGCTCATGAATTCTCTCAAATGAACATTTACTAAGATTGTCAGGAATATGAATGCCTGAATTCTTAATAATCTTCATCAGTACATTCCTCATCTCATGAATTGTAGGAGGTTTCTTCCTTTGAATTTGCTTCTTTTCCTTACTTATCTTCCTTGCCCATTCACCCAAGATTCTAGCTCTTTCCTCATCATCTAACAATATCCATTCTTGAGTAGTATACTCATCCTTTTTTGATTAGAAGCTTGCAGATAATTTTGTGATTGATACCATGTATTTAGCCATTTCTGAGAAGCCTCCTCCTCTTCTTGCTTTTCTTTCTCTGCAGCTGCTTCTTCTTCAGCTTGTATGCCTCTTGTATACTCTGCATCATAAGCAATTTGTTCTTCTCTACTTTTAAACTTCAATTCTGGTTCTGCAATTCCTTTACCCTTTCCAACATCTTGTTGAGCCACTTTCTTCATCAAAGGCTCACCAATAACTAAACTTTTACCTTTGGGTTTGTTTGTAGTAGATTTAAGAGATGAAACAGGTGCAATGATGGGTGTAGGGTTAGATGAGGTTTTGCTTAGGTTGATCAGTGTACTTGCAGCTTCTTTCTCAACTTCTTTTGATTTAGGTGGTGACACAGAGATGGTTGTTACAATTGTGGAAGTAGTTATGATAGTAGTGGGTACAATTGCCATGTCTGAAACTGCAGCAGTGGTTTCAAAAGTACTATCCGTGGTTGCAGACACACTATCAGTGGTTATGTTCTGCACTACCTCATCTTCTACCACAGTCTTCAAACTTTCAAGAACAGCTTCATTCCCATCTTTATCATATACTACAAATTATGCTGCTTGATCTCCACTATCCACATCTTTTTCCATATGCACATCTACAGCCTCCCCTGAATTCATGCCTCCACTCCTCCCCTGTTTGGGTACATTCTCCACATTCAGAGTTGGAGAGGAGCCCACCTTCTTTTTCATCTTTATCATAGTTCTCAAAACAGCAACCCCAGGTCTTCTTACTTTCTCCAAAACAAGCATCCTATGCTTCAGCCTCCGAATTTCTATCATCCATTTTAGCACATTTAGCCGTCAATTCATTAAAAAGTTCAAGAATATCCTCCCCACTTCGACCTGTGTTAACTGGTCCGAGAAGTGGTTCATTGGAAAAGTCATCATGTACCAACTTAGGATCCGTCAATTCAGTGTCAGGTTCCAAACTATCCTCATCACTTTGAGCTGTGTTAACTGCTCCGAGAGGTGAATCCTTGGATAAAGTAAACATAGCACCAGACCTTGCCTGATCATCTATGCACCCTGAGTTAGCCAGTTGGCTAGGGATTCCTCCACCTGTATTGAGTTCCAAGAAACTCTCCACATTAGGAGTTGCCAAAGGTTGGGTCTTAATGATGTTTCCACTAGCCTGACCAACATCTAAGCATGAATCAGTAGTGGAAGCCCTTCCAATCATGTCACCTCCACAGCGTGTGACAACCTCATTAACAACACCACTAACACCAGCCTGAGGTAGCTTGGTGCCCTTCTTTCTCCTAGTCCATACTTGATAAGGTTTTAAAATGTACCTTTTTGAGGGGTCGTTTAAGCCCTTATTTGATCACTTTTGTATCCGTTATTACTTAATATCGTAACTTTTCACTTTTTAGGTCTCTTGAAGGCAAATTGCTGGAATGGCACTTATTTGGACGAAAAGGCGCGGATATACGAAGAAAATGGCCAAAGTCAAGAATCGAGCCACTCAGACTGCTGAAATACAAGGGGACGGCGTCAGGTTCTATAAAGTGACTGCGTCAGGTGTTATCTGTGACGCCGTCGCATAACTTTTGTGACGGGGCAGTAGCCAAATTGCTTATTTTCAAGTGACGGTGTCAGGCTTTAAAAGAGTAGGTCGTCGCAACTCAGACGGCCTAGATTTGATCCAGATGGCGTCAGAGACTGAAGGGGACGGCGTCACAATCGCAGGGTGACGCCGTCGCATGACTAACGTGGCTAAGACGAAACCCTATTGACGGCTACCCGACGGCGTCACAATTCATAAGGTGACGCCGTCGCGATTGTAATCTTATATATAGAATCCGAATTTCTCAGTTTTAGTGTGTAGTCTTTTGGAGTAAAAACCTAAACCGAACCAAGGCTGTCTTGTACAGTATTTTAGGGTTCCAAACCCTATCTTACACCAAGATAAGTGTTTTACTTCATTAATTCAATTATTTCTTCAATTATTTGTGTGTATGCTTGCATGTTCTCTATGTCCGGCTAATTTACTTGTGTGTTTGCTTAGGGAATATGAAACTTAATTATTTAATATTGATTGGTTGTCTCTTATCTTAATTGTTAATGATCTAGTAATGCGATAGGTCATTCGTTGTGTAGTTAATGCTTGATTAATCTTTGTGAACCTTAGACTATGACACCTAGAGTAGTTGTAGGCTAAACCATCCAAAGAGTACCTTAGAGTTAGAGTCTATAATTCCTAGAGATTTTGTAGACGAGACCCTTTGGTAGTTTCAAAGAGTTAGGGACAAACGCATACCCTACGACTTTAGACACACAACGCGATTAGGAATAAGGACGTGACAATTCAACCATCAATAGGAGATAATTAAGGAGTAAGAAAACCTAAGTAAACACATCTTTAAACCATCATACGAGCACACAATAATTAGACATAGACTACATACACCATTAGATTAGATAATTAGATAAGTAGAGTAATCGGTAGAAATACCAACCCCCAAATCCAAATCCCGAGATTCGTACCTTTCCATTTCCTAAAAAACATAAAAAGCACAAAAATAATCTTCCTCAACCCCAACCTTAGCGTAGTAACTTCTCACTAGCATTCCTATTCCCCTAGAGAACGATATCAATACCCGTGGCTTACCCTAATACTACACTACAACGATTAGATTCACTGCCTAGGGTGTTATAAAACTTGCTCGAAGAAAAAGAAGTTCCTTTGACCCCGAACGACGCGTGTAGCGTTATCAAGTTTTTGGCGCCGCTGCCGGGGAATAGAATAGCTAGTTAGTAGTCCACCTCGTTTAGGTTTCTTTGCTTGATTCCGATCAAGTAAATTTTTCTCATTTTTTGCTTTCTCGTAGTCTATCCCCCTTCTTCGTAACCTTTGTTCGTAACCCCATCACTTTTCATCATGGAAGGTGATCACCACCCACCATTCATCAACCTACCACCAAATGACCCGCCAAGAGCCCGTACTCTTGGTGAATACTCGAGACCAAGCCACCTAGGTTATAGGAACACCATTGAGCTTCCCGACCAAGCCCAAACTACGGCCCTGTGATTCGACACCATCCGGTTGGTGCAAAACGGATGTGCATTCCATGGACTTCGTTCCGAAGATCCTAATCAGCATCTTAAGGATTTCCTTAAAATTGTCGATTCCATCGACTTTGATGCTACCACTCGGGAGACCACGCGTCTGCGTCTCTTCTAATTCTCTTTAAGAAAACAAGCTAGTAAATGGCTTTGTCATCTTCCCACGGGATCTATTTCAAGTTGGGAAGATCTCACTACCCGTTTTCTTCCTAACTTTTTGCTCACCTAATCCAAGTCAACCACTTGACCATCATTCCTTCAACTCTCTTCGCAACCAAATTATTGATGAAATCAAATATCCTAGTGAGTTGCATAGGAGAGACGTAAATGAAGAGGATAGTGCTTATTTCAATCTTTACCCCACTAAGGAAGAGGTTGCTTACCATCGATACATAATCGATAATCCCCGATCACCTATCATTAGGATATGCCCAAAGATTAGGAGAGGAAATCCTTGGAACCTAAAAATCCCTTGTATGATCGGATATAGGAGTGTCGACCACGCTTACATAGATACGGAATCTCCCATTAATGTGATGTCATCTGCTGTCTACAATGACATTATGAATGGACGACTTAATATTAGGAGGGACCCTAAGTATCCAGGTGGAGTTTGCAACTTTGTGGGAAGAGTCAAGGATGTACATGTCTTTATAGGAAATTTCACCTACCTAGTTGATTTTGTGGTCCTAGAAGATATAGGATGCGTCATTGACTATAGTTTATCGCAAGTAGTACTAGGAAAACCGTTTGTTGAAACATCTAAAATGAGCCATAACAAGCATGATGGAACGGTTAGGTTTAAGGAAGGAACCGATGAGATCACTTATAGGATGCCTTGGAAAACAAATGAATATGGCCATCTACCTATTTTTGAACGAGACAACATCAAGGCTTTTGAGGACAAAAACAAGGACGATGTTGAAAAAAGTTATAAATTTATGTGGGAAAGAAGGAGGCTTTATTATAGGGATTGCTTGACCCTAGGGCCTAGGTATAAAATTTTGTCAACATGATGGAATTCTCATTGAGAATGCAAAACGAGACAACGTAGGAGCACGACTACGAGTCTAGCTACAAGACTCATAAATAAAGAAAAGCGCTTCGTGGGAGGCAACCCATCCTAAATTGTTTGCTTGTTAGTGTCATATATCTTTTATTGATTGCTTATTCTCATGTTTAAATTTGTAAAAATGCTTTATTTTGTTTTTAACCTCGTCTTAATCACATATAAAGGTATTTTACATAAAGGATAAGTGTAGGGAGGATTACACACGTTTTCAAAAGAAACGTGAACATGAGAATTGCAATTAATTAAAAGATATATATGTGTGTTTGTTCGAGTCAAATGCTTGTATCGAGTCATAATGGATGTTTTGCAGAAATTTTTCCAGATTCTAAAGATGTAAATTTTCCAGAATTTTTTCCAGAAAATCGCAGACCAGTTTTTGTCAGGATAACCTGACGGCGTCAGGATCGCAACCTGACGGCGTCAGGAAGGAGTAAAAACAACAGATTACTTTTTTCTCGTTTTCTGAGCTACTTATAAATTTTTGAAATTTTCCAGGTCTTAATTTTCCAAGAATTCTGTAAACATCCATTCCACAAGCATTATATCCTAGTTTAGTAGAGTCTTATATATATTATTACCGCCGATTTTACGCGAAGGTTTCGTTTGTTTTCTTCAAGTGTGCAGGTTTAATTTACTAAGAAGAAGATACATAAGGTTGGAAGGAGCTTTTCACGCATACATTCTTCTTGAAAAGGATTTAACCACCACTTTACACGGATCCTACCGAGCTAATCAGGGGAGTATTAGTTTCTTTCGTTTTTAATTACCTTCCATTATCATAACTTTGATACTTTCGGGGAACATTGGGGACAATGTTCAATTTAAGTGTAGGGAGGGAAAATAAAACGGGAACTTTGAAACTATGCTTATCCTTGATTATTTGCTTTGTCCAATTGTTGTTGTGTAATAAACCATGAGAAAATGTCGGTTAGGGTAATTTTGGCACCAAATTTTTAATTTTTCATCACATATAGGAGTGGGCCATTAGTCTTAATAAAGCGTCTCACGGATAGGAAGTTGCATGACTAGCACAAAAACCCTTTACCACTTAAATTCCACCCAAAATGTGAGGATCACCCTTAGAATAGTATGAATTAAAGCATTCATCTTTAATGCTTAGTGTGTGAACCGGTAGTATATTAGATTCTAGAACTTGTTTTGTGATGCATCCCGAGATCGCTAGTAAGACTACACTTGTGTAGTTAGGAATAACTAAATGATAAGAGGCATTAGGATAACCCTTGTTTGATACCTGTAATATAATTACTTCTTCCACCTCGGTTGAGTAATTCCCCCACACCCTTGCGTTGTACTCACTTTTAGTACACGATACCCCTAGTTAACCCCTCTAAGCCTATCCTTTTCGCGGTTCTCTTGATTCTTCGGTTTTTCGGAATATCAATGAAGAGCATTGTTTACACCCCACCCCCAAATGTACACCCAAATTGCCTTAGCCTACCTTGTATGCACTCACTTGTAGTGCATTATTGTTATCACCCTAAACCCTTAGTTCAATTATCTAGTTGCTTGCATGAGTTGCTAAATCGAGTCATATCCTTTGTACACAGTTTTGGGACGATTGGGACTCATGGGAAAAGTTAAAGTTTATGAAATGACGGGAAGAGAACGTTAAATTCAAATTCCCTTTATTTGCTTAATAATGTACTTCAAGTGTTTTGATCTTTTCAATTCGGGTCAAATTAGTGTTAGAGTAATAAAAACTCAAGTGTAGGGATGTGCCTATAAATCCCTATCCTTTTGATGTTACCGTAGAGGATGGTAGAATAAAAGTGTATGAAAAAAAAAATAAAAAAAAATAGAAAAAGAGAAAAAGAAAAAAATAGAGTGTTGAAAAAAAAACAAAAAAAACGGGCTACCATCCTACATCTATCATTTAAATTTATGTTTGTGTGTTTCAGTTATCTAGAGTTTAGAGTGTCGAGTCTTGGCTTAGCAACGCCATTCTTCGTATGCTTGTAACATAGAGATTTTTGACTTGCCACCACTAAATAGCCTATCCCACCAAACCCTTTGTTTCCCTACCATAAGCCTAACATTACAACCCTTTAAAGACCTCTTTGATAGTCTTTTCTAGGTGCTTACGCCAAAGCGATGGAGGTTTGATCTAGTCTCAAGCCTATGGTAATCTATGTACTAGGACCGGTTAATGAGTGTTTATCTTCCATTTCCACTTTGATATATTTCATATACACCCGAGAGATGTGAGTATCCAAACACCCCATGTGAGGTGCTAGTATGTAATTTCCGTTCTTGTTATCACTTTTGCGGGGCTTATATGTGTTGTGGATTGTTTTAAACCAATGCTTCATGACCCCTAACTTATAAATTAATTGACTAAAAGCACATTTGCTTGAGGACAAGCAAATACCAAGTGTAGGGATATTTGATAAGGTTTTAAAATGTACCTTTTTGAGGGGTCGTTTAAGCCCTTATTTGATCACTTTTGTATCCGTTATTACTTAATATCGTTCCTTTTCACTTTTTAGGTCTCTTGAAGGAAAATTGCAGGAATGGCACTTATTTGGACGAAAAGGCGTGGAAATACGAAGAAAATGGCCAAAGTCAAGAATCGAGCCACTCAGACTGCTGAAATACAAGGGGACGGCGTCAGGTTCTACAAAGTGACGGCGTCAGGTGTTATCTATGACGCCGTCGCATAACTTTTGTGACGGGGCAGTAGCCAAATTGCTTATTTTCAAGTGACGGTGTCAGGCTTTAAAAGAGTAGGTCGTCGCAACTCAGACGACATAGATTTGATCCAGACGGCGTCAGAGACTGAAGGGGACGGCGTCACAATCATAGGGTGACGCCGTCGCATGACTAACGTGGCCAAGACAAAACCCTAATGACGGCTACCCGACGACATCACAATTCATAAGGTGACGCCGTCGCGATTGTAATCTTATATATAGAATCCGAATTTTTCAGTTTTAGTGTGTAGTCTTTTGGAGTAAACCTAAACCGAACCAAGGTTGTCTTGTACAGTATTTTAGGGTTCCAAACCCTATCTTACACTAAGATAAGTGTTTTACTTCATTAATTCAATTATGTCTTCAATTATTTGTGTGTATGCTTGCATGTTCTCCATGTCCGGCTAATTTACTTGTGTGTTTTCTTAGGGAATATGAAACTTAATTATTTAATATTGATTGGTTGTCTCTTATCTTAATTGTTAATGATCTAGTAATGCGATAGGTCATTCGTTGTGTAGTTAATGCTTGATTAATCTTTGTGAACCTTAGACTATGACACCTAGAGTAGTTGTAGGCTAAACCATCCAAAGAGTACCTTAGAGTTAGAGTCTATAATTCCTAGAGATTTTGTAGACGAGACCCTTTGGTAGTTTCAAAGAGTTAGGGACAAACACATATCCTACGACTTTAGACACACAACGCGATTAGGAATAAGGACGTGACAATTCAACCATCAATAGGAGATAATTAAGGAGTAAGAAAACCTAAGTAAACACATCTTTAAACCATCATACGAGCACACAATAATTAGACATAGACTACATACACCATTAGATTAGATAATTAGATAAGTAGAGTAATCGGTAGAAATACCAACCCCCAAATCCAAACCCCGAGATTCGTACATTTCCATTTCCTAAAAAACATAAAAAGCACAAAAATAATCTTCCTCAACCCCAACCTTAGCGTAGTAACTTCTCACTAGCATTCCTATTCCCCTAGAGAACGATATCAATACCCGTGGCTTACCCTAATACTACACTACAATGATTAGGTTCACTGCCTAGGGTGTTATAAAACTTGCTCGAAGAAAAAGGAAGTTCCTTTGACCCTGAACGACGCGTGTAGCATTATCAATACTATTGGTTTAACAGTGGTTTGGGTTTGACTAGAAGTAGGTTGAGATTCACTAACAGTGAGAACAAGTGCACTATCAGTGGATTGAGGTGTACTAACAGTGGGTTCAGATACTATGGGTTGTTCCTCAAAACCTTCATCAAACTCATGAATAATAGGCAAAGTAAGCATATGGGGGAACAAAGGAACATCCCTTATTTGAACATTTGGCTTCTAATTCCTCATATGTGCAAAGACCTTAGGAAGCATAGAATGCACTTCATACTCCCTAGTATGCTCAACAGGTTCATCTATTTGACTTTCCACAATGAGTTGAACAAACCTAGGATATAAATAATATTTACCCTTCTTCCTAATGTTCTGCACTAATCCTTCATAAATCATCCTAGACCAATTAAACTTCCTTCCCTTAGAAAAACAAATAATAGCTGTAGCAATCTTAGAAGGAAAGTCATCAAAACCAGTGGTCTTATTACTCATACACATCAACAAGGTGTGTATAAAAAACTTCCATTGTGTTGAAAACATGCTCTTAAAAAATTTTACCTTATCACCCATGTGTGTATAGCCTAACCTCTCTAAACCAGCAAAAATCTCAGCAACCTTCCCCCTCTGAACCTAGGTTGGACATCTCACTCATTCTACTTCCGATAGACATTTTTTGTCTTTGTTCCTTGGGATGAATCTTATGTATTCTTGTGGAAGTGACAAGACTTTCATGAATGACTGTTTCCAAATTTGTAAGATCAGCATTGAAGAAGTCATCCATGTCTTCATCATCAGTAGAAGTATCAATTTCTATCAAAGCAGGCATATTAGGATCATGTGGATACTCCTCTTCACCAAATAATGGCTTTGCAGTTGGTCCAAAGAAAGTACTATCACCAGTACTTACAGCCGGGGTTTCACTTGAACTGGCAGTGGTAGAAGATGGCTTAGCAGTGCTTTCATTATATCTATCCGTGCTTTCATTTGGCTTAGCAGTGCTTTCAGAATGTCTTTTCTTCTTTTCAATTTCTTCTACCGACACTGAGTTATCTTTTAACAACTCATCCTTATCTTGATGATGATCAACATTGCCTCCAGAATTCAATACATCATCATCAGTGGGACCTTGCTTATCAATGATGGATGAGACAGAACCAGCTTTCCACTTTTCAACCAAATAGAACTCCTTTGGAGAATCAGCTTCCTTAGAATCTGTTTCTGCATCAGAATCCTTTTGTGTACCTGCATTAACATTTGTGGAAGTTCCTGCAATGATAGGCTCATAATTCATAGATTTGGTTAGCATATCAATGTTAAACAGCCAGTCTGGTCCTTTGGTCTCAACACTAGGAATCTTTTCACTAAATTGAACATGCAGGTTCTCTTCAACAATCCTAGTCCTCCTATTGTATACTCTAAAGGCTTTACTATTAGAAGAATAGCCTAAAAAGTATCCATCATCAGCTTTTTCTTGAAACTTTCCTAGGTAGTCTATGGTATTCAAGATAGTAACAGGACACCCAAAAGGTTTTAGGAATGCAATCATTGGCTTCCTATCATGTAACAGACTCATAGGGGTCTTGTTATGAGGCTTTACTAATTTACTTCTATTCTGCACATAACATGCAGTACCTACAGCTTCAGCCCAAAAGGTAGTGGGTAACTTAGATTCTGACAACATTGTCCTAGTAGCCTCAATTAGTGTCCTATTTTTCCTTTCAGCTACACCATTTTGTTGTGGTGTTCTAGCAACACTAAACTGTCTTTCTATACCCTTAACTACACAGAACTGATTCATCACATCATTCTTAAACTCAGTTCCATTATCACATCTGATTACTTTGACCTTATGATTTACTAGATTTTCTATCTTAGCAATGAAACTCTTGAGGATCTCACTAGTCTCACTCTTAGCTGCCAAAAAGTATACCCAAGAAAATATACTATAATCATCAGTGATAACTAGGCAATACTGCTTATGGTTCAAACTTTTAACAAAGGTAGGTCCAAATAAGTCCATATGAAGCATAAACAGTGGTTGTGTGATGGTGTTAACAGTTTTGGTCTTACAAGAAGCTCTATGTTGTTTTCCTTTTTGACAAGCCACATACAGTTCCTTACACTCAAAAACCTTAGAAGGTAACCCTCTCACTAAGTTGCCTTTTACCAGTTATTGATTGTTTTGTAATTGAGGTGACCTAGCCTTCTATGCCATAACTTAGACTCATCTACTGATGCTTTAGCAAACAATCAGGTTAAGGACCTATTAGGAATTACATCTTTAAGATCAAAACAATATATGTTTTCCTTCCTAGGTACCCTTAGCTGTATATACTTCTCATCAGGCATCTTAAATCGGTGACAACTCCACACACTCAGTTTCACCAAAAATTATCACACATTTGAGAAACACTGAATAAATTATACTTAAGTCCCTGTACCAGATAGACCTTTTCAAAGTCTAAATTCCCTGTTCGATTGTGCCTCGCCAAGTATTTTTCCTCCCTTTGGATCATTGCCAAATGCCACATATCCTCCATCAAAAGCTTCCAAAATCCTCCAGGTTTCTCCCATCCCAAGTCATGTGCCCAGAGCAACCACTATAAAAAATTCCTTTATCTTTTAGCTCATCTTGTAGATTGCCCTGCACATGAAATTAAACAAATTAGTTCCTTTTGTGGACCCAAGCCAATACTGACTTGGGTCTTCCCAATGTCACATCAACATAATCAACTTTGTTTAGGTCCATTGATGCACAGTTGACATGATGTAAAACCTTGGTCTTAGGCTTCCATTGCCAACTAGCTGAGGCCTTAACAACATAAAAATGGTTTCCAAGCACTGTGTCAGTTATCACCTTTGGAATAGTTAAAACTTCTTTTGTTTCAGTGGTGATATTTTGCTTAGCAGTGTTTACAGATTTGCTTAGCGTATTTACATTTTGCTTAGAGGGTTGGAACCCATTTGGGTGCAGCAGTGACAATTGATTTTGTATTTCCATTCCTCATTAACACGTCTCTAGGAATCATGTTTTTGTTAGGATGAGGGATTGTTTTCTTTGAAAAGTTTTGATGATTTACCCTCCTCCAATGATTCCAAACTTGTGATCTGTTTTTATAACAGTTTCTCTGTAAGTGCTCAAAACTACCACATGCAAAACAAGCCTTTTTAACACATTGAAACTCATCTAATAATCTGTTTAAAATTAGTCCATTGAAGTTTCTCTGGTTTCCCCTAGGTTTGTATCTTTTCATCTGTTCCCTAGGTACTTCCTTGTACTCTACTACTTTCTTAGCAATTTGAGCTCCAAATCTAGGCACAAGGTTGGCTTGCTTAGAATCAACTTTTTTAACATGTTCTATCCTTTCAGGCTGTGTTGATTCAGATCTATCTTCCTCAGAATCTGATTCCCAATCTTCAATGATGGGAGCATCAGATGACTTATCAGAACCTATCTTAGGTGATGCAATGCTAGTCTCACCTACAGGTTTATTGAAACTAAATTCACTGCTAAATGATAGTTCTTTAGTAGGTGGTGCATGTTTCATAAGAGATGGTGGAGGCATATTATTGTAACAAAGACCAGTACCATCCTGGAACAATTTTTGACCTATTGGCTTATTTACTAGATCAGAAGCATGCTGTGTTTTAGCAACCCTAACAACATGTTTTTCTTTTTCTTTTAGGGCTTCTACCTTTACACTCTCTGCCTTTTCTAGTTTATCTTTAAGCATCTTAATCTCTCTATCCTTAAGATCAATCTCACCACCAAGTATATTAATCTTATCTACATACTCAAACTCACATTTAATACAGTAATTAAGCTTTTCTTCAACACTTTCTAGACCAACTCTATAACCTAAGTTATCTAGAGACAGTCTTTTTACTTCTTTCCTTAAACTCTCAGTGATAGCTTTTTGAGATTCTAAGTTATCTTGACATGATTTAAAAGAACAAGTAGAAGTTTTAGAATCATTAGATACCTCAGAATCTAAACTAGAAGATGAAGCATAGGCCATAAGAGCAAAGTTATGCTCTTTTGAAGCTTCACTAGCAAGAAAAGCTGCATTGGGTCCTTCTTCAATTTCATCACTCCAGTCATAATCACCAATACCATCTTGAGCCACCAATGCTGAAGAAGGAGCAGTCTCTTCAGTGGTCTTCTTGATTCCTTCAATCCTCTTAGGTACTCTACACTCCCTAGCAAAGTGCCCCTTCTTTTTGCAGTTAAAGCACTCTATCTTGCTTTTATCAAATCCAGCTCTCCTTTGACCATTATACTTGACCTGTCTTCCAGTCCTCCTCAAAAATTTCCTTGCTTGAAGAGTTAACATTGCCATTTGCCATTGAAGATTTATCTCTTCAAGATCATCAAGATCAATTTGATCTAGATCTTGATTCAAAACAGTAACACTGGTAGTTAAATCAGCCAGAAAAACACAAATTGCACCATCACTGACATTATCGCTAACAGTGGTATTGTTAGCAATAGCAATGGTTATACCATAAGCAGCAGTGGATGCATCTTGAGGACTCATGTGGTTTGTTGAAACAAAAGCAATGTTTTGTGTAGATGAAGATGAACCAGCAATGTTATTGGACTCATAAACCTTCAAATTGTTGTAGAGATTGTCCAGAGACATCTTGTCAAAGTCATCTTTGTTCCTCCACACAACAGAATGCATAGCCCGGTCGGTGATAAACTTCGATGAACTTTAGATTAATATCTTCTTGAGCAACTTTGTAGTCCACGACTTCAGTTGGTGATGAGCTTTTGAAGTCTGTTATAGGTGCCATCAAGTTTTTTTCCACTTAGAGCAGTGAAGTTTTCAAGCTGATGCTTGATCATATTTTTCCTTGATTTCTTGGTAGCTTCATTACCAACAAACCTTGTTTCAATAGCATCCATGAGCTCCTTAGCAGACTCATATTGTTCAAAATCCAAAGCATATTCATTAGGTATTCCCATAGAGAGAATACTATGAGCTTTAATCTCCTTCTTTCTCTTAGCCTTGTCGATCTCACTAACAATGGTTATATCTTTGCCATCATCACCCTTCTTGGGAAGAGTATCACCTTTTTCCACAACATCCCAGAGAGCATAATCAATCATACGAATGTATTGCCTTATTCGCATTCTCGGTTGGTACCCTCCATGCTTGGCATGGGCACCTTGGAGCATAACCATGTGAGTTTCGTCAGGACATCTTAACTTACTTAAACGAGGCGTAACAAAGCTTCTTCTTGGTTTCAGTTTCTAGATCACAAGCTCTGATACCACTTGTTGATCCCAGTTGAGCAAACGATCTAATAGAAACTGACTTGAACAAAAACTTATTAAGTATCACGCGAAATTTAATACTTAATCTTAAGAAGAAGAATAATAAACATTCAACACCTCAATATTATTATTATACAATACTCTAACCAGTAGTAGGGTTTTACAACCTTGAAGTGTATCGACCTTAGATATAAAACATACGTATATCTAATCTAACCTAGGACCTCCTTTTATAGGCTAAGGAGTCCTTGACATAATACAATACGTAACCTACAAGATAAATATCTTTTCCATATTTATCTAATACAAAACATTAAACCGACTATACATGACTAGCAGTGGTTACATTACAATATCCGTGGTTACACAATACTACTAGCCGCGGTTTGTCTTCAGCAGTGGATTCAATCTTCTGTCCATGGTTTCAACAACTATGTCCGTGGTTCCAACACTTAGAATAATTCTTGATCCAAGGAACCAAAAACCCAACAGTTTCTTTAGAGGAACAGTTCAAATACATTTTCATAATAAAGTTAGGTCCAAAGTTTTTGAGAAAGGTCCAAAGGCAAAGGCTCTGTCAAACTATCCAGTTGCAAATCCCGCCCCCACAAGACTTGCAACCTATGTTTTCACAAACCATTGCGTAACAGATATCACAATTTATGGTCAAGCTCACGTGGTCATATCAAATAATAACGCCTAATATATAATAAAGTTATGCGGCAAAGCCCCAAAAATAAATAATATACATTCCGTAGACAGGGGAAAGAGAGGTTGGCCGACCTCTAATAGCGCTATCCATATTACCTACTACCCCACACAAGGAGGCCGCACGAACGGTACGTATAAATTGGAGTGCGAACGGCAAACCAATCGGGGACTTACAATGCGAATGCACTATTTGTACGGACAGTTGATCATAACAACTATTATATATTATCACATAGTGACTGCTCCGAACATGGGAGACTCGGAACTGCTCCGAACAGGGGAGACTTTAAGTTACTCCGAACATGGGAGACTTTACGTTGCTCCGAACGTGGGAGACTTTAGGTCAATGTCTGCTCCAAACAAGGGAGACTTTAGGCTGCTTCAAACATGGGAGACTTTACACTACTCCGAACATGGGAGACTTTATGCCAAGGACTTACGGTCCATTAGGTTCAAACAAGTCATAAGTTCATAATTAAGTCCAAGAGTCTAAGTAAAGTTCAAAGGTTCAAGTCAAGTTATAAGGTCATGACAAGTCAAACGAGTTCAAAATATGTCAAAAGGATTCAAATAGTTCATAATATAGTGCAAACAATATAGCTTAAATTTAAGTTCATGCACTCCACCCCAAAATGATTAAAATAATTGAAAAGGTGGTTCGTGAATACTCACTGTAGTGATTAGCAGCGGATTACAATGATATAACGTAGATCAAGAAGTCGCGAGCTTCTAACGACGACCTAAAAATATAGTAGTCGCGTCTTAGATATATAACGAGAAAGTACAAAATAACTTTTATAAACGTATTTATATACTTTTGACATTGTACACATTTTTGTAGGTTTACAAAAATATAAGAGTTGGATTTTTATTAAAAATGTTAACAAGCCTTAAGTCATCTTAAGGTCAGGCAAATATCCAATCTAATGAACAAGTCTCAAAAACAAGTTTCGGGTCATCAAAACCCAAGCTAGTCGTGCGGCTAGACTATGGTTAAAAGACTTTGAGACAACAACCTTGGCTTTGTTTTGGCCTCAAAGAATAAAAATACCACTAAGGTTTCTTAGCTATGGTTGTTTTCCGGTCTACAACAGATCCGGTTTGTTTTTGTAGTTTTTAGCCTTTTTTTTTCACTTTCTGCTTATGTGCTCCTGCGCTTTTGTAGAAAAATTAATTCTGAGCAACGTTTGTGTTTTACACTTTTGCTAATTCAGACCAGAAAAGGATCAAAATCTCGTTTTAAAATCGTATCAACAAGTTTTTGTTCCAGCAACATTTTTCATCTAGTAAAACTTAACTAGGCATAACCCTTTTACCACAAGTCCTTTTTAAGTGATTCAAAAGCCTAAATTCATATTTTTATATTCTCTACTTGTTTCTTAAGTTTACTCAAGACCAAGGTTCAAAGTCTACTTATATCACTAGTCTAATTACAAGTATATACTTATATTTCATTGCAGAAAGTTTGGCTGCACATTCAGTCCCGCCAAAACAACCATAGGTTGAGTTCTACAACTTGTTTTGACGCGCGACTTTCTCCAAACTTCGATTTTAGGTCTTAGTTATATTTCATAAAACTAGGCCAACTACCAGAAATGAGCAGAATTATGAGCTTTTCTTAAATGAAATCTGGTGTGCAGATTTTGACATGTTTCACCATTTTTGCTCTCATTTACTTATCCGGTGGATTTATGAGGTGCGCCACCCAGAGAAACGACCGTAAGACATAGCTCTACAAGCCTCTCTAATTACCTCAGGTCCATAACTCACTGATTTGTCCAGACTTTCCAATCTTTGGGGCTGTTTCAGAATTCAAATTCATAAAGTGCACCTAAGGCTTGTTTAAGCTTATTTTAATTGTTTAAACCTTGTGTACAATGTCAAATACATATATAATATTACAAATATCATAAAAATAAATATGGTCCAGAACCTATTACAACCATATTGAAAATAACAAGAAATAAATAATAAATCTTACAAGATGAAAAGTTACATGTACAACAAGAACACATCAATCCTAAACCCTTCTAATCTCCAATTAATCTTTAACCCTTGACTTCAATATTTTAGCCGAACCTTAATAACACTTTTAACCCTTGTAAGATCCTCATAACGTCAGCCCTTGAACCTCCTAATCACCTTGATAAAACTCTAGAATGACAACCTTGTTGGAGGAAAACCAATAACTATCAAGAGCACCATGAACCTTCAAGATGAACACATAAACTAGCCAAGAAATTTGATGGTGATGGTGTTTGAGGCTGATTGAGTTCACGGCAGAATTGGAGAGCACAAGAGATGAAATTTATTTTATGATCTAGAATGGCATGTGTAAATAGTGAAGTAGTAACTTAAGTACATGGTTTATCAAAATGAGTAACACTTGTCTAGCTATGGATAAGTGTAATTAAGGTGTATGAAACGTGGCATATGTGATGATAAGAAGGATTTTCTAGTTCATCTTGTGTAGTTATATATGTTTAGCGGGTATAATTTGATCCCGGTAATTACTAACGTTAAGCCTTTAAGTTACGAAATTTAAAATTGAGCAACGTAAAAATGTAATACTTATAAAAATATCAAAACTTATCAATATTCTCCAACTAAGTATATTAATTGAGTGATAAGTTTAACGAAGTGCGTATACATTTTTAAAATCTAATAACGTTGGTTCAAATAAACGTACTACGTAAAAAGTACAAAGTTTACGTAAAAAGGACAAAATAGCAATAGTTCATATAAAATATGACTAAAAAAAATGCCTAGAATACGTAGACTCATCATAGTCTTGTGTTGGTTACGAGTAAAGCTCACGCGATTGAACTTACGTAATTACTTATAAAAGTAATATAACTTCAAATTAAAATAATAATAAGTCAAAATAATAGTCAAATTATAGTCTGAAATGTACGAGTTGCTACAATTGATTACATTAAATAGCATTAATGTGGTGTTTTGTTGTACACTATGCTTCTTGTCTTGTACGTCTGAAAATTATGTGCATTAAAGTGTTGTACACTATGTTTATTTTCTTGTAAGTAGTATTCATTATAGTCATTAATAACATTGACCACTTTAATAGCATTAATGTTGTAAGTCTGAAAATAAGTCTGAAAATTACATCATGCTTATTTTGTTGTACACTATGCTTATTTTGTTGTAAATCTGAAAATTGGTTGCAGTTATTGTACATTGTGCTTAAATGGTTGTAATTTTTGGTGAAGGGGTGTTTTTAATAGCATTAATGTTGTTTGATAGAATTTTGGTCTTAAAATGACACCACGCTTTATTTTGTTGTACAATATGCTTACTTTGTTGTAATTCTAAAAATTGGGTGCATTAAAGTGTTATAAACCATGCTTAATTTCATGTACATCTTAAAATTAAGAGTAAGGTGCCTTCGTGCATTATATGTAGTATAGATAGTGTTTAAGCATGTTTTAAAAAAATATGTAAATATGCAAATTTTAGCGGGTAATATATAATTGCCCCTATTTAAAATTAAAAAATGTAGAAAAACTAAAAGTAAAAACAGAGTCACTTTATTTTGCTTACCCATAAATTCATACTTATTAAAGGACAAATCCCCACGATCCATCTAGTTTGATCTAATGGTGGGGATTAACCTAAGATTTATAGATAAACCTAAGTTCATGTTTTTTTTCTTCTCTTTTTGTCTGTCTTTTTTATTCATATTTTTTTTGTAATTTTCTTTTAATTAACTTTTTTTATTTTATTCACGTCTTTTTTAATTCACGTTTTTTTTTTTGCTTTCATACGTTTTCGTCCGTTTTCATACGTTTTCGTCCGTTTTCATACGTTTTCGCCCGTTTTCATACGTTTTCGTCCGTTTTCGTTCGTTTTAATACGTTTTCGTTCGTTTTAATACGTTTTCGTCCGTTTTCATCAGTTTTTTCCGTTTTCGTCCACTTTTCATACGTTTTCATCAATTTTCAAACGTGTTTCTACGCTTTCATACGTTTTCGTCCGTTTTCATACGTATTCGTCCATTTTCTTACGTTTTCGTCCATTTTCTTACGTTTTCATATGTTTCTGACTATCACAAGTGATTTTCTGTGATATTCAGAATATCACTTGTGATTTTCAGAATATCACTTGTGATTTTCTGAATATCACTTTGTGATATTTTGAATATCTTTGTGATATTTTGGATATCACTTAGTGATATTATGAATATCACTTGTGATTTTCTGGATATCACTTTGTGGTATTCTGAATATCACTTGTGATTTTCATTTTACAAAACATTAGATGAAAATCACAGAATATCACTTGTGATCATCTGAATATCACAGAATATCAGTTGTGATATTCAAAATATCATTTGTGATACTCAGAAAATTACTTGTAAAATTATGAATATCACAGAATATCACTTGTGATATTTTGAAATATATGAAAACGGCCAAAAACATTTTAAAACTGAAGAAAACGTATGAAAACGGACGAATATATATGAACTCTAAACCCAAATTTAACCATCTTCTCTTTAAACGTGGTTAATATAAACTTACATATTTTTATAAGTTTCAAAATAAGCATATTAAGCTTGTGAAAAATAAAACGAAATCACATAAGCTTATAAGCAAATAAAATAAGGTTAAACAAATACCCCCAAACTATGTAGCTGCTATTCAAATTATATATTTGTGATATTCTGAATATCACTTTGTGATATTCTGAATATCACTTGTGATTTTCGGATATCACTTTGTGATATTCTGAATATCAATTGTGATTTTCATGTTTGCGAAACATTAGTTGAAAATCACTTGTGATATTTAGAATATCACAAGTTATATTAATTTCCGCAGAAAATCACTTGTGATCATCTGAATATCGGAATATCACTTGTGATATTGAAACGTATGGCGGCCAAAAACATTTAAAAGCGGACGGCGTGAAAGCGTAGAAAATGGGCGAATATGTGTATGAAAGCGGACTGAAAGTATGAAAGCGTAAAAACATGTATGAAAACGGACGAAAACGTATGAAAATGGACGAAAACGTATGAATAATGATTGAAAACATAAAGCGAAGAAAACATATGCGGGGACAACGTAAGAAAAATGGACCGAATATGTATGAAAACGGACGAAAACGTATGAAAGCGTAAAAACAAGTATGAAAACGGACGAAAACATATGAATAATGAACAAAAACGTAAGAAAACGAGCGAAAACGTATGAAAGCAAAGAAAAAACGTGAATAACGTGAAGTAAAAAAAACTGAATTAAAAAAAATAAAATAAAAAAATCGTGAACTTTAAAAAAAACATTAATTAAAAGAAAAAGACAAAAAAATATGAATAAAATAGAAAGACAAAAAGAGGAAAAAAAAAACATGGACTTAGGTTTATTTAATAAATATTAAGTTAATCTCCATAATTACATTAAACTGAACAGATAGTGAGAATTTGTGCTTTAGTAAACACCAAAATAAAGTTATACAAATTCGCCAGCAAACACAAAAAAAATGTGTAAACAAAAAAAACGGTCCGCCTATATTTTGTCGGCTCCCATTAAATAGCATTACCACCAATCATCAGGTCAAAATCGGTCACTATGAACCAAGCTTTGACTCCTTTATGAAATGGTTCTTCTTTATTGAACCGGTTATTATGACTTGAACCTGGTTTTCACCCCCTTTTTGGACTGGCTGGCCATTAATACCTAAATCACGTATTTTTTTCGCATGAACCGAGTTTATTCATTTAGGACTGGGCTTTTGATACGCGCTTTTTATGCCGGATAAAGAGCAGCATTTTCGCTAGTTTTTCATGGGGTTTCACGGGCATTTTTACTCGTCAAACAAACTTGTAACATACTCCCTCCGTCTCAATTTAATTGTCCATATTTCCATTTTTGAATGTCTCAAAAAAATTGTCCACTTTCCCTTTTTAGTAAAAACTAGAGAATATAAAGAGGAATATTATTTTGTGTGGTTGAAAAAAATTAAAGTTCTTGCACTTTTATTAAACTTTGTGATTTCTCTCTCATGACAATTAAATTGAGACGGAGGGAGTATATTTTTTAGAGTAAACTCCAAAATAGATCCATGTGGTTTCCTATAGTTTCGCACATGTCATCCTCTCGCAAAGTTTCAATGAATACATCCCTCCGTTAGTAAAGTTGGCACAAATACATCCCTCCGTTAGTAAAATCAGTTAATGAGGACTAACGGTGCAAATATATCACCGTTATCACATTCGTTAAGAGATATTTACGTAAATCGTCCTTGTGGCAAGGAACAAATTGCAACCAAAGTCCCTATTTAAAGTTAAAGTTATTTGCATAAATGGTCCTTGTGGTTAGGCGAGTCAAGTGCCACGTGTCATCGGTGCGGGTCGGGTCGATGGCGGTGGTCGGGTTGCCACGTGGACGTGAGATGGTGCCACGTGGCATTGAGTATTAAAAGTCTTTGCATGCATGGGATTGAACCGGGACATTTGAGTCACAAGTGAAGGATGCACCAACTGCGACGGTGCATACCTTCATAAAATATTATGCTTTTTCCATTATTTAACCAAGTTTAAGGGGTATATGGACTATCAAAAATAAATAAACCATTGGACTGTCATTTTAAGGGAATATGGATTTGTAAAAAATAAATAAATATACCGTCGGACTCGTTTTAGGTGCTCTTTCAATGGTATGCTGGGGAATTTTTCGACTTCAAACGAACCTCGAAAAATGCGAAAATCATCGTTTTTTCTATGTTTTTGCATTTTTGGAGGTCCAAACCAAGTCGAAAAAATTCCCAGTATACCGTGGACTCATTTTTAGTGCTCTTTCAATGGTATGCTCGGAGAATTTTTTTGACTTCCTTTGAACCTCGGAAAAGGACGTTTTCGCATTTTTCGATGGCGTTTTTGCATTTTTCGAGGTTCGTTTGAAATCGAAAAAATTCCCGAGCATACCGATGAAAACACAAGAGTCCAACGGTATTTTCCTCAATTTAACCGGCTTTCGAACCTCTTTAAAATGACAGGTCAAATTTCTATTTGACCTTTTTTATTTATAAAAGAGCAACTAAGATGGGTTAAATAGAACCAAATGGACTAATATACATGAAGGTATGCCCATCTCCGATGGGTATCACCTTGTCTCCCACTCAACCTCCGGGTTCGATCAGTAGGAGGTAAAGTTAGGTTATTTTCTAACGCCACGTGGCACCCCCCATTGGTCACGTGGCAACCCCCTCCCGACGTTTACCGACCCGCCGATGACCGCGTGGCACCTCGGTGGTGACACATTGGCACTTACTAGCCTAACCACAAGGACTATTTATGCAAATAACTTTAACTTTAAATAGGGACTTTGGTTGCAATTTGTTCCTTGCCACAAGGACGATTTACGTAAATATCTCTTAACGAATGTGAGATAACGGTGATATATTTGCACCGTTAGTCCTCATTAACTGATTTTACTAACGGAGGGATGTATTTGTGCCAACTTTACTAACGGAGGGATGTATCTGTTGAAACTTTTGCGAGAGGGATGCATGGTGCGAAACGAGGTAAACCACATGGATGTATTTTGGAGTTTACTCTATTTTTTATTAATCAATTTAGTTCTTTAACTTATTTTAAATACCTTTTTAAAAAATTAACAAATTTTATAATATTTGCAATGAATATTAAATTGCTAATTATTTAAACTAAAATGAGTAAAAAATAACATAAAAATATATATGACTTATCATGATATCATGTACTCAGGGACAGACCCAGAATTTTTAAGAGGGTGTTGCACAAAAAAAATGTTAGACTAAACTAAAGTTACACGGTAAGAAACGAAAGTAGCAAAAACAATTTTGGGGGTTGCACATGCCACAAAAACGACAGTTTTGAAATCTTTTTGTACTTCGTGACCTAAAATCGGGTGTAGCCCGTGCCACACCCGGCATACATGTGGGTCCGTCCATGCATGTACTCCTTCCGTCCCAAATTATAAGTCCATTTTAACTTTTTCAAAGTCATTTTATACCAACTTTGACTTTAATTATTTCTTTTAGCGTTATATAATACTTGTTGCAAAATATATAAATAGATATGTGATTTAAATGCATTTTTATTTGTATACTTTTCATCAAGTATTATATAACACGAAAAGAAATAATTAAGGTCAAAGTCGAAAGAAAAAGACTTTGAAAAGTAAAAAATGGACTTAAAAATTTCGGACGGAGGGAGTATTATTTTTCAACTCAGCTCGATTACATTTTATGAGTAATTTTGACAATGTAAAACACATGTATATGCGATTTTTTACATGAAACCTATAGGATTTTGTGGCTAAACATGTTTCTTCCCTTTTTCAGGGAATATATTGAGGGACAACTGATCTATCCAATTGAGAACTTGGTTTACCGATATAATGGTATCAGTGTCATTGTTTTAGGACGTGCCATTTTCTTTCACGTCGGGTGGAAGTTGAAAAAAAAAAAACCACACCTACGCCGCACAAATTATAACGAAAGTAACTCGAAAAGAGCATCTCATGAGCAACGTAACCCGGCCAAGTTAAAAGAGTCTAACATAAATTAGCTAGTTTTTTTTTTCTTCTTCCTTACGTGGTTGACAATAAGCTAGCAACTCATGTCAATGGTGGGTATTAGAGCTCGAGGTAAGGAAGTTTTCATTGCTTCGGATTGGAAGTCTTTAACGGTTCACACAGGTGGTGATGATATCCATCAGTTGCCATATGTTGGGACTGTTTTTGAAAGTGACCTAGCTTGCATAGTTTAAGGGGATCATGGATGGGTTAAAGGTGCCGCCATTGTAGTGTAGTTATAGCTTGCAAACAATGAGTTGGTAAAAAAAAAAAGAAGGGTTTTGTTAACCACGGGTTGTGAATAAGCATCATCATTTATGTGAAATTAGCATTTAATAAACTAATTATTTCCTTATTTATACATATTTAATAATGATAATCATAAAAATTGTTGTTAAACATGGAATATTTGGTATTAAATAATTTTAATTTTTCAATTATGGTAATCTTAATCACAACTCAATGGGTTATGGTTAACAAAACCAAAAAAAATTAAGACAATGCACAATGAAATTTGTTCAATGGTTTGTTAAATAATGGTGATTTGAGATGCCTTTTTGGGAACTGGATTAAATAATATGGATCATTGACTCATTGTGCTGACTAGTATTCGAACAACTTGAGTTTGCATGACCTAAAGGCATCTCCAATTCATCAAAAATATTTTGAGTATAATACACAATCACATCATTATTTAACTTTATCACATAAAACACCCACAATCTATTAAATCTTACATAGTTTAATAGACTTTCATGTCATTATTTTTTTAATCTTTATAAATTATCATATATCTATGTATACATACAATAATTTTCAGACAAACTGATATTATATAATTTAGAAATTGTCTTTCATATCTAAGTAACTTAAACTACATCAAATATATAAAGTTGGAGTTATAAAATGGTATATTTTAATAAAAAAAAAATACTTATCCTTCAATTTATATATAAATAGATAGTATGCTTTGGGCCTTTCAAAACAAGTAGGCTTTTATTATATACGGTAAATACACATCTTCTTCTTCTCATATGCACGTTTCCTATAAAAAGAATTCAGAAATAAAGAAGAGGCCCCAACACTAGCGCATAAGAGCATCCACACTCGGGATATGTGGCGTAAGTTCAAACCAAAAAGTTGCCACCTCATTAGAAGTATAATCTATTGTGGGTCTTTCACCTATTCATACCCATAAAGCTCGTGTCTCTCTGACCAACCGAACAATTCATGTCCTTTTTATCAATTTTATTACTAAAGTATTAGATGCCTTTTAAAATAATCTAGTGGGTGTCAGTTGAATTTAATATTATGCATTGTGGGTGTTTCATAGAAAGATGTGGCGTGTTGATATATCAATGATGTGGCAACCAATTAAACTCAAATTGATTCAATACATTGAGAATTTAATTGAGATTCAACTAGAGAAGAACGGTCTTTTAACGCATGCAACCCACAATGCTATTAAATGATGATTTGTTGTTTAAAACTTTCATTTGTACACTGCCAGGTAATAGCGTTGTAGATGGCCTAACTTCATAGACACGGCATATTTTATCTTTCTAATATATTTATAAAGTTTTTTCTTGACCATTCATATTAGTTTCGTCCACGGTCTTATTTAAATGTTTTTCCTTTCGTTTAGAAGCTTAACCAATGTTTTAAAAACCGGGTTTTTAATCGACGGTCGAGATCACCAGACGCAGGTTGACCGCGGGTCAAACCGGTTTCCATTTTTATTATTTTATTTTTTCCGACCGGGTCAACCGGTTCGACCGTCGGGTCTAACCGGGTCAACCCGGTTTTCATAAAAAAAATTTGAAAAAAACCAAACGTAGGGTTTCATGACTGGGTTGACGGTCACTAAAAACCGGCGAGTCTAACCGTTGACCGGTTTTAGAAACGGGGTTTTTGACCGTTTTAGTGGCGGTACGGTCCGACCGGTTGAACCGGCCGGGTCGACCCAGGTTTGAAAACATTGAGCTTAACACTGGTTTCATGTAAGTCGTAACGTAAGTGTATATGCGGAAGATCAAAGATGTTATTTTAAAAAAAATATTGATCAACACCAAAAGTGAACTTGCTTTAACGTGTTTAGAAATAACATGTGGCATGTGAAAAGTGTCAAATCACGTTATTTGTGACGTTTTTGCTAACTCAACTATCTATATTACGTACTAGCTAGCTTTTTCTGGTATTTTCATTATATATATATTAACGTAAGGATACGAAACGGCGACAAATTCTGTCGTTTGGGGCTCGCCTTTTTCTCCTCAGCCCAACTGGGATGTCCATGTTCGCTTTCTTGGCCTGCCACCGCTTCTTAGTTCTTACGATATATGTGATAACAAACAGAGAAGACGTGTGATCTTCTTCATCTTCTACGTGTTATCACGCAGCCTCTTTTGGTGATAATTGTGACCGGTCGATTAGGGTTCCAGTTTGGGGTTTTTGGCTTGGCTAATTGTTGTAGTGATTTCCATAATCTTGAACACATCCAACCTCATCCTGTATGCTACTATGTAAGTTAATTAATCTTAATTAAGTTATTGAGTTAGTTTATATTGATTTTGGTTTTCAGTCAATCAACATATGTGTAGCTTGCATCAATTGGTTGCGATGCTTTTTGATTCTATGTATGATGACTCATGAATGTTATGCTACTCTAATGGATATGGTTTAGTAACTCAAAGCTGAATTATGATGATTTTCTTATGTTAGTCTGCATATAATATGAAAACCATGCTTTTTTCTTAGTTGGTTTTTATGTATTTTTTAAGGCTGCTATAAAGAGAATAAAGTGGAAATCTTTTATCGCTTTTGACGCGTTTGATTTTTAATCCTAAAAGGTTTAGCTTAACTTAGGCAAAATTACAAATCTTTTGTTTGATTAATCATGTTGAATTATTTTAGTTTTTGGTATAGTTAAGGCAATGACGAAAACTAAATCTGACTGTCATACGTGGCGTTCTTCTTCATTACGAATGAGAAGGCATAATGTATTTTACAGGGATTGTTGAACAGAATGTGCTATTTATGAGCAAGGTGCACCGGCTAGGAATGTTGGCAAGCCAAAAATGGTTCAGAGGAAGATACCAAACCCTTTGGCTTTGCTTATTTTGTCGGCTGTCACACTTAGATACCCTCGGCAATATTAACCAGGTAACATTCCCCAATCATATTATGTGTTGTTGACAACGATTTCATGTTTAAGGTTTTGAAGGTGTTTATCATATATGTGCCTATTCTGTAAGTAAAAAGCATTCACAAGCAATTTTTATTTATTTATTTATTTTACTGTTTTATAGTCAAGTTAGTAGTAATTTTCATTGCTTGCTTTTAGTTATCATGGAGTTGATTATATTATGATATGTCAGACACTAAGGCCTGTCACTTTAGGTTACGTTTTATTGGATAAAAACAAGAGCCAACAACTTTTGTATCTATATTTTGTTGATTATCTCGCCTGTAAAAGATTGATTTTGATCAATATAATGATGTATATGACGTATTGATTTGATTTATGTAGGGCTTATAGCATATTATATCGTTTTAATCGACGTTAAACATAAAATGTGATTTTGATTCTTTTCATTTAACGCGAGGACTAATGGGATGGGTTTAGAATAAAGACATAGACAGATTTTACCGAGAAAATAATCTCATGGTTATTTATTATTTGATAAAGACTTCATTAACATTGGATTTTTATACTCTTAAGAATCGCTATTTACAGAATACAAGGTCAATGAGTCTCTCTTTCTTATTTGTTTTTACTAAAAACATTAATAGATTTAATTAGAGTATTACTAGTTTTGAATGCTAGCATACCAAATTCAACAAGCAGCTCCAAACATTGCTTTCTCAAAACTTATGAATTTTATGAATTCTATGTTTGTGACATTTTGTTTAAGCTTTATTATTTTGGGCATACGATGTTATCCTTTTTTGGCTTACGTGTCTCTTTTTTCATCGATACAGATTGTTGAAAGCAAGAGGGTCCCCGACAAAATGCAGGTATAATTCGTTTTTTTTTTCGTTTTTTTCCCGTTTTTTTTTCTTTTTCTTTTTTAGCTTCGAGATATCTTGGTGGGGTAGACTTTCTCGGTTTAGTGAGTTTGCATCCATGGCAGGTTTGTATGTCTTTGGGGTCAGTTTCAGATACTATTGCCAGGCCGAAGGTTCTAATCATGGCCTCCGCATATCGTATGTCTTATGCTCTACATGTTGTATTTGTTTAAATATATGTTCGATTAGATTGATTCTTCCTGTTTCATATGTATTGCAGCTGCTATACATTGTACCGGTCTACATTTAAATGACAGATATAGCAAAATATGCGCAGGACATGGGAACAGAAAATCCAAAAGCTACCAAGAAGTTTCATCAAAGGCTTGACAATGGATTAAACTAACTTTTGTGTCGACCCGTCTACGCGTGTTGCTTTACGTCTAGCATCAGAAACAATAACAAAGGCTGCTATCTTTAAACTCACTCAACATCATGTTCCTGGCATTTCATCTATTGTCGGTATTGCTGCAACAACAAATGCAACAACGTGTTCTTCTTTTGATCGGCATCTAATGCCTCGACAAGTTGATGAAACATGTATGTGTAGGTACCATCGCTATCAGTGATAATATAAAGCTCTATTGGCACAAGATATAGCTGACCATTTAAGCTATACTAATTCTATATACATGTTTTGTTCAGTTATAACTAAACATCTGAAAGGAATGTACGTGACGCATATACCAGCAACAGACAAACGCATTTTATGAATCAAGGTGAGTGAACTTATTAGTTATTATCTGACCGTTTTATTGCATACAAGTCATAAATGACAGTTAAAGTTATATTGATTCTTTGCGATTGCGCTAATCTTTTCGGGTTTTCAAATGTTGGGTAAAGAGGCTGGCTGTAGGTATATATAGAGGTGCTATGTCATTTAAGTTGATGACGTGTGTTAGGGCGTATTCACAGCTGGAAAAAGCCAACTGTGTGTTCTAAGGCGGTTTGATGGGAACGTCGTTGCACTTTCATTAGCTTGAACGGGTTAGACAAACTATGTTGCTACACGTGCTGATTATTAGATTCGTGCTTATCGTTTATGACATGCTCTATGTTTAAGTAAATTTTCTTTTGTAATTTGCAGGTGCTGGAAAACTTTAGCATATGCGAAGACCATGATGTGTTCGTTACAATATCTTGGCGTGGCAAGTTGCTATACTTGCAGCCACGGTGGGCATATCCTCTTTTTTC
>OU343221.1:295173331-295188018 GCA_910596185.1 Chrysanthemum makinoi
CTTGAGTTGAGGCAAATCGAATCTTCTTGGCTTATGCATCTTATATGGGTTTCATGGTTTATCAAATGGATGTGAAAGGTGCTTTTCTGTATGGTGAGATTGAAGAAGAAGTATATGTTACTCAACCCAAAGGATTTGAAGACCCAGATCATCCACATCATGTTTACAAGGTTGTAAAAGCTCTCTATGGCCTATATCAGGCACCAAGAGCATGGTATGCTAGGCTATCTGCATTTCTGCTTAAGCATGGTTACAGACGAGGTGCCATTGACAAAACTCTCTTTCTAAAGAAGAACAACAGGGACATCATTCTTGTGCAAGTTTATGTGGATGACATTATCTTTGGCTCCACTAAAGAAGCTTGGTGCAAGGAGTTTGAGGAATTAATGAAGGGAGAGTTTCAGATGAGTGCTATGGGGGAGCTTACTTTCTTTTTGGGTCTACAAGTTCAGCAGAAACCTGATGGTATTTTTATCAGTCAGGATAAATATGTGAGAGACATTTTGAAGAAGTTTGATATGGAAAATGTCAGAACTGCCACTACACCTTATGAAGCTCCAAAACCAAAGAAACAATTTTGAACCAAATCCAGCTGGTGAATGTTCACTTATACATATCTATGATTGGTTCATTAATGTATTTAACAGCTTCTAGGCCTGACATTACCTTTGCTATGAGTGCTTGTTCTAGACATCAGGTCACTCCACTTACTTCCAACTTGAATGCAGTCAAAAAGATCCTCAAGTATCTGAAAGGCCAACCCAAGTTAGGTCTTTGGTACCTAAAAGAGTCTCCTTTTGTTTTGGAAGCATATAGTGATAGTGATTATGCTGGTGCGAATCTGGATAGGAGATCCACAATAAGAGGTTGCCAATTTCTTGGTAGAAGGTTGATTTCTTGGCAATGCAAGAAACAAACTATTGTTGCTACCTCATCTACTGAAGCAGTGATGTTGCTCTTGCCAATTGTTCTTGTGGTCAGGTACTATGGATCCAAAATCAATTGCTGGATTATGGGTTTAATTTCATGAATACCACAATCTTTATTGTTAATCAAAGTACCATATGCATAGTAAAAAATCCAGTTTTTCATAATAGAACTAAGCATATTAAAATCAGGCACCATTTTATAAGAGATGCATATGAAAAAAGTTTGATAAAGGTGGTTAAGATTCACACAGATGATAATGTGGCAGATTTATTGACTAAAGCTTTGATGGACCCAGGTTTCAACACCTAGTTGTCCATATTGGGATGGTTAACCCTTAACTGCAAAGTTTGAGGGGAGGCATAGGCCTCAGGGGAGGCATATGCCTCAGGGGAGGATTGTCGTTGTATATCTTGTAAACTTTGTAGATATTGGTTTATCTTTTTGTTTGCTAACACTAACCTGGTAATGATCTGATCTTTAAGTTTTGTATGTCTTGGTTTGGTTTGTGTGCTACTTTGTGTCTGTTTTGCAGAATGTCTCTTTGAGTTAAAGTTCACCAAGTTGGTAAATGGGAATATGGTTATCTAAGCTTAAAGGTTGTTTCTACTGAAGAAAAGCACAAATATTGTTACAAGTTATCTCATTGATTCTACTGAAGGAAAGTATTGAAGTATAAAAAAGGGGATTAAGTGCTAATCATTGAGAGATAAAAGACATGTTGATCATTCATTCAAGAAACAATTTACAGCTTACAATCAACTTCAAATGAAATACAAGACCATTCTTATACAAGATCTACCAAAGATATTCTAGATCCTATCATCTATTACAAAAGCTGGTGGATATGCATGACCAGTATGATGAAGAAGCTGAAGATGAAAATGGAGTGGATGGATTGATGAAAACGACGATGAAGATGCTCAAGAACCTAGTTTTATATCTTTGGTCCTTGGCATGATGGATGCATTTGTGATATGAGAAATCTTCAGTTGTTCCATCTACTCGTTCCACCATTGAGTATCACTCCATCTTCCCTTTTCCCTTTCCCTTCACCTATGCCCCTTGCCTTTTCCCCTGCTTCCATGGTATAAAGCACCATTCCTGGGTAGGAAGTGCAAGAATCCACCTCTCTTGTCTTTGGGAGTGGTGGATTTTGGCACGCGTGGCCTTGGTTGGGGTTGGGGTTGTGAAGGTTGGGGTGCTGATGTCCTCTCCTCTTCCTCTCTCACCAATCTATTGAAGATTGGCTCTAGACGATCTGTGGAGTCATCAGAACCTCTAGATGAATCACTTGGATCCACTACACTGTCATCTTCAGAAGAAGGGAGAAAAGGGGACTTTGAAGGTCGAGGCTCATCTTGATAGGGATATCGAAATAATGGGATGATGATGATGAGGATGATGAGGAGGAGGTTAGATCAATGACTTCTGGTTTGGTAGACATGGTTGTTACTGCTGATTGTGAAATTATTGAGAAATTAGGGTTTTTGGAGTAAATTGGGGGTAAATGATATGTGTTTGTTGTGAATTGGGGTTATCTTATAGGCGGATAGAGTCAAGTGCTTGATGTGGCTAATTAACGCGAGTTGGGTGGCACAGTAAAACTCAAGATATTTACTGAAGATACTTAGTCATTTGAGTTGTTTCTGCTGATTGACCTCCTTATTGATTGACCATAGTTTCTGCTGAAGTGTTAATTTTGAATTTGGTTGAAGTTATTTTACATGTAAGATATGGTCAACGATGTGTTCCGATATTTTTTACTATAATTGGGTAACTTCTATTAATAACCCACTTTGCATATCTTCACTCAAAATCAATTGATTCCCTCTTCACTTTATTTAAACACAATGCTTTGCCAGTTGAGGCGATTCAAAATTCATAATCACAATTTCTCACATGGCGGGCTTCAATTTAAGGAAGATCATAACAAGGTTTCTTTTCTGGGAAAAGCGAAGGGACATGAATTGTATGAACCAATGGTGGATTTCTTGAAGCGTTCCAAGATTCATTATGCACTTACACATTCTCCAAATGTGATATATGAATCATTGGTTGAACAATTTTGGGCATCTGCTACTAAACGGAGTGACACAAAGATTGTGGTAATGATTGATGAAACTGGATATGTTGTGACTGAGGAGCTGATTCAGACACAACTACGGCTGGATGATGAAGGTGGGGTTTATCACACCAACACAGAGGTGATACTTGCTGGGTTAAGATCTGTGGGTTATCAGAGTACTAACACAGATATGTGGCACAAGAATAAGCTTTGCCCCATGTAGAGGTTTTTGGTACACACATTACTTCAATGCATTAGTAATAAATCAGGAGGATGGGATCAATTCTCTACCCAATTGGGTTGTGGTATTGTATGTCTTTCACAGGGTTTATCTTATAATTTTTCTAAGTTTATTTTTGATAGTATGGTTGAAAATATTCAAAGGAAAAAACATAAGTTTCTAATGTATCCCAAGTTTTTACAAATGATTTTAGACATAACAACCCAAGACAGAGTCTTTTGTCCCATAGGAGCTCTAAGTGCTAAATTATTTGCTTCAATGAAGACTAATTATGTTGAGGGCACATCATCCTTTTCTAGAAGCTATGTTGCCACATGGCAATGAGGCTGCTGATGAGGGTAATGTTGCTGGTGCTCCACCCTCTTCTAATGTTGCTACTGATGGTAATCCATCAGTTGCCATTGATGAGGGCCCTTCCATAACTGCTGAAGCATCACATGTTTCTCCTGACCAACCTCTACCTACACCTTTACCTCTGTCACCCAGTCCTAGTCCACCACCTACTCATGTTACTCCTGATGAGTTTGAGCCTGAGTTTAATAGACTGACCACACCTAGTCCTATTAGAGAGCCATTTGTTGAAAGCTCTCCTATTCTTGAGCATGACCATGTTTCTCCTGAAAGGTCTAATGAAGTTCCCATTACCACTGAGCAATCTGCTGGTGGAGCTGAGGACCCTATTACACTTACATCTATATATGGTTTGCTGAACAGTGTATGTAAAGAGGTTGCTGATCTCAGAAAGGAGCTAGCGGTACGAATCTTCACTTGGTGGTAAGATTGTGGGGTTGAAGAGAAAGGTTCAGGAGTTAGAGGAACAACTTGGACAAAGCAAGCAAAGGAAGTTTGTGGTTTCTTCTGAAGAGGAGCAAGAGGATATTCATTTGGATTCACTTGAAATCTTGGCTGATGTTGCTCAACAGACTCATGCTTCTTCTCTAGTTGCTGCTGAATCCTCAAAGCAAAAAGGAACCTATTTTATTTACTAGAAGATGGAGAAGACATTATTTGAGCAAGGATTCCACTGAATCTTCAAAAGTGCCAAGTGTAGCCAATGTTCAACTGATGATGCTAATGTTATTGTGATGCTCAATGGTGGATGTTGCTTTGAACATGGTCTTGTTAAAGCTTCACAGTGTAGAACAAACATGCTTCCATCTTCAGCCGATCATCATGAAGATTTATTGATGGAAGGAAGTTTTAACTTGGATCATAATGCGATGTCTTTTCTGAACTGTTGAAGACACTCCTCAACATATTACGTCTATGCTTTCATGGGTGTTTCTTCTGAACATTAATACGTTCCCATGTTGATACTCCTCATGTGATTCTGCTTATGAGCCTTGTTGATAAAGGAAAAGGAGGTTTGGTTGATGAAGAGATTGGTTCACAATCTTGTGATGTGAACAGGAAAGGCTACAAAGCAAGAATGCTAGCAGAGTAACGATATGTGAAGAGTCAGCTTTGGCACAACAGCTTGAAAGCTCAGTTTACTACCAATTTGCCTCCTGAAGAAACCGAGAGTTGGATGCTCAATCCATTCATTTAGATGAGCAATGGGATTCATATACTCTTCAAGCTGCTTCAAATCTACCTTGCTCAGAGCATTTTAGGAGCTGATTTTGATAGTGAAAACTTTGTTGCACAAATGATGGCTCTTGGACACCAAGAAAGCAAGCTACAGCTCAAAAAGAAAAGCTCGTGCTGCATAAAGGCTAAAGAAAGAGGGGAGCAACCACAAACTGCAGATCAGAGAAAACATATATGAGGAATATGGTGTATAACCAAAGTACTGCTCTCTATCAGTCTGGTTTGACAAAGAAGCAAGTTTGGGCTTTATATGATTTGATTTAACTAAATGTATCATCAGATTATGAAGCAATTACCCCACCTTCTAAATTGAAAAGGATTGCCGGTGGTATGGATGCTCCCAAAGCCAAAAGACCAAAGACTGTTGAGATTGTGGATTCTTTTGATGACAATAAGCCAGCCAAGCTCTCATGCGTTTTGCTGAGGAACATCTGAAGGTGTACAATCTTTCTGAGCAATACCAATCTGCTGACCTCTTGTGATTTTCTCTGAAGCTTCACACAGTACTGCTGATACATCTGCTGAACAGAAAGGAGCAGATATGGTTAAGAGAGCCGAAACAGGCAGTGTAAAGCTAAAGAGGCTAGGAGAAGAGCTTGATAAGTTATATGCAATGGGTGGTCATGTTCCTATTTCCTCTGGTTCACTGAAGATGTCCCTGGAACATCTGAGAAGGTACCATCTTCTATTTCTATGGGCATTTATATACCTGGGAGGAGAGGGAAAAGGATGTCTAGAAGAAGACACATTGCAATCAGGAGATCTATGCGAGGGATGGGAAGAGGCTCTGGAGTATCTAAATCTAAAAGGAGTGGGTCTTCTAAGTATGTGGATCTAAAGGTGCTGAGTAAACATTCATTAAAGAGGGACTTCAAACCTTTCTTGAGGGGACTATGGTGTGTTGAACTTCCATGGACATTGACTGATGGCCAGCTTAACACCATCTATAGGTTTGGATAACTCTTCTATGCAGTTTACCTTCTTGAAAGACATACTTCATAAGGTGGATAGGCAAGATTTGATTACTCTTCATGGCCTTGTCACAAAATATTATGAGATCATACTCCACAAGTTCTCGAGTTATACTTATGGGAGATCTTCAAGTTCGTTTTGACTCTCAATCTCCAAATGGTAAAGGGTATTCAATTTGGAAGGATTCACATCAGTGGAAGGTTGAGACTTGGAGATTTTATCCTATCCCTAGTGTGCATGTTGTGGAGACAAAGTGTAGTATGGCTTTTGTGTATGTTTTTGATAGGCTGATCTTTGTCTGTGAAATTGATGCAAAGAATGCTTAGAAGGAAGTTGGAAGTACCTCTAGATCCAGTGGGGAATGATATGCTTCATGCTGAACAGCTGGTTGGATTGATTAAGACTCAGCTCTGCAACAACAAGGTTCTTCTTGATTCTGCGTATCTTGTATTGTTTCTTATTATTTCATTCTATTTTGTATCTCATTATTAGTTTAAAAACAAAAAAAAAAAAAAAAAAACGATTGTGTATATTCTGGTTTGTCTAACTTCTTTCATGTTTGTTGTATATGTCTCTGTGATGGTTATCGACTCTCACCAGAGTGCCTTGTGTACCTCAAAGAGTTGTTAGCTAGTCCAAAGGGTAAACTTTGGGTAAAGAACATCAAATGTTGAAAGCTGTAATGGTTTGCTCAAAATCATAGGGGCTGCAAACTCACCCATGCTTAATTGCTGAGGGTTGTATGGTCATCAATTCACCATGGTTTATTCCTTTTGGAATCCAAGAATTGGCTAGCCCACATGTATATGGCTTGTGGTAAAGGCATTGGAATACCATATTGGTTATCAATTCACCAAAAGGTGATTCTTTCCCTAAGAATTGAAATAGTCCTGAGCAACGGTACCGTAAAGAAATCTAAAATCAGTTTATAGTTTGCGATTTGCTAAAAATCGATGGGTATTTAAGTACCATAGTTTCGAACTTAAACATTTGGCTACTCAGTAGTAGTAATGGCTATTGGTAAAGAGACATCAAAATCCATTATTTTCAATATTCACCTCTCAGGTTAACACACCTGGTTGTGATGAGAATAGTATGAAACTAATATGTTTGATGTACATTTTGTCATTTGTTGCTTTGCAAAAGATATGAAGTTTCAAAGTTTTGCATCATCGAGATGTGTTTGTTTTGGTTCTGTTCTGTTGATGTTCAAATCAATCCTCTTGTCTGAAGTGTTAAAGATCTATCAAGAATCTTGAACTTAACCATGTCAAATTCAATATTAGGGGAGGATTGTTGCGAATTCTACTAAGTAAGCATCTGCTGAAGTGCAAGGATTCTGTGAAGAAGAGATTCTGCGGAAAGTAAGTAGAAAAACCGAGTAGTTGTTTCGGGATACATATTAGCGTAGTTATAGTTAGTGAGGATATGCATGAGCTTTATTAGGAAGTGATAATGTATATCTTCTTTAGTTTTATGTTTATACGTTTCTTGGGAAACGGTTAGGGTCCTTGTCATAAAAGACAAGTTAGTATGAATGATGTACGAGTTTTTTTGAAAAAACAATGTTTTAGTTATATTAAAAGATCCTAGAGGATCAAAGTATTCTTCGTATTTATGTTCTTACTTGGTTTGATTCGCTTTTAGATACAGAATAGAGATGTTATTAGTGTGTTTGTGATTACATAGCATTACTAACGATCACGAGCGAATCAAAGATTTCAGGTCTTAGGTTCAACAATACCAAAGGGCAAAAAAAAGGTATATGTATATCAGTATTTGTATAATCTACTTTTTGTCTTGGTAAAGCACCTCTGGTTATTTAGCTATATGAAACCAAGTCAGGGCACTTGGTTCATTTAAAGGAACTAAGAATGTGTTAGGCGTATGCGATGGTTTATCATTGCAGTGATGCTATTGGGTTGGAATGTATGGTTTCTTGTAAGTATGAAACGGATGCAACTGGGACAAAAAACTACTTAAATCTGAACAGGGGTAAATGGCATAAAATATCCGAAAAATTTGATATTGGGTATGGACCGATTTGGACCGAGTTATTTGATAATCTTTTGGCGAAGATTTTTAAAACAATTAAACTTCATCTTTTTAATGCTAAACGGGACAATTGACCTTTGTAGTTTGGGACTATCGCAATAAAAAATAATAAACAGAAACATTTTGGTTAAAGAAAAATCTGTACTTACCAATAATTAACAAAAAAATAAAATATAAATTATGAATTTATAGCAACAAAATGCGTTAAATATAGTTTTAGTCAATTTCATTTAAAATTCAAAAGTGAAAGGTTTGATGGATATTTAAATAATAGTATGTCCGGATTCGAACTCGAGCCTCGGGGATTTGAATACATTCTTAGAGAAATGATGTAAATAATTAATATAAAAAAACGTTATTCTATTAATTATTATCACGAAATAAAAAATAACGGTAGGTAGTTAAAATAATGACGAGGTTTGGTTAACGGTGTTAACTATTAACAGAAGGCTCTAAGAATGAAATTCGAAGTAGGAAGTTCTAGCATTCCTTTGACCTAGGCGATTCGGTTGGGGTTTACAAACCCAATCCCACCAAACGTGGTCACCAAGTTAAGTACCTATCATACAATTCATTGTATTCATTCATAACCTTAATCTGGGGATCACCAAATAACCAAGTTTTCTCCTCCTCTCTTCCTCTTGTGTGACCGGTGAACACCCACTCAACGGTTTTTTGATTTTGTTCAAACTCAAAGATAAAGGTGTGGTGTTTATTGGTGATTCAAGGGAACTAAATTTTACATAAAATGCGTATTAGTACGTGTGTAAAAAGAACGAAGGACAAGAAGTTTGAGCTTGTGAATCTTGGGTGATCGATTACATTAGGGGGACGAATATATAAACCTTAAGTTAGGGTTTTGGGTTTTTTATTCTTGCTCAATCATGTTTGATCTTGATTGCCTAAAAGGTACTCACTTCTTTGTTGGTTAATATTTACAATATTATCCTATTGTCTTCCATGCAATCTGTGATGATTATGTTATTTGTTTTATATATAGAATTGTGATGAGTATAAAATTCCAACAAAAGATGATAATCTACTATAGATTAATTATTGTCTTATTATTTAGGTATAAAAATATTAAATAGCGTTAAATTACAAAAAATGACATGTAATACAATCATTAATGTTTTGAAAAAGATTAAAAATAAAATGATCTAAATATTTACAAAAACACAACATGTGGTACTGAAACTTTGTCTACAAAAAAATGACTCATGTCTATGAAAGTTACTATATAGAACTTTTACTACGTACAACAAATATAATTATAAATCAAATTAAGGATCATAAATAAATAAATAAATAAAAGAATATCAAGCTATTGTTTTTTAATAAATAAAATACATTATTCAAAATTTAAAAAAAAACCGCCATGCGCAGGGATTATAACTAGTTTAATCCATGATCAAAACCTATACTGGAAGCAAAGACACATTTACGAACTTCAAATCTAAATCTAGACCCTCAAAACAAACATATAAATCTTGTAAACTCAAGTTGTCGAATATAATTGTAATATCGGTTACAAGATCTATTTTTGGTTATTTTCAATCATGGCATCTCAAATCACCATTATATATAAAATGAATGGAACTAATCTCATTTAACATTGTCATCATTCTATAATTAATTGTTTTCTAGCTATAGCTACTTACATACAAAGGCTATGCAAGGTCGCACTTTAAAACAGTCCCAGCACATGGCAACGATGGAGCTCATCAACCGCAACCGTATATACTAAAGACTTCAATTGATGAGCAATGTAAAACTCCGATACTCGTCACTGGACATGAGCTGCTTCTTGTCCCCAAGCAAGAAAAGCGAGTGGTAAATCGCTCTGACTCTAGTACTAGGGATGTTTTAGAGTGTGACTATGGGATTTTGAGTTATCTTATGGACAACATGGCGATTTATTGGGGGATTTTGTTTCAACTTCCAAACGAAAGAGAAAAGAAAATGCCAGAAAATGGAAAAGTATCGCTATTTTGGTGACCAAATTCTCGATTAGATGGATTTGGTTATCCTCAATATACTCTCAAAAAAAAGAAATAATAATAAAAATAATAAAATGGTATTTGGACCACAAAATCTTTTAGGGTTTATGTAAATAATTGCATAGGCAGTTATATTGTCAAAATTTCTGGATTAGAATCTCTAACGCTTGAGTTTATATAACTAGTCATGTTGTCTCATATAAAATAATAATCACTTGATAAAAGGGTTAATGGCATTAATCGAAACGTATTTTTTGATTTGTTCACATATCAGATACAACTAAAAAAAAATATATATGACCATCCAACTTTTCAAATTTTGTTTCATTATCATACTTTTAAAAGTCATTTCTTTGATACCGTTATCTTTTGAAACGACCGTTTATGATTAACTCAAAATATGTTTCTTTTTCACATTAAATGTTTAGTCCGTTTTATAGTTTGTCAGTTTTATCGGTTTCGTCCGCTTTTATACGTTCCTCCGTATTTTTCACTTTATATGTTTTGTCGTATTTCGAAAACATATAAGCGGCGATAAAACATATAAAACGCGAACGAAAAACATATAAAAACAGACGAAACGTATAAACCGGACTATCCTTATTGTGAAAAGAAAACATATTTTGAGTTAATTATCAAAGCGGTCAGCCCAAAAAGACTAATGGTGCAAAGAAATGACTTTAAAAGTATGATAATTAAACAAAATTTAAAAGTTGAATCGGTATGTGATATTTTTTAGTTCAGTGTATGATATGTGAACAAATAAAAAAGTACGTCAGCGATTAAATGCAAGTATAACCCTTATATAAATCAAAGTGGGTATCTTTGTGTGGACGACACTCTTAGTGAGCACAACCAATGAGACAAATAACAGTTATATTGAACTCACAATTAGAGAACCCATATCCAAAATTACTCATAAAATGTAGCTGAAAATGATACCTGATATAACTAAGTATACATAGTTTTTATGCTAAAAATTCTCCTATTTTAGCTTATATAATTAGCAAAATTAATATTTATTCCAAACATTATATAAACTTTCTTTTGTTAAATACGGATTTTAAAATTTAAAGTGGTATATTTTTTTATTTTTTTATTATAACAAGTTTATTTGAAGATCTATTATGAGGAACCATTGACTTTCTTGATTATTCATTAACCTGTCCAGGTTCCAATTTTTTCTTCTTTCATTTTCTTTCCTTTAAATTCCTTACTTGTTTTTTCTGTCTTGCAGGGTGTTTAACGTACAATAATTTGGGTGTCAAGTTGTTACATATGCCGCGAGATTAAACCCCAAGAAAACTAGAGCTAAAATTCTACTCTTTATTCGGCTACAAAAAGCCTAAAGCCCAGTCTAATGCATAAACCCGGTTCCGCAAAAAGCTTGTTTTAGTATTAATAATGCTCCGCCAGTCCAACAGGGGTGAAAAGGAAAACCAGGCTCGAGTCATAAAAAACTGGTTTTCAAGGAAGACTAGTTCATAAAAAGGTCAAAGCTTGGTTCGTCATCGTTGCGACCAGTTTTGATTGATGATGGTGGTATGTTATTTAACGGGCTAGAGGCGGACCGTTTTTTATTTCCTCTTTTCTGTTTCCTTTTAGTTTTTTGCATTTTTAATTTTAAAGACGCGTATTTTTAGTTTTGGCATTTTGCACAAAATTTAAGGATTATTTATTTTTAGCATTTTTAATTGCTCGTTTGTACCTTTTTGTCTAAATAAAATGATTTTTTGTGATTAAATTAGTTTTGAGCTCAAAGTTTTCATCTTTATTTCTTTCAAATCTAGTAAGTTTTGTTTTTTTTGTTTTTTTGTTTTTTTTTTTTTTTTAATTAATCATTTTTTGTAAATATACGCAAAACGCTATCTGAATAAGGTAGTCATAAAGGCTATAGTTTGGAGTGATGTGAAGCAACATCCACAACACTTGTAGTCAATAAAGGATTTGTTACTCCATTGATATGCATAAAGATACATGATGCATATAAAGCTACCACTTGATATCTCAAGATTTAATCGAAATTGTAGTCAATAAAGGATTTGTTACTGCACTTGATATCTCCAGATTTAATCAGATAATTGTTTGGCCAAACCCAAAGGGTAATGCAAGATGATTCTTGATTAAATTTGGTAAATCTGAATTAAAATCTATAACGAGATTCTAAATGGTTAAACTATATGGGATGAGTTAGGATCCATATCCATGGTTTAACGGTATCTATAACAAAGGATGATAAAAGCAAGAAATAATAACATACTACTGAGAAGATCTGTATGAAACTATATCTCAAAACACTTTAGTTAAAAAGCGATTTAGAGCATTGCTAGGCAGTTTCCGCGCTAGTTTTGGTGCATTCGCCTCCAACTCAATGTGTGCCATAAAACACACGTAAAGCGACGAGAGTGCGTGAGCCTATGGGGGCACACACGTTAAACCGAGAGTACTGACGAATGTTTTAAATACTTGATAGACTTGACCCGTTTGTACATGTATACAACCGATCCTATTGCTCGACCCAGGGTTGGTTGAGCTTCTACTTGGGTCGGCTTTGGTGAAGCCTTGGGCCTTGACACAATGCACGATCGGATGTGGGTGTTTGTTTTGTTATTTGTCGAGAAGTCTAAAGCCCAAGCTTGGTCGGTATTGACTTATATAAACAAATATACCTATATACATGTACGATTTTTACACTATTTCTAATACCTATAAGTGATCGATTTATCATGCATTCTGTAAACGGGGACTTGGCCCTACGCAGCATGATCTAAATCCTATACATAAGAAACTCCAATAATATTCACTTCTCTTTTAATAAATCGATGTATATATATTATATATTAAGTCGATTGTTTTTAAAGTTCAAGTGAATAATACCTTTTAATGATCATAGATTCAAGTGTTTTAAAGGTTTATTATATGTATAACTTGGTGTGTTCCTCGCGTCGAATCTAACATCCAAGAAGGGTTTTAATTTGTTTTGTTCTCAGGTTAAAAGAAGACTGATAGTCATCAGGACAGTTATGGTGGTTCTGGGCGGAATAAAAGAAGGGTTCTTGGTTTTATTGTTCATGGATTCACGTAATTCAAGGTGTTGATTGTTATAAATGTTCTCAACTAGCTCTTATCGAACGTAATTGGTTTAAGTGTTTGTGTGTGATACTCGTAGAGGTATCTGTTTTAGATACTTGGGTTTCTTTGGTTTTCTTGTTCGTTCACTTGCGTGCAATTGTCGCCAAACGTTAGTTTTCTTTTTACCCTTTTATTTATTAATGTTTATTAATTACGTGTTTAACCTAATTGCGATTAATAGATCTTTATCCGTTGTGTACTCGTAGAGGTTAATGGTTAACTTAGTTCTAAAATCCCAACATGAATTGTTTGCCAAAATGAACTTTTCGACTGGGCGAGATTCTTGACAACAAAGACCTTTGGGCAAAATTTCGGGCGAACCTTAGGCGTGATTCTGGGCGACAAAGACCCTTGGGTGAAATTTTGGGCGACAACAACCCATGGGCGAATTTCCATGCGACTTGGTTTTGTTTTGATGGCTGATGGTGCTTGTTTAATTATCTGGAAAAATCGTTGATTTTTGTGATTTGATGATATCGGTTGGATCTATTGGTTTTGTTCTTTTTTGAATAAGATCCGTTATTGTCTAGTTCATTAGGTTGTTCAAATTTAGAGATAGAAATCAAATGGATTGATGAAGATTGAGTGAAATGAAATAACTGTTGGATTTGTTTTTTCATGATGAAATGTTTTGTTTATCTCTTTAAAAATATAGCTAGGGCCCTTTAACTTAGATGAGATAAGTTACATTGCATGTGGTCTCTTTAACATCAAATACACGGGGAACCCATTACGATTCATTTTGGTAAAATGATGAAAAAAAGTCTCTTTATTGTAAAAGGGGTGTGTTATTGATTCATATCGGTAATTCTTTTTTTGTGAAAGAGGCTATGAAAGTGACAATCACATTGAATTATATATATATATATATATATATATATATATATATATATAGGGGAGGGTTAATGTAAGATCATACTTAAAGTTCTAAAAGTAAGACCAAATCTAAACCGTTGGATCATTGTATTTGTGTTGGATAAAATTACCATTAAATGAGTGACATTAAAGTAATTAAATGGGGTTTCAAGGGTATTTTGGAGAATCCAAATCCAAATATGGTCGATCTTTTTTCAATTTTTCGTCTATTTTTTATACAAAAACGAGACCACATTTTTTATATAGCAGCAAACTTCGGTACACCGGAATCCATGCGTTTTTACCCAGAAATCCGATACATAAAAAGATGAGATACATGTACAGATATGTGTATCAAGAACATATCTAAAAAACTGCTACATTAAAATAAATCTTCAAACTAAATCTGAACGCAGCAGATTCCGGTACCGTGCGTTTTAGACTTTTAACCAGAATACGATACATAAACAAATGAGATATGTATACATATTTATGTACCATGAACCTATCAAACAAAACAAATGAGATACATATACATAAATGTGTACACCGGAATCTTCAAACCAAAAGCAAGCTACATAAACATATGTGTACACCGGAATCCGTGCGTTTTATCCAAAATCCATACATAAACATATGAGATACATATACAGATCTTGTGTACCAAAAACAGCTACACTACTACAGTAAATCTTCCAAATCAAAGTTGAATAGTAGCAGATTCCGGTACACCGGAATCCTTGCGTTTTACCCGATACATAAAAAGATTAGATACATATATATATGTGTGTGTATCCACCATCTTATTTACAAATCTGTTACATGGTTGAAACTAAGCCTCGCCAAA
>OU343221.1:295188118-295360668 GCA_910596185.1 Chrysanthemum makinoi
CCAAGATCCTTTACGGAATGCATGATAAATGCGATCACTTTAGGTATTAGAAATAGTGTAAAAATCGTTACATGTATGTAAGGGTATATTTGTTTATATAGAGTCAATAATGACCCAAGCATTGGGCTTTAGACTTGCTCGACAAATAACAAAACAAACACCCGTCCGATCATTGCATTGTGTCAAGGCCCAAGGCTTCACCAAACCGACCCAAGTAGAAGGCTCAAAACAACCCATGGGTCGAAAGCAATAGGGTCAGGTTGTATACATGTACAAACGGGTCAAGTATATCAAGTATTTAAAACATTCGTCACGTACTCTCGTGTTTAACGCTGTAATGCCCAATAGGCTCTAGCGCTTGCACTTCTAGTGGATTCGTGTGTTTTATAGCACACTTGGGAGTTGGAGTGTCGAATGGCACACAAAACTAACAGCCGAGCTTACAACAATCTCCCCAACGCTAACTTTTTAACTAAAAGTGTTTGAGATATAGTTTCATAAAATCTTCTCAGTAGTATGGTTATTAATTTCTTGCTTTTAATCATCCTTTGTTATAGATACCGTTAAACCATGGATATGGATCCTAACTCATTCCATATAGTTTAACCATTTAGAATCTCATTATAGATTTTAATTCAGATTTACCAAATGTAATCAAGAATCATCTTGCATTACCCTTTGGGTTTGGCCAAACAATTATCTGATTAAATCTGGAGATATCAAGTGCAGTAACAAATCCTTTATTGACTACAATTATCTGATTAAATCTGGAGATATCAAGTGGTATCTTTCTGCACATGGTATCTTTATGCACATATCAAGTGGAGTAACAAATCATTTATTGACTACAAGTGTTGTGGATGTTGCTTCACATCACTCCAAATATAAGCCTTTATGACTACCTTATTCAGATAGCGTTTTGCGTATATTTACAAAAAATGATTAATTAGCAAAAAAAAAAAACAAAAAAAACAAAACTTACTAGATTTGAAAGAAATAAAGATGAAAACTTTGAGCTCAAAACTAATTTAATCACAAAAAATCATTTTATTTAGACAAAAAGGTACAAACGAGCAATTAAAAAGCTGAAAATAAATAATCCTTAAAATTTTGTGCAAATGCCAAAAACTAAAAATACTCGCGTCTTTAAAATTAAAAATGCAAAAAACTAAAAGGAAACAGAAAAGAGGAAATAAAAAACGGTCCGCCTCGGCTCCCGTTAAATAACATACCACCAATCATCAAGTCAAAACTGGTCGCAACGATGACGTGAACCAAGCTTTGACCCTTTTATGAACTAGCTCTTTTCCTTGAACCAGTTTTTTATGACTCGAGCCTGGTTTTCACTTTTCACCCCCTGTTTGGACTGGCGGAGCATTATTAATACTTAAAACAAGCTGTTTTGCGGGAACCGGGTTTATGCATTAGGACTGGGCTTTAGGCTTTTTGTAGGCCGAATAAAGAGTAGAATTTTAGCTCTAGTTTTTCTTGGGGTTTAATCTCGCGGGCATATGTAACAACTTGACACACCAAATTATTGTACGTTAAACACCCTTGCAAGACAGACAAGTAAGGAAGATTAAAAGGAAAGAAAAATGAAAGAAGAAAAAATTGGAACCTGGACCTGGTTAATGAATAATCAAGAAAGTCAATGGTTACTCATAATTAGATCTTCAAATAAACTTGTTATAATAAAAAAATAAAAAATAATATACCACTTTAAAATTTTAAAATCCGTATTTAACAAAAGAAAGTTTATATAATGTTTGGAATAAATATTAATTTTGCTAATTATATAAGCTAAAATAGGAGAATTTTTAGCATAAAAATATGTATGACTTAGTTATATCAGGTATCATTTTCAGCTACATTTTATGAGTAATTTTGGATATGGGTTCTCTAATTGTGAGTTCAATATAACTAGTTATGTTGTCTCATTGGTTGTCTCACATAAGAGTGTCGTCCACACAAGATGACCCACTTTGAATTTATATAAGGGTTAATAATTGCATGTAATAGCGATGTACTTTTTCATTTGTTCACATATCATACACGAACCCTAAAAAATATCACAATACCGATTCAACTTTTAAATTTTGTTTAATTATCATACTTTTAAAGTCATTTCTTTGCACCATTAGTCTTTTTGACTGACGACCGTTTGTAATTAACTCAAAAATATGTTTTCTTTTTCACATTAAATGTTTTAGTCCGTTTTATACGTTTTCTTCTGTTTTTATATGTTTTCGTTCGCTTTTATATGTTTTCGTCCGCTTTTATATGTTTTTCGTAAAAGACGAACGAAAACATATAATGTGAAAAATACGGAAGGAAACGTATAAAAGCGGACGAAACCGTATAAAAACGGACAAAAACGTATAAAAACGGACTAAAACATTTAATGTGAAAAAGAAAACATATTTTTGAGTTAATTACAAACGGTCGTTAGTCAAAAGGACTAACGGTGCAAAGAAATGACTCTAAAAGTATGATAATGAAACAAAATTTGAAAGTTGGATGGGTATTATGGTATTTTTTTTAGTTCGTATCTGATATGTGAACAAATGAAAAAGTACGTTGCTATTACATGCCATTAACCCTTTATATAAAGTGACCTATTATTTTTATGTGAGACAACATGACTATTTATATTAAACTCAGCGTTAGAGGATTCTAATCCGAGAAATTTTGACAATCTAAAACATGCCTATGCAATTATTTACATAAACCCTAAAAGATTTTGTGGTCAAATATCCATTTTATTATTTTTATTATTATTTCTTTTTTTTTGAGAGAGTATATTGAGGATAAACAATCCATCTAATCGAGAATTTGGTTCACCAAAATAGCGATACTCGTTCCATTTTCTGGGGCCATTTTCTTTTCTCTTTCGTTTGGAAGTTGAAAAAAAATCCCCCAATTAAATCGCACATGTTGTCAATAAGAGAACTCAAAATCCCATGATTCACAACTCTAAAACATCCCTAAGTTACTAGAGTCGAGCGTAGCTTAGCCAACTCGCTTTTTTCTTGTTTGGGTGACAAGAAGCAGCTCATGTCAGTGACAGGTATCGGAGTTTTACATTGCTCATCAAGTTGGAAGTCTTTTAGGTATATACGGGTTGCGGTTGATCTCCATCAGTTGCCATGTGCTGGGACTGTTTTTAAAGTGCGACCTTGCATAGCCTTTGTATTGTAGTAGCTATAGCTAGAAAACAATTTATTATAGAATGATGACAATGTTAAATGAGATTAGTTCCATGCATTTTTATATAATGGTGATTTGAGATGCCATGTTGAAAAAATATACCAAAAAATATAGATCATTGTACCGAATATTAGCAATTATATTCGAACAACTTGAGTTTACAAGATTTATGAAGTGTTTGTTTTGAGGGTCTAGATTTTAGATTTGGAAGTTAAAGTAAAATGTGTCATTTAGCTTCAGGGTATAGGTTTTGGCATAGGATTAAACTAGTTATAATCCATGCGCATGCGCGGGTTTTTTTCTAAAATTTTGAATAATGTATTTTTATTTATTAAAAAACAAATAGCTTAATATTTCTTTTATTTATTTATTTATTTATGATTCTTAATTTTGATTTATAATTATATTTGTTGTACGTGGTAAAAGTTCATATATAGTACTTTCATAGACATGAGTCATTTTTATGTACAAAGTTTAAGTACCACATGTTGTGTTTTTGTAACGATAATTTAGATCATTTTATTTTTTAATCTTTTGCTGAAACATTAATGATTGTATTACTATGTCATTTTTGTAAGTTAAGCTATTATAATATTTTATAACTAAATAATAAAGAACAATAATATAATATGTTGTAGATTTATCATCTTTTTGTTGGAATTTTATACTCATAACAATTATATATATAAAACAAATAACATCATCAAAGCATGCAGCGGAAGACAATAGGAATAATATATGTAAATAATTAGCAATGAAAGTGAGTCTTTGAGCAGATTGAATCAAACAATGATTGAGCAAGAATCAAAAACCCAAAACCCTAACTTAAGGGTTTATATAATTCGTCCCTAAGGTGTCGATCCAAGTTCACAAGCTCAAGCGTGCTTGTCCTACGTTCTTATTACTTGCGTACTAATAGCGATTTGATGTGGAAAAGCTAGTTCCTTGAATCACAAATAAACCAACACTTGTATCTTTGAGTTGAACAAAATCGAAAAACCGTTGAGGTTGGGTGTTTCGACCGGTCACACAAAGAGGAAGAGAGGAGGAGAGAAATTAGGTTATTTGGTGATCAAGATTAGGTTATGAATGAATCTGATGTTGTATTTATATAATTAACAACTTGACCAAGTTTGTGTGGGATTGGGTTTGTAAACCCCAACCGATCGGCCTAGGCTCCAAGAATTCTAGAACCTTCTGACTTCTAATTTCATTCTTAGTCCTTCTAGTTAATATTTAACGACCGTTAACCAAACCTCGTTAATTATTTAACTATCGTTATATTTTATTTCGTGACTAATAATTAATAATAATAACGTTTTATTTATATTAATTATATACATCAATTCTCATACGTAATGTGTGCAATCCCGAAGTCTCGAGTTCGAATCCGGACATACTATTATTTAAATATCCATCAAACCTTTCACTTTTGAATTTTAAATGAAATTGACTAAAACTATATTTAACGCATTTTGTTGCTATAAATTCATAATTATATTTTTAATTTTTTGTTATTATTGGGAAGTACATATTTTTCTTTTAAACCAAAAATGTTCTGTTTATTATTTTTTATTGAGATAGTCCAAACTAAAATATTTCAATTGTCTTTTAGCATTAAAAAGTAATGAAGTTTAATGGTTTAAAAATCTTCGCCAAAAGATATCAAATAACTCGGTCAAATCGGGCCATACCCAATATCAAATTTTCGGATTATTTTATGCCATTTACCTGTTCAGTTAGTAGTTTTGTCCCGCTTTTGCATCCGGTTATCATACATGACAAGAAACCCATACATTCCAACCAAATAGCATCAATGCAATGATAATACCATCGGCATACCATAACAACATTCTTGGTTCCTTTAAATGACCAAAACACTTGAACTTGGGTCATATATGCTAATAAGACCGGAGGTGCTTACGGATCAAAGTAGATTAATACAAATACTGATATACATATAACTTTTTTTGCCCTTTGGTGATTGTTGAACCTAAGACCTTGATAGATCTTTGAGCGCTCGTGCATCGTTAGTAATGCTTATGTAATCACAAACACACTAATAGACAGTCTCTATTACTTGTATTCTAAAGCGAAAATCAAACACAAGTAAGAACAATAATAATTAAGAATACTTTGATCCTGGATCTTTAATATATAAAAATATTGTTTTTCAAAACTTCGTACATCATTCATACTAGCGTGTTCCTTTAGACAAGGAACCTAAACCGTTTCAAGCGTATAAACATAAAACTAAAGAAGATATACATTATCACTTCCTAATAAAGCTCATGCATATCCTAACTAACTATAAACTACGCGGAATATTTATCTCCGCAGAAACAAACTACGCGTTTTTCTACTTCAAGTCTCTTCTTGGCCAGAATCCTTGCACTTGGCAAATTCTTACTTAGTAGAATTCGCAACAATCCCTCTAATATTGAATTTGACATGGTTAAGTTCAAGATTCTTGATAGATCTTTAACACTTCAGAACAAGAGGATTGAATTTGAACATCAACGAAAGAACCAAAACAAACACATCTCGATGATGGCAAAACTTTGAAACTTCATATCTTTAGGCAACAAATGACAAAATGTACATCAAAACATATTAGTTTCATACTATTCTCATCACATCCAGGTGTGTTAACTCCTGAGAGAGATGAATCATTGAAAATAATGGATTTGATGTCTCTTTACCAATAGCCATTACTCTTGGAGTAGCAAATGTTTAAGTTCGAAAACTATGGTACCCGATAACCATCGATTTTAGCAAATCGAAGCAACTATAAACGGATTTGAGATGTCTTCTGTGGTAGCCGTTTCTCGGACTAGTCAATTCTTGGGGAAAGAATCACCTTTGGTGAATTGATAACCAATATGGTATTCAACGCCTTTACCACAAGCCATATACATGTGGGCTAGTCAATTCTTGGATTCCAAAAGGAATAAACCATGGTGAATTGATGACCATACAACCTCACAATGAAGCATGGGTGAGTTGTGAACCTATGATTTTGAGCAAATCATTACAGGTATCAACAGATTTGATGTGTCTTTACCAAAGTTGTACCCTTTGGACTAGCTAACTCTTTGAGGTACACAAGGCACATCTGGTGAGTCGATAACCATCAACAGAGACATATACAACAAACATGAAAGAAGTTAGACAAACAAAGAATATACAAAATAGTTTTTTTTTTTTTTTTTTTTTAACTAATAATGAGATAAAGAAATAGAATGAAATAAATAAAGAAACAATACAAGATACCAGAATCAAGAAGAACCTTGGTGTTGCAGAAGCTGAGTCTTAATCAATCCAATCAATTGTTCAGTATGAAGCATATCATTCCCCTTTGGATCGGGAGGAACTTCCAATTTCCTTAAGCATTAGTTGCATCAATTTCACGGACAAAGGATAAAGCCTATCGAAAACATACACCGACCATACCACACTTTGTCTCCACAACATGCACACTAGGGATAGGATAAAATCTCCAAGTCTCAACCTTCCACTGATGTGAATCCTTCCAAATTGAATACCCTTTACCATTTGGAGATTGAGAGTCAAAAAGAACTTGAAGATCTCCCAATAAGTATAACCTAGAACCTTGTGGAGTATGAATCTCATAATATTGTGTGACAAGGCCATGAAGAGTAATCAAATCTTGCCTATCCACCTTATGAAGTATGTCTTTCAAGAAGGTAAAGCGCATAGAAGAGTTATCAAACCTATAGATGGTGTTAAGTGGCCATCAGATCAATGTCCATGATCAACACACCATGAGTCCCCTCAAGAAAGAGAGATCCCTCTTTAATGAATGTTGACTCGGCTGACCTTTAGATCCACATACTTAGAAGAACCACTCCTTTTAGATTTAGATACTCGAGGCCTTAACTTCGACCCTTCGCATAGATCTCGATTGCAATGTGTCTTCTTCAGACATCCTTTTCCCTCTCCTCCCGGTATATAAATGCCCATAGAAATAGAAGATGGTTCTCGGATGTACCGGGGACATCTTCAGTAGAAACAGAGGAAATAGGAACAGGACCACCCATTGCATATAACTTATCAAGCTCTTCTCTAGCCTGTTTAGCTTTAGCGGTGCTGTTCGGCTCTTAACCATATTGCTCCTTCGTTCGCGGATGTATGTGATCTTGTGTGAAGCCGGGAAACATGAGGTTATTGAGATGGTACTTGCTCGGAGAAGATTGTACACCTCAGGATGTTCCTCGGCAGAAACAGCATGAGAGCTTGGTCGTGCTTTATTGTCATCAAAAGAATCCACAATCTCAACAGTCTTTGGTCTTTTGGCTTTGGGAGCATCCATACCACCAGCAATCCTCTTCAATTTAGAAGGTGGGGTAATATGCTTCATAATCTGATGATACATATTAGTTAAATCAAAATCAGATAAAGCCCAAACTTGCTTCTTTGTCACACAGTTGATAGAGAGCGATACTTTGGTTATACACACATTCCTCATATATGTTTTCTTAGAGTAGGTTGTGGTTGCTCCCTCTTTGCTTTAGCCTTTTATGCAAACAAGAGCTTTTCTTTTCGCTGACTTGCTTTCTTTGTTGTCCAAGAGCCATCATTTGTGCAGCAAAGTTTTCACTATCAAAACCAGCTCCTAAAATGCTCTGAGCAAGGGTAGGATTTGAAGCAGCTTGAAGAGTATATGAATCCCATTGCTCAGCAGTAAAATGAATGGATTGAGCATCCAACTCTCGGTGTCTTTCAGGAGGCAAATTGGTAGTAAAAGCGAGCTTAAGTTGTTGTGCAAAGCGACTCTTCATCATATCTGCATACTCTGCTAGCATTCTTGCTTCTGTAGCCTTTCTGTTCACTCACAAGATTTGAACCAATCTCTTCATCAACCATAACTCCTTTCCCTTTATCAGCGCTCATAAGCAGAATCGGCATGAGGAGTATCAACAATGGGCTGTATTAATGTTTCGGAAGAAACACCCATGAAAGCATCGAAGTAATATGTTGAGGTGTCTTCAACGGTCAGAAGAGACATCGACATTATGATCCAAGTTAAAACTTCTTCCAGCAATAAATACTTCATGATGATCTGCTGAAGATGGAAGACATGGTTGTTCTGGCACAGGTGAAGCTTTACCATGTTCAGAAGCAACATCCACCATTTGAGCATCAGCAATAACATGAGCATCAGCAGTTGCAACATTGGCTACACTTGGCACTTTTGAAGATTCAGTGGAATCCTTGCTCAAATAATGTCTTCTCCATCTTCTAGTAAATAAAATAGGTTCCTTTTTGCTTTGAGGATTCAGCAGCAACTAGAGAAGAAGCATGAGTCTGTTGAGCAACATCAGCCAAGATTTCAAGTGAATTCAAATTAGTATCCTCTTGCTCCTCTTGAAGAACCACAAACTTCCTTTTCTTTGCTTTGTCCAAGTTGTTCCTCTAACTCTGAACCTTTCTCTTCAACCCCATCTCACCACCAAGTGAAGATTTATCTGCTAGCTCCTTTCGAGATCAGCCTCCTCTTTTATACCTTGACCAAACCATATATAGATGTAAGTGTAATAGGGTCCTCGGCTCCACGGTGATTGCTTTCGATGGTAATGGGAACTTCATTAGACCTTTCGGGAGAAACATGTCATGCTCAAGAATAGGAGAGCTTTCAACAAATGGCTCTCTAATAGGACTAGGTGTGGTCAGTCTATTAAACTCGGGCTCAAACTCATCGGGAGTAACATGAGTAGGTGGTGGACTAGGGTGGGTGTGAGTAAGGTGTAGGTAGAGGTTGGTCGGAGAAACATGTGATGCTTGGCGAGTTATGGAAGGGCCCTCATCAATGGCAAGCGATGGATTACCATCGATGTAACATTAGAAGAGGGTGGAGCACCAGACAACATTACCTCATCGGCGACCTCATTGCCATGTGGCAACATGGCTTCTAGAAAGGATGATGTGCCCTCAACATAATTAGTCTTCATTGAAGCAAATAATTTAGCACTTAGAGCTCCTATGGGACAAAAAACTCTGTCTTGGGTTTGTATGTCTAAAATCATTTGTAAAACTTGGGATACATTAGCTTATGATGTTTTTCCTTTGAATATTTTCAACCATACTATCAAAATAAACTTAGAAAATTATAAGATAAACCACATGAAAGACATACAATACCACAACCCAATTGGGTAGAGAATTGATCCCATCCTCCTGATTTATTACTAATGCATTGAAGTAATGTGTGTACCAAAAACCTCTACATGGGGCAAAGCTTATTCTTGTGCCACATATACGTGTTAGTACTCGATAACCCGCAGATCTTAACCCAGCAAGTATCACCTCTGTGTTGGTGTAATAAACCCACACTTCATCATCAAGCATGGTTGTGTGCGAATGGCTCCTCGGTCCAACATATCGGTTTCATCAATCATTGCCACAATCTCTGTCACTCCGTTTAGTAGCGGATGCCCAAAATTGTTCAACCAATGATTCATATATCACATTTGGAGAATGTGTAAGCGCATAATGAATCTTGGAGCGCTTCAAGAAATCTACCATTGGTTCATACAATTCATGTCCTTCGCTTTTCCCGGAAAACAACCTTGTTATGATCTTTCTTAAATTGAAGCGCCCGCCATGTGAAATTGTGATTTTGAATCGCTTAGCTGGCGGTGTGTTTAAATAAAGTGAAGAGGGAATCAATTGATTTTGAGTGAAGATATGCAAAGTGGGTTATTAATAGAAGTTACCCAATTATAGTAAAAATATCGAGACACATCGTTGACCATATCTTACATGTAAAATAACTTCAACCAAATTCAAAATTAACACTTCGTGAAACTGGTAATCTCTGAAGGAGGTGTCAGCAGAAACCTCAAATGACTAAGTATCTTGATAAATATCTTGAGTTTCTTGTGCCACCCAACTCAGCGTTAATTAACATCAAGCCGACTCGCCTATAAGATAACCCCAATTCACAACAAACACATATCATTTACCCCCAATTTACTCCGAAAACCCTAATTTCTCAATAATTTCTGTCAGCGGCAACAACCATGTCTACCAACCGGAAGTCATTGATCTAACCTCCTCCTCATCATCCTCATCATCATCATCCCATTATTTCGATATCCCTATCAAGATGAGCCTCGACCTTCAAAGTCCTTTTCTCCTTCTTCGAAGATGGCGATTGTAGTGGATCAAGTGATTCATCTAGTGGTTACGATGACTCCACGAGATCGTCTAGAGCCAATCTTCAATAGATTGGTGAGAGAGGAAGAAGGAAGGACATCGGCACCCCACATTCCCAACTGACCCCAACCAGGCCACGTGCGAAATCCACCACTCCCAAAGAGACAAGAGGTGGTGATTGCATCTACTCGAGGCGGTGCTTTATACCATAGGCGGGGAAAAGGCAAGGGGCATAGGTGAAGGGAAAGGGAAAGGGAAGATGGAGTGATACCAATGGTGGAGCAGTAGATGGAACAACGAAGATTTCTCATATCACAAATGCATCCATCATGCCAAGACCAAAGATATAAAACTAGGTTCTTGAGCATCTTCATCGTCGTTTCATCAATCCATCCTCCATTTTCATCTTGACTTCTTCATCATCTTGGTCATGCATATCCACACTTTTGTAATAGATGATAGGATCTAGAATATGTTTGGTAGATCTTGTATAGGAATGGTCTTGTATTTCATTTGAAGTTGATTGTAAGCTGTAAATTGTTTCTTGAATGAATGATCAACATGTCTTTCTCTCAATGATTAGCACTTAATCTATACTTCAATACTTTCCTTGTTAGAATCAATGAGATAACTTGTAACAATATTTGTGCTTTTCTTCATTAAAACAACTAAGCTTAGATAACCATATTCCCATTTACCAACTTGGTGAACTTTAACTCAAAGAGACATGCATAAAACAGGACACAAAGTAGCACACAAACCAAACCAAGACATACAAAACTTAAAGATCGGATCATTACGGGTTAGTGTTAGCAAACAAAAAGATAAACCAATATCTACAAAGTTTACAAGATATACAACGACAATCCTCCTTGAGGCATATGCCTCCCACGAGGCCTATGCCTCCCCTCAAACTTTCTTAATTGGTTAACCATCCCAATATGGACAACTAGGTGTTGAAACCAGGTCCATCAAAGCTTTAATCAATAAATGCTACATTATCATCATTGTGAATCTTAACCACCTTTATCAAACTTTTTTCATATGCATCTCTTATAAAATGGTGCCTGATTTTAATATGCTTAGTTCTATTATGAAAAACTGGATTTTTTACTATGCATATGGTACTTTGATTAACAATAAAGATTGTGGTATTCATGAAATTAAACCCATAATCCAGCAATTGATTTTGGATCCATAGTACCTGACCACAACAATTGGCAGTAGCAACATACTCTGCTTCAGTGAGTGAGTTGCAACAATAGTTTGTTTCTTGCATTGCCAAGAAATCAACCTTCTACCAAGAAATTGGCAACCTCCTGTTGTGGATCTCCTATCCAGGATTACCGCATAATCACTATCACTATATGCTTCCAAAACAAAGGAGACTCTTTTTAGGTACCAAGACCTAACTTGGGTTGGCCTTTAGGATACTTGAGGATCTTTTTGACGCATTCAAGTTGGAAGTAAGTGGGTACTGTGATGTCTAGAACAAGCACTCACAACAAAGGTAATGTCAGGCCTAGAAGCTATTAAATACATTAATGAACCAATCATAGATCTGTATAAGTGAACATTCACTTGTGGTTGGTTCATGTTCTTTGGTTTTGGAGCTTCATAAGGTGTAGTCAGTTCTGACATTTGCCATATCAAACTTCTTCAAAATGTCTCTCACATATTTATCTGGTACGATAAAAATACCATCGGTTTAGCTTGAACTTGTAGACCCAAAAGAAAGTAAGCTCCCCCATGCACTCATACTGAAACTCTCCCTTCATTAATTCCTCAAAATCCACTTTAAGCTTCTTTAGTGGAGCCAAAGATAATGTCATCCACATAAACTTGCACAAGAATGATGTCCCTGTTGTTCTTCTTCTTTGAAGAGAGTTTTGTCAATGGCACCAAATCGTAACCATGCTTAAGCGAAATCAGGATAGCCTAGCATACCATGCTCTTGGTGCTGATATAGGTATAGAGAGCTTTACAACCTTGTAAACATGATGTGGATGATCTGGGTCTTCAAATCCTTTGGGTTGAGTAACATATACTTCTTCTTCAATCTCACCATCTGGAAAAGCACCTTTCACATCCATTTGATAAACCATGAAACCCATATAAGATGCATAAGCCAGAAGATTGATTTGCCTCACTCAAGCTACGGTACAAAACTTCATCATATTATCCTTCCTCTTTGCACGAACCCCAGAGCCACTAATCGTGCTTTGTTTTAACCACAATACCCTTGCATCTCTTTTATTCTTTAAGATCCATTTTGTCCCAATTGCAATCTTCCCATGTGGTAGTGGTACCAATATCAAACAAACTGTGATTCTTGAATTGTTGCATCTCATCACTGCATTGCTTCAAGGTGACTTGAATCTTCAAGAGCTTGAGTAACACTGGTTGGTTCCACTTGAGAAAGGAAGCAAGCAAGCAGAGACAATGCTTAAAGTCTGTGTGATTGTCCCTTCTTTGGTTTAAGACATAGGAAAGAAAAGCAACTTGACCATACTTAGAATTGACCAGCACCTCTAGTTAGACGAGGTGCTTGAGGATCACCAATAATATTTGATTGAGGAAACCATTGTTGATCCTTTTTTTGCTTGAGGGGTTGACATCAATTGTGGTGTCAAGATTGTTCACAGTTGGTTCAAATCAACTGTCATAGAAGGTGGTGAAGATTCCATCTTTGGGTTGATGATTACCAAGATCTGAAGGACTTGGAAATCGTGTATATGGTTCTTCAAAGTCGTGGACACACTAGTAGGAATTGGAGTAGATCTGGCGGGCTGTCGTGATTTGGTGATGTCGGGAGAAGCAGAGAAGAACTTCAGGAGAATCATGGTTTCCATGATTGCTTCTTTTGCAAACTCCCACCAGCCTCTAAACTTTGAAGTTGGTGCATACTCTTGCTTCTTGAGTCTAGCAAGGTCCTCTGCATAGTGTGACTCATCTTCATGTGCATCAGAAGTTACATTAGAATGATCACCAGCAAAATGGTGGGGAGAAGGATGGTACAAATTGGTTGTTCATCATGTGAGACTCACTCTGCGAGTCATCATCAGGGTACTGCATTGTCGATGAGGAGACTCTTGTGCACGGCTATTGGTTAGCAACATGTCTAGTATAACAAATGTCAGGTTAAGTAATCTAGGTCAAAGGACCAAACATGACCTTGTCCCTGAACATTAGGCTTATCTTCTAGGTATCTCCAGGTTCGAGTCTCCTCAATCTTCTTAGGTCAAATTGTAGACCTATAAGCCTTACTATGGTGAATAACCCACAATATACCCCTTATCAACTTTCTCATCAAATTTTCGGTGGATCACTAGTGTTTAAAATGGTCACTTGACATCCAAAAGGTTTGAGGTAATGAATATCAGGAACTTTCCCTGTGAGAAGTTCATAAGGTGTCTTGAAATGAGGTCTAGTAATGGATACCTTGTTAAGTACATAGCAAGCCGTGCTTCTGCTTGATCCGAACATAGTGGGTAATTTAGAGTCCGCAAGCATGGATCTTGCTGCCTCTATTAAGGTCCTATTCTTTCTTTCAGCTACCCATTTTGTTGTGGGGTTCTTGGGTTTATAGTCCCTTTTATACCTTTAGACTTACGAGTTCTATTAATACAACATTTTTTAACTCATCCCATTATCACGAATACCTTTAACCCTTTGTTGGCTAGTTTCAACAAGGGTAATGAACTCTTTTAAAACTTGAGATGTTTCATCTTTAGTTCTCAAAACAAAATACCCAACAAAACCACCTTTAGTCATCGGTGATTACCGATTGAAATACTTGTGATCAATACTTTCGTGACTTGGGTTAGACCAAAGAGATCCATATGCAACAATTTGAAGAGGTTGCATATAGTGCTAACAGTTATGGCTTTGTGTGAGGCTCTATGTGTTGCTTTCCTTTGTTGCGGGCAACAGTTGTGTTCATGGTGAAGACTTTGGAAGGAAGACCTTCAACTAGACCAAGTTTAGAAAGTTTGTTAATGGTCTTGAAGTTCACGAGCCATCCTTCATGCCATTTTGTAGACTCATCGAGGGATGCTTTATACCAAACATGTGAGGTCACCTTAAGTTGAACATCATTCAAGTTGAGGTGTATAAATTGTGGCTTCAGAACTCTCGGCGAATGGATGTATCTTACGGAAGTGTAAGTCTTTGAGAGCACAATACATTCATCCCGAGAAAATAATACTTTGTTCTTGGTGTCTAAATTTGTGATCTTGAGAACAAGTTAATCTACGTTCCTTTACATAGTACACATTCTCAAAATCCAAATGAGGTGTTCTTATTGTGGCTTTCCCAGTGATTCTACCATCTCATCCACCAAAAATTCACCTTGACTCCTCCTTACATGGGTATAAAATAATGCATCTTCTCTTTGTTTCCAAACATTAGCCGGAACAACCACTATCTACTGCCAACATCTTTCTCCTCAGGAGGATGATCCTACAACAACAATAAGCCATATACAAAATATTAGTACACTATGGAGTTTCAAGTCATTCTTGACTTGAGCACTTACTTCAATGAATCATAAGATTTAGGCCAAGTAGATGTATAAGATCCACCATTATTCTTGGGTCTCCTTTGAAAATTGGTCCCTTTTTGGTCAACAACAACTTTCTTTGAGGGCTTCCAGCCAGTACCCAATATCCCACTTCCAACATATTGAGTCAAAACATCGGGCCAATAACCATTTTGAAAATATGAACTAGTAGGTTCACAATGGTCAAGCAAGAGTTCTTCTCAGCGAGATGGAAGGTGTATTGAAACAGATTTATAAGATGCCACATGGAAACCTTAGGTTTTGTGATCTGAAAAAGCCACATGGAAAGTTCTTAAAGAAGGTTATCTTAGAAGGTCCATTTGAGATGACTACTATCATTGTACAGGAGATCCAATGCCATTCCACCAGAGATGAACAAACCAACATTGCTATTTGTTGCGATTTAAATCCTCAGAACTTCTACACTATGAAGCCGATGAACTTGCAATGGAATACATCCTCTTAGGATTACCAAACCCAATTCTTCGTAGAGTTGATGCTCAAAAGTTGCACAAAATGTGGGATCATATTAGTCTTCTTATGGAAGGATCGTACTCAATCGGAGGATTTGGAATCCAAAATTTACTTGGCTTATGAACACTTCATGATTGAACCCGGAGAGACACTAGAGTCCTATCATCATAGATTTTCAGACATCATCAATGATTTGGATAAACACAACATCATCATGCCAAGAATTGCAGTGAATACTAAGTTTCTGAGTAGTCTTGGTCCCGAATGGGAGAAGTATGTCATTTTTCTCCGTCAAGCGAAGAACATGCATCAATCTACCTATGGATTGTTGTACGATTACTTGAAACCTCATGAAAAGGAAGTTGATCGGGAAAGGATTCTCCGTGCTCAAATTGCTCCACCAATACATCCGGAAAATTAACAACTTGCCTTATATGCTGCAAGAATTATTCTCCTCAACCGGCAACTCAACCAAATGCTTCAAACACATCTTCACAACAACAACCTCAACCTCAACAAAATCAATTGGTTCCATACAACAACAATGCTCAAGCATATGTCGATTGAAGCGGAGAGGAATCCGATCCGTTCGAAGCATTGCAACAAGGATTTGCTATGATTGCTAATGCCTTTAGCCGTTATACCAACAAATCCAACAATCGTATTAGTTCCTCATCTAACACACGGACTCAAGCTGTGAACAATGGGCGTGTTGAAGTTGAGAATCGTGATTATGGTGGCGTCGGATGGAGTGGTCAAGGGTTTATCTTTGTGGGTAGGAATAACAACGAGCTCAAGTGGTGGAAAGGAAATGCTCGGCATGGGTTGAATGGTCTTCGATGCTACAACTGCAATGAGAAGGGACACTGGCTAATGCATGCCCAAAGCCAAGGACTAAGAGTGCTTATTTCAAAGAGCTCTTCTTTTGGCTCTTAAGGATGAAGGCTGGTGGAACTCTCACGGACAAAGAACGAGCTTTATGGCAAATCTTTCGGATGATGATATGGAGGACTTGCAGGCCAATGCATTTATGTTGATGGCTAATATGCTGGCGTTACACATGAGTGACAGGCCAGTGTATGACACGATGGCTTGTCTCAGTACCCGAACAAACCATATTTATCTGATCTATATCTCGCCAACATCGTCAATCGCGGTCGAGATATTCAAAATGAGTCATTACATCTCATTCCGGGGATTTTCAACTAGACCCGTAGTTATATTTGGCGATCAAGATGACCAAATGGTTTCCCTTGATAATCAAATTGACTCCGTGGTAATACTTGAGGATCTAAGAATGATCATGAACTCACGTTGAACAAGATGAACTTTGCCTCATCCGGATTTCTTTCGTTTACTTCAAGACCAAAAATCATAATGGAAGAATGTGTGCATTAAACAAGGACTTGAAAAGTAAAAATGCATTGTTAACAAAGGATTTTGAATGTTTACAAAAGCAACTCAACTTTTTCAAAACTCGAAAAAGCGTGAAAGCGGTTTTGAAGCGACCTTTGCCAAATCTTATCAAAAGAAAAATATTTAGAACGACGGATCATTGATCTAGCGCTTGAAGAATGCTTTGTTATGCGAAATAGAACAAGCTGAAACATGAACATAAAAAGCAAATTAACGCTCTCACCTTGGAAAATCAAAAAGCTAAGGCTGGTTTGTTAACTTGTCAAAAGCATTCTCGCATACAAAAAGCATTCAACGAAGCGAATAGATGATCATCTTGAAGAAATCATCGGCTTGCAAAACAAACTTAAAGAGTTTAAAAGTGTTGTTTACAAACATGGCGAGTCGGTCACGGCCATTGAAAAGTTTACTTTAAACCAAATCCAAATGGATATGGACCGAATCTTTCTGATTACAAACCTAAGCTTTCAACCAAAGCATTCAAACCAAATCGAAGTTTCCGTGCACAATATAAAATTGATAATTACATTTATGAATGTTGTTGAATATCATCGTCAAGAGGAATTAGATCACGAAGGCGAGAGTCGATCAAAATTAAAAGCTGTTGTTTACAACAAACCTTTTAATTATTCGCCGTCACTTTCGTCCACCGGATTCTTCAACACACCAAGAGTTATCATCAGAACACCCGAGTCTTCTATTGTTAATCCCAAAACAGACTTTGCACAAACTTATGGTCCTTTACCTTCCATTAGTGAAGTAAACTCACAACCTGAAAATCGAAAAATTCTTAGATATTTTGACATTTTCATGGCTGACCTCAAATTTTACAACATGAGATAGAATATCGATCGAAATCAAAGTTGAACATTTTCAATGCCTCTCTGAGAACAAAGAGACATTTTGAGAAAAATCTTTTACCTAATGTTAAAACTTGAAAAGTTGTGCAATTGCACTGGAAAAGGATTTTCATAAGGAACTTGGGTCATGAAAAGCGTTTTGAGAAGAAACATCTATTTCAAACACTAAGCGTAAAAGAAAATGTTGAGAAAGATGTTGATCGACTCTTGGAAGATGTTATCCGTGCGGATGTTCAAAATGTTGTGTTATTGAATTCGTTGTCATATGCATTTGATAATATCTCTGCGATCTTGTTGTTTACGTGGTAAATGTTGAGAACGATAATGTGTTCGGTCGAGTCCTTAAGCGTTGAAAACAAGCGATTGTCAAACGAACTTTCAAATGCAATACGTCGTCTTAATTGGTGTCAAAAGATATTCACGATCAACAACTTGCTTTTCAACACAAAATCAACGATTCGTGCAAAACCGATTCTAAATTGAGCAAGCGGATGATCAAAGCGTGTCTTTTAAGTGTCAAATCTCAAAATATGAACAAGAACTTGTAAAAGTTAAAAGGAATATGGTGTCATATTTGATTTACTCAAAAGACTCGTGATGAAGCATCAAATGAACTTGATCATTATCTTGCACACACTAAGGAAGTTATGCATTTTCTTTGGAAATGTTCGGTGCGAAAATCAAGATCGATTCACACTATCATCAAGTTAAGAGGAATGTTAGGAAAGTATGAACAACTTCCTCCAACAATCATTAAGAGATTAGCCCCCGTAACACTTAGTACTCATGCACCTAGAATCTCAACTGCCAAATCACAAGTAGCTAACGTGCTTTCCTTCTCTTGAAACAGGAATAGTTGAGCCTTTTCCAAACGTCCGCACTTCACGACTAAGAGCACTCAATGAAGAATAGGAAGTTGCGACCTAAGAAAAGATCAATCAAGAATGCTAAAGTAGAAGAACACCCTAGGACTATGAATAAGACACACGTTGCCTCAACTATAGATATTGCGTAAATGTAATAGAAATAGTGATGTAACGAATGCTAAACCGTTAAGTACTTTTGATATTGATCGATGCACCTTGTGTTATTTGTGGTAAAAGTATGAATTCCGATTGCCATGATAAATGTGTTGCTAAAGCTATAATCTCTCGTTTAAGGAATCCTAAGATCTGGAATACCTCTAGGCCAACTAATCTTTCTAAGTCATGCTTGGGTACGCCATCTTTAGATTCTAAGAAGCGCATTTCGTCCTGTAGCTCGGTTTCACCTCCTAGGAATGTAGTACCACCTAGTGAATTCACTAAGACTAAAGCAAAGAGTAGTTATAGATGGCAGAAATGGATATATAACACACTAGGATTTAAGTGGATACCTAAAGCTATTGATGTGTGTATATCTACTACACTTGCTATGGAACCCTCTAACATTTTGGGTTCCACATCTACTTCTATTCCATACATTATTAGATGCATTATGTAATGCGGTGTCTGAGATCATTCTGGATTGTTGATAGCGGATGTTCCCGACATGACAGAAATCTTAAGCTGTTATCAAACTTTATTGCAAAGTTCATTGGCCTTTGTCGGGTTCGGAATGATCACTTCGAGCTATCATGGACTCTGGAGATTATGTCAATGGGAACATCGAAATTAGCAGGGTTTACTATGTGGAAGGCCTCGGTCATCACGTTTTGATGGGTCAATTTTGTGATGGAGATTTGGAGGTTGCTTTGGGAGAAAACTTGTTTCATTAAGTGATCTACAAGGAAATGACCTTATGTGCGGCTCGTAATTCTAGTCTCTATCTCTATGCAAGACATGGTTGCTTCCTCTCCCATTTGCTTACTTTCAAAGGCAACATCAACAAAATCCTCGCTATGGCACCGTCGTCTCTCACATCTAAACTTTCAAACCATCACCAACCTTGCTCGTCACAAACTAGTTGAAGGACTCCCACGATTCCGTATTCAAAGATCACCTTTGCTCGGCTTGTGAACAAGGGAAAAGCACTCGTGCTCATTTTCCTTCAAAGGTGGAACACAGCTCTCGGCATGTGCTTCATCTTCTTCACAAGGATTTGTGTGGCCCGTCGTGTGCAAGCGATCAATGGCAAACGCTACATCTTAGTAATTGTTGATGACTACACTCGATGGACTTGGGTCTACTTTCTTCGTAGCAAAGACCAAGCTCCACAAATGATCATCACCTTTCTAACAAAAATACAGGTTCGACTCCATGCTGCAAATTAGAATCATCGAAGCAGACAAAGGCTGAATTTGTTAACAAAACCCTTCGAGAATTCTATGAGAAAGTGGTAATTCAGCATCAAACATCTATTGCCGCGTACACCGAACAAAGCGGAGTTGTTGAAGAGCGAAACGAGCGTTAGTGGAAGGCGCAAGAACAATGTTAATCAATGCTAAACTTCCAGATTACTTATGGGCGAAGCGTATCTCTTGCATGCTATACTCAAAACCGTTCTATGATCACAAAGCATACAACAAAACACCTTTCGAGCTTGTCCATAACTGAAAACCGAATCTAAAACACTTTCATGTATTTGGATCTCTTTGCTATCCCAATAATGATCGTGATGATTTTGGAAAGCTCAAAGCCAAACGACATTGGAGTCTTTATGGATCTTTGATAATTCCAAAGGTTTCAATCACGGAATCGTCGTACAAAGCGGTGATGGAAGCGATTCATGCTCATTTGATGAACTTACCAAATGGCTTCGAGTATATATGACTTAGAACCGGTCACAACAGCTTAAACTTCCCTCAAACCCCATCATCAGGTGAAGAAAGCCCTCAGCTAACTCGTCAACAAATGGAAAGGTTATTTGCTCCGGCTGTTCGATGGCGATATTGATGAGCGTGCTCGGTGTATCCGCATTTCATTGCACAACGATAATATTCCTATACGATACACCGCTACAACAACTCTTTTGAAGAAGCACCTACGATTGACTCCAACACAACAGTTGAACACACGCTTCCAACAATGATGAACCGGTGATGATATTACGAATGAAGTACCCCCTGCGGATTTTGATCCAAATCGTTCTTCAACCCGTTTGCTAATGAGGCTATTTGCACGGATCGTGGAATCTTCACAAACCATTTGAATCCTCAGAATCGCACAATGTATACCAACATCAACCCTCCACACATAGATGGACGAAAGACCATCCTCCGGAAAAAACATTATTGGCAACGAATCAACCCGATCGTTACGAGACAACGTCTTCACTCGACGGTGAACATTGCATTTATGCACTCAGCATCGCCAATCGAACCTAAAAACATCAAAGACGCAATGACAAAAGACAACTGGATTGAATCCATGCAAGAAGAACTCAACCAATTCAAACGTCTTGAAGTATGGGAGCGGTTGAAAGACCAACAGAGTCGTCATTGGTCTAAAATGGATTTGGAAAAACAAATTGGATCTTTGAAGGGCGTCATCGAAACAAGTCCGCGTCGGTGGCTAAGGGTTATCGTCGGAAGAGGATTAGACTTTGAAGAATCTTTTGCTCCGGTTGCTCGTCTTGAGGTTGTTCGGATATTTCTAGCGTTCACAGCTCATATGAATATAGCGGTCTATCGGATGGATGTCAAAGCTGCGTTTCTCAATGGACAACTTAAAGAGCGGTTTATGTCACCAACGGATGGATTCGTTGATCACGAGTTTTCGAATCATGTCTACAAAGCGAACAAAGCTCGTATGGTCTCAAACAAGCTCCCGGGCATGAATGCGATAAGCTATCATCTTTCCTCATTGCTAATAATTTCACCAAAGGTTCGGTTGACCCAACTCTTTTTATACAATATCACGGGGAACATATCTTAATTGTTCAAATTTACGTGGATGACATCATTTTGGGTCTACACATAAAAAGTTTTCAATCGCTTTTGCAAAACTAATGAAGAAAAATTTGAAATGTCCATGATGGGTGAACTTACATTCTTTCTCGGATTGCAAGTTCATCAATCACACCGTGGTATTTTCTTGAGTCAGTCCAAATATGCCCTTGAATTGTTAAACAAATTTGGAATGAAACCTGTGACACCTATGCCACACCAATGGCTCATACCAAGAAGCTTAGTTGATTTACATGGGAAATTGGTGGACCCTACAAAATACCGTCGTATTATTGGATCTCTCATGTATCTAACTAGCGGACTGATATTGTCTTTCCGGTTTATCTATGCTCCGTTATCGGTCGCGACCAACTGAAACCCACCTCTCTGAGGCTAAAGAATCCTCCGATACATAAAGGGAACCATTAACTTGGGGATCCATCCGAAGGATTGGTTTTGAACTAATCGCTTTTGAGGATCGCGACCAGCGGGATGCTTAGACTCACGGAAAAGCACTTGAGGCTTTACAATTTCTTGGTGATAAGCTGGTGTCTTGGCAATCGAAGAAGCGAGGATTGTACATGTTGTCATCAACGAGCGAATATGTAGCCATGTCCGCATGTTGTGCTCAAGTCATATGGATGAGAACACAACTCAAAGACTTTGGTTACGTATTTGACGAGAATCGATATTGCGACAATCGGTGCCATTGCAATCTCGTGCAACCGATTCGGCCTTTCGAAATCAAAGCACATCGATCTTCGATATCATTTCATCAAGGATCCGTGGAGCGAGTCTTGTTGAATTATATTTGTAGTACGAATACCAATTGGCAGATCTTCTCACCAAAGCCTTGCCTCCCGCTAGGTTTAATGAGTTGGTCCACGAGATTGGTATGAGGTGTTTGACTCAAGAGGAATTGGATGACCTCCTAAGCATCTTAAAACACTGTCAAACACCAAAACATCTTTTGTAAATATTTTTCAAAACAAAATACAAAATTATAAAACACGATAAAACAACAAAATATTCTTCTAATCTACTTTTCTTTCAACATTGCAAGTACATTTCTTCCGTCAACACTTTAATCTTTCAAAATTCAGTATTTTTTTGATCAAGTGTTGAGGGGATAAACTTACTTGTTTCAAATCATGTGTACTTGCATGTTATCATATCTCGGTTGATTCTTTTACAAATGGTGGTACATTTTCTGGTTCAAAGACACTCCTCGGACTTTAATTAATAACCTTTCATTATTTTCTCAAGTCGAGGGGAGTGTCAAGTTTTTCAAAATCTTCATTTGGTAACCAAAATGGAAGTTAAAAGGCTTTGGATGAAAATGGAAAAGGTGGAGGGACCAAAACTGTCAAAAACTTAAAGTTATTTTAAAAAAAACCTCCACCTAACTTCTCTTCTCATTTATTACTATCACCAAACATATCGCATAAGAATCAATCTTCAAATCTGTGTTTGGATCATCATTTGTAAGTTGTTTCATGATCTTAACATGTTTCAAACGGTTTTGATTTTTACGTGAATCCAACGGTCAAAAAGATGTATAATCTTGGTTCTGTATTCTACGCATAAGCGTATGAACACATAATCAAGATTGTGTGTGTTTGTGGTTAAAAGATTGTGTCAAAACGTGTTTTTAGCATCAATGATATCTTTATCCTCAAATCTTACCGAGAACATGAATTGATTGATTTTGAAACTTAGGGTTTATGGTGGATTTGGGTTTTCAAATGTGAAGTGTTTTGGTCAAAAGATTGTTGGGTTATGTTCATATGATGTTGAATTGATGATATCCATGCTCTATAACCACCCGAAACCTTGATTAATTCAGATTTTGAAATTAGGGTTTAAGGTTCATAAGTTTGGGAATTTTTGATTCACCATGAGTTAGATGTTAATACTTGGTATATAAGCTCTACAACTCTCTTGAACTACGAGAAAAAGTTTGGTGCAAATCCATGGCTAGAAAACTTACGTAATTCATAAACCTTAGGGTTTTGACTTACGATATGACTTCTACGCAAGCGCACATGAATGATTCATACCATGTTTTGTTGATAAAATGAATGATATGTGTTTAACTTTGATGATATGATGTTTTATTTAGGTTGTACACTTAAATTGAATCAAGGTCATTTGATTATCGCATAAGGATTACCCTACGCGTAGTTATGTTATGCGTAGAAAATCTACGCGCAAACTACGCGTAAGGTTCTACAATGGACTACTGTATCTGTGAAGGATATGCGTAAGCGATGACCTCTACGCATAAGGTCAACTCTTACGGTAACCTTGGCGTAAGGTTAATATATGCCTACGCATAAGCTCTACGCATAAGGTCTCCTTTTCCTACGCGTAACATTTCTTACGCGTAAGTTAGGATTCTCTACGCGTAGTTCCTTCAGCATATATCATTTCTATCTACGCATAACTTTGCCAATACTACGCGGCAACCTGGATTGACCTTCATGATGAATTGTTACGTGTACAAACTTGTAAATAAACTAATCATATCATCACGAATCCTAAAATGTCACTAATAAACTTAAATCGTTTGATATGTTGTGAACAATAAGTGATAAAATAAACTTTAAAACTTAAAGTTAACTAACTCACGAAACATTTCACGACATCATTGAACTATTGAACATACAAGTGACTTAGGACTCGTAACAATCATTGACTCTGTACATTCAATAACTAGACAATAAGACCTTCCGTTGACTAACATTATGTCTTTCGATATGTTGGTTCTTTTGGCTAATGTTATTTCGATCACGACATGGTCAACAAATGAATATGGATGCACCTGAAGTTCTCTCCATTGCCGATATCTATCCTCATGGCTATCCAATGAAGATAGGAAAGAATAATCTCCGTGTTGACTTTGACACCCTCACTTGCTCTGAATCTTCATGTTTAATTGCTATTGACATCCTGAGGACTCATCCGTATCAGAACATGCTTTCACACTCTGCAATTTGTTCACGGATCTACATCCAACATTCACGGAACACTATGGAAAGGGTCAAGGACAAGCTGCTGTGCGGTGACTCAATCACAAACAAGTCACCATTACACCTGAGACTTAAGGAACATTCTCCTAATTCTGATGTCGATCCAACCAAACTATATGCCACACCTGTTGAAGAGCTCACTCTCCAATTCTTAACCGATATCGGTTATGATGAGGCTACTGAGGGTAATCACCAAGCATTCTCTCGTAGAGCTTAAGAGTATTCCTCAACCGGAGAACACTCTACATGATCATCACCAAATGCATTTACGGTGGCAATTTATGAGCACCCTAAGCTCATGGAGCTGCAAATATAGGCATTGGTCAACAAGAAACACGCTTCTCGAGCTCGATTTGGGATGACATGATGTCATTTCTCAACAAACTTGGCTCAAAGATTCCCTACATCGGATATACAAATTGTTGATCGGAGAGCACTTGGACTTCATCCGACATTCCCAAGACTCAATGACCCCAACAATCACGACATGTTGGCGAGAACCCATTCTATCTTGAAATCAAGGAAGCGTCTACAAAGAAACAAGGTCTTTGTGCTACGATTTCCTTCTAGCGAAGATGAGCTTCGAAGCGTACAAAAGGTATGCAGGCGGTTAGACAAGGCAAAGTTGGTCATCTCGTGAAAAATCTTGGAACACCTATAAGGAGAACCAAAGAGGAATGCGAGAAGTACGGCAAGTATGCGTGAGTCAAAAGTTCCCCAGAGGAACCCTCCTTCAAAGAGGATTGTTCCATCTAAGGAAGCTGCACCCGTCCCAATTCCCAAACCAGACATAAAAGAAAGCGTGGATGAAAGCTCTGACACGGTGAAGAGATTACCTTCTCTGAATGCACGCAGCCGTATCCTCCGCAGCTAAACCTACAAGTCCAATAGCAGAACATGGAAAGGAAGAGACTCTTATTCGAGTGTCTCATGATGAAAGCTCACGAAGATGAAGAAGAGCAACTGGATCAATCCTACAGGAAGAAGTTTAAATTAGTTAGACAAATTCAATAAACTGAAGAATTTGCAAAAGATCAAATGGGTGGCCAGGAGGATCAAGTGGTGCATCCACTCTTCACAGTCTCGATGCGGTTAATCAACCCGATAAAGGATGCGGTGCCACCACTCTTGTGCAACAACAACGCTGAAGAGTCTCTGATCTTAACATTGAGGAACCGAAAAATATAGTGAGAAGAAAGCTGATGAAGAAGCTAAGGCGGACGGAAGAAAAGGCTAAAACTAGACTTGATGACGAAGAAGATTATGATGACTTTCTTCTCAGCAGTCCAACTCATTCCAAGGAGGATACTTCTGCACCTCCAAAGGACCCCGAATCTCCTCATGTCCCCTCCTCATCAGATTCTTCATCTCACTCATCCCCACCACCATCAAAAAGATCAACAAAATCATCATCCAAATCTGTGAAGAAACTACCTCGATCTTGGATTTCTCAAGCTCATAAACGAATTCACAAAGTTTGTCAAACAAGTCGGAAAGAAAACGTGCTCATCAAAAGCTAAATTTCTTTGCTGCGATCACATACAACTTATATGTATGACGAGCATGACAAGATGGAGAAAGAAAGGGAATTTGTTCAGAAGTTCATGAAGAGTCATCGTAAAGAGGAACCGAACGAAATGATCGAAGGTTACACTAACAAGTACCTTCAGGATATCGTTCCTAAAGTCCAAAAGGAACTGGAAAAGACAGCAAGAGATCATACTCACAAGTTTCTTCTTGACACTGTCCCCGGTGTGACTAGAGAAATATTTTCCGGACAACTCACCCCTAACATCGTAGCATTGGTTAAAAATACAATGGCCAAAGAAGTGATCTCTCGAATCTGAGTTAATCGCTCAACTTGTGATACAAATGTCAAAGCGATCTGGAACGCTTACTTCGGATGAAGCTAAATTTTTCGAAAATCTACTTGATTTTCAACTCGGATCATCATGCAAGGAGTCAGCCGATCAACCCAAACGACCAAGAGATGACGATGATAAGGATAAGGTATCTGCACCTAAACGTCGGAAGCGTCGGTAAATCTACCTCTATGCCACCTCCTCCACCACCGAACTTCTTCTCAACAAAGTCTCTCCACCTCGGTCTTCTACTTGATAAACCTCGGGGACGATTCGAGTTACCACCCCGACTCATAAAACAGGTGATTACTTTGAGTATACGGGTGGTGACGATGAAGAGGTCCTTGAGCCCCGACAACAACCCACCTCACCCAAACAAGTGGAGAAACCAGTATCATCATCAAGGCCTTCCAAAAAGAAGAAGAAGACGACTCAGCACTGAGTTGTCTCATGGCTAGATGACGATAAAACCGAAGAGTTTGAATGGTTCTCCACACTTGTCAATCAAACTCCCTACCCCGATGAAGGTCAAGAATTGGTAGACGGTTCTACATTGGAGCACGCAAAACTTTTGCAAGAAAAGTTCCATGTGAAGAAAATGACGAATCTGAATTGAAGCGAATCAAGAATGAAGCATTCCAACTTCTTAAAGACAGCTCTGAAAGCGCCATCGAGGTCGAATATCATCTTGAGAACATCGCTCGAGCTATGTCTAACGACATGGATTGGCTCAATCCGGAAGCAAACATTGACTTCACACAAAGGGACAACCCTCCATACTACACCGATTGGACCAAACCTCTACCGACCATTGGCCAAACAGACGAACCACGGATTCCCTTCCGATACTTCTTTAACAGATACCTGGATTTTCTCTTACCTACGGTAGCGATGGTTCGCGAAAATACGCTACATCATTGACTCTTCCATTCCCAGCGGCTATTTACTCAAACCGCATAGCTATCGAGGAACGTGCAAATCACTTGTTTTCGACAACTGCAAGCATACGACCAAGATGCATTGTATGGGATTCATCATTGGCCTGAACGCCGAAGAATCTACTACATAAGTTGCCGGTTCAGAAGTCTCAACATGCAGTGTATAGTTCTAAGGACATCGTGGCCATCAAACACATTGATCTCAAGTCTAAGTGGGACTATTCATTCTTAAAGAATATCATAGTCAAACGACAAGATGAACAGGACTATGGATTCTCCGAGGGTGACTTTGAGAACTTGTCCCTCAACGACATCGAAGACATGTACCTTGCCAAGGTACAAGGTCGTATGAGACAATTCTCGACTGAAGTTCAACGTGAATTTATCAAGTCAGTTCTCATCTTCATTAAACGAATTGTGATCAAAGAACGTGTTGAAGATATCCAGATGGCTGTTGAATCTTATCCGACGCGTGTCAACCTCACTCCTCCAATGCTTACTCTTCCCGATCTCAATCAGCTACCTCAATATACGCTCATCAGCAAACCTTTCGGAGTTGTTTACCGCAGTGAACTTCAAAGAAACCGCTTAATGGCGTGTAGTGATCTTCAGAAATTCGGGGATCATACTTTGAAGCTTGTTAGGGACGGATTAGCATACAGGTTGAAGGATATACGCCTGAAAGTGGGATCTCTAAATCTGGAATTCTCAGTGAAAGGAGGGATGTGAGAAGGATCATCACCATGATTGATGAACGGTTGTTCAGACGGGATCAGTTCAGACGATTGGAGAGCTATGTTGGTGGTCGACCTAGGAGAAACATCACCGCTTTCAACGCCTGTGCGCACTCCAGGAACATCACTGCACTTCCCGGTACCCCTTGAATTGTTTTCCTCATAATTTTGGATGTATGATTAAATATGTCTATGGCTTGTGCACACATAACAGTGTACAACCCGTAATTGTCAAGAAAGGACCATGTGGTACGCTTCAGTGCCACAATCCTTATAAAAGGAGCGAAAGCTTCTTACTTTTGAGTAAAACCTATCAAACCTTTCACTTTTCAAGGTTTTGCTCAAAAGAACAAGTACTTTCCCTTAAGACTTTCAAAACCTCAACCGGTTATATCACTTGTTGAGGGGGAGTATTTGAAACTTTGTTCACAAATTGTTCACAATGGTCATTCTTCCCGCAACACTCGAAATGGTCATATTTATTCTCAAACGTTTCAAAAATGACACTTTAATATGCCATTTTTGAGGGGGAGAAAATTGTGTGATAAGAAATATGTTGTACAAAATGCAAATGAATCTGTGTACCTCAGACTTAACCAACGAATTGACGATACTTAACTGTTAGTAACTCGAAAAGACTTGCCCTGGACGGGTAATAATTTCAAGCTAGTTCGCTAGTGATGTAAACGTGTCTCGCAAAGGACTTGTCTGAGTAGAATGTACCATTCGAGAAACTTTTGATAGACATGAACTCCGACGGGTTTGACAACCTTCCAAGGTTTGTCTACACCTTCAAGGTAGTTATTAGAGCTAGTTGTCACCTAAAAGCTGACAATGTAACTCTTTAACTATGCAACGTAACCGTGTCTCACGGGGGATTGTCTATCTTCAGTGGATCAATTCAAAATGTGCGCGCTCTTTCCTCTCTGTGCATTTAACCGTTAAAACTCTTAAGCACATGTGGAGGGGGAGTATTTATGCAAAATCTTATCTCAACAGTGGTACTAAAATGTTTTTCATTCACAAACACTTTGAGAGACATTTTTTCATACAGTGGTTTTAATGGCAAACATAGGTTAGTCATGGAGTTATAAGGTGACTAAGGTTAGGAATAACCGTCCTATGATCCGCCAGAGCCGGAGGGATCTACCCAAGGACACTACAAATAGTTAGTATTTAGAAGTCCTTAGGTATGATTGAAAAAAGGAGAAAATGAGAATCGGAGAAAGAAGGAGTTGAAGAATTAAAAAGAAATGCAAAGAAAAGGGTGAAAAGAAATAGCCCTCCAGATTACTCAACTTAGCGCAGAACCGGGTTCAATTCATATGCTACTGGTTGTCACTTAGTGACGCCGGTATTGAAGATTAAAAGTCGTCATGGAACCAGTGACGCATGCACTAAACCTTCTTATCCACTCAAGTTTCTCTCAACAGAAGCTTGTTTCATTCTCACAGGGAACCCTACGTAAACTATCGGCTTTCTCCTAGAGATTGCTGGTATTGAAGAAGGAGACCCTCTCCCTAGTCTCCGCTCAGGAAAACCAAAACGCACTATTGAGTCTAGAGCCACGAGATTCATCAAAAGATCTCTTAGGAACACTTGACATTTAATCACTTGATGATCAACAATAAGATCATCAGTGGTTCATATCGAGTCCTTCACAGATCTTAGCAATCTGTCGAGAACATTTATGAGAAGTTCACATCTGTGATCCTCAGTGATTGAACGGAAACTCCTGCCGGGGTCAACATCAAACAACCCTGAGAGCAGGTCACTTCGGTAACTCCCTGTGGATTACGCGGAGTGTGTCTCAAATGGTCTACTGTCGTGAGGTGATGCTTCGGTGTACCTCAGCGACTCATCTGAACTGTAGATGTACTTCGGTACATCGCGTTATCTCACTAATGGGACTCCAGTTCAGAACGGCCTTTGTAAGAATTAGAGTTGTGTTTTCACACTATGCTGTTAACACTCTCGAAGTTCAAACTTGTAAGTGCCGGAAACCGCTTATTACTAACCGTTTGAAATGTTTTCTTCTTATGGAAGCTCCGGAGCGGGATGATCGTGCTGATTCTTCTCATGTTCACGCCAACATCATCACTAATGGAAGTTCTATTCAAAAGCAACACAACCGTCAGAATGATTCTTCGTCAAACCAAAGAATCTACAAAGTTAAAGACTTAAAGAACTTCATCAGTATTGAATTCCAACGTCAAAGAGCGTGTGAGCATGTTGAAGAATGACGTGGAGACACTGGAGCAACGAAGCAGACCTGAGGCAGACCGATGCAGACAACAACATACTATCACTCTCACCACAAAGAACAATGATCAAAGAACAAAGTTAATGATGACGTCAAAGCATAACTGTTCAAAGATAACTATCTCTCTACACTGGGGAGATTGTTCGAATCAAGGCAATTCTTCTCACAAGAAAGAAGAATGTCAGAAGACGTCACTGCTACTATTACATCAACGCCTTCACCGTTTACATTCATATATACTTGAGGGGGAGATTGTTGGAATCACTCCTAAACAGTATTTCAAGTATTTATATTTCATATGTAATAGGTAGCTTTATTATGGCCTTTATGTTTGTTTAAGGTCAAGCTTATGTAGAAGGCCCATAAGCTTGACCCAAGCCCAATAAGGATAGGAAGGGAACTAGGAGTGTTGCCCTAGCTTCCCTCCTATAAATACCTCTTGTAAACCTTCATTTGAAGGTTGGTTGTTCAAGTTTTTCTCTTTCACTCATACCTACGCATAACCGGTCATATTATTGTTTGTGTGTGTGTTTGATACTTGTTCAATCGCCTCATCTCCTTTCTTATAAGCTTGTGTTGTAAAACTAGTGACCTAACATTGTGGAACAAAAGATGGTATATCATTAACATTTTTCCACATTTGTCTAGGTTTCTTTTGACTAGCACATACACCCATTCTTTGCTCATGAAAATTACAATCCTTAATCAAATGAAATTTACTTCCACAAACAAAACATGTCTTCTTTTTAGAAAATTTATTCAAAGTGAAAGATGTCTCATTACATGCAAAAGCATTCAAACCACAAACATTAACAGAATTGTTTTTAACAGAATTAAAAGCATTATTTTGCAAAGAATTAAAAGACATGTCTTCAGAGGAAACTGTCTTGGAAGATGATTCCTCAGTAGCAACTCTAATAGGCTTGTAGGTAGTCTTGGGTGTAGGCTTGGGTGAGGTCTTGGGAAGGTCTGACTTTTCATTTGAATCACAACTGGTAGAGGTAGTAGACCCTTGGTCAGAGGACTTGTCACTGTCACAACAAGAGACAAAGTCAGTAGATGAAGAATCAGGGTCTGGCAAGTCTCTTGACTTTTTGCCATAAAGATGGTGTGATCCATCGAAGTCAACAGTGATGGAAAGGTCAATGGGCATATGTTCTCCTCTAATAGGTCCAGGTACTGCATGTAATTCTCCTTCTTTTACATAATTAGCTAATCCTGCTGGAGTAGATTTACGCATATCATTCCTAGCTTCTAAACCAAAATACTTCTTAAAACCTAAACTTGTCTCAGAGTTTACAGATTGACTACCATAGAGATATTTAGCTACTTTTTCACCTGACACTAACCATTCTTTATGTCTAGCTACTTCCTCATCTAGTTTCGTTTATAGCACTTGGTTTTCTGAAACTATTTCAGCTTTTTCTTTCTCAGTACGTTTTAAATCAATTTTAGTACATTCCAAATCACTTTCTAACACCCTTATCTTTTCATCATAAGCCAGTTGATTCTTTTGAAACCAAATTTTTTGTCTTTCTAATGTTTTTAAAGCCTATTTATAAGCCTCAACTTCGACATAACATTCATTATATTTAGGTTTCAATTCATCATAGGCTTCCTTAAGTTCATTATATCTTTCACTACAACAAAAAACACAATTATGTACCTGAGAGATGCCCATTAAGGCAACTTGATCATGCTGATCCTCTGTAGTACAGTACGCCAGTAATACACCATGCTCAGAACCAGGAGCTTCATCATTATCAGGCTCATGCACCTTCCAGTTGACATGATCATCCAGAGTGACCAAAGCATTTGAGGATCCAGCTTTGGAATTTCCAGCTTCCATATGATTCTGCTGATAGGAAGAATACCTAACCTCATCACCAGCCTTCCTATCCTTGCATTCTCTTGAGAAGTGACCCATCTGACCACAAGTATAGCACTTGACTTTCCTTTTGTCAAATCTTGCTGGATCTCTTCCCTGGAAACCAAACTTTCTCCCAGACTTACGCTCAAACCTCTTGATGTCCACTGAGAGCATGGCCAGTTGCCACTTCAAGTTCATCTCTTCCATATCAAGTGGATCCACCTGTTCAAGGTCCTCAAAAGCTAGTTGCTGCTGATTGTCATAATCAGCAACAAAAGAGTGAAGTACATCTTCCAACACACCACTGGATTTAGGTTGAGAATTTGATGGAGTGGTGATGTAGGATGATGATACTGAGGAAACTGGGCTTGGAGCATAGGTCATCTTATTTGAGGATGCCCCAACAAATGCTGAGTGACTGGAAGTGGATGTACGAAAGGGACTTCTGACATCAGGCTCAAGAGTTTTAAGCCTGTTGTAGAGATCATCAAAAGTGACCATATCCAGCCCACCTTTAGCTTTGAGTGCAATGCTTACTTGCAACCAAGATGGAGGTAAAGATCGTAAGAATTTTGAATTGCAGTCCTCATTGTCTGGCCTGGCCTTCATCTGATTCAGTTGACTCAAAATATTATGGAACCTGTCATATCCCTTGTGGATACCTTCTTCCTCAGAGATTTGGAATTCTTGAAACTGCTGTTTGAGCATTGATTTCCTCATTCTCTTTGAATCCTCGTTCCCACCAAACCTAGCCTTGATAGCCATCCAGATGTCCTTAGCATCCTACATGTAGTGAAAGTCACCCATGTGATCATCAGGTATAGCCTGAAGGAGAATAGTTCTAACTTTGTTCTCTCTCTGAACAGCTAGTATCTCTTCAGTAGTTTTGGAACCAATGATGGTAACAGTACCATCAGGATCTATGACATGCCTCTTCAAACTGTTACCCTTCTTCAAAACTTCCTAAAGATTCCAATCAATATTGGAAATCCAATTCTGCATCTTCATAGCCCACAAATCATACTCCTCCTTCTTCAGGTATGGGAACTTTGCATTGCCGTTTGAGAGATTGAGTTGTTGCAAAGATGTGGTGTTTTGATTGGTAGTGACTTGAATATCATCGTCTGACCCAGGCATGGTTAAGATAGTTTTGGTTGTGTGGGTGTAAAGAAAAGAATATTCTTAGTATCACAGAGACTCTCTCGAGGCTCTGATACCACTTGTTGAACCTAAGACCTTGATAGATCTTTGAGCGCTCGTGGATCGTTAGTAATGCTTATGTAATCACAAACACACTAATAGACAGTCTCTATAACTTGTATTCTAAAGCGGAAATCAAACACAAGTAAGAACAATAATAACTAAGAATACTTTGATCCTCTATGGATCTTTTAATATAACTAAAAACTTGTTTTTCAAAACTCATACATCATTCATACTAACGTGTTCCTTTTATAGACAAGGAACCCTAAACCGTTTCCCAAGAAACGTATAAACATAAAACTAAAGAAGATATACATTATCACTTCCTAATAAAGCTCATGCATATCCTAACTAACTATAAACTATGCGGAATATCTATCTCCGCAGAAACAAACTACGCGGTTTTTCTACTTCCGCAGAATCTCTTCTTCAGCAGAATCCTTGCACTTCAGCAGATTCTTCAGCAGAATTCTTACTTAGTAGAATTCCCAACAGTGATATACATATAACTAATGAAGAATACATGACATAAAAAACTTGAGACCACAATTGACTGAATTAACAAACTCAGGTAGTTATACAAATTTTACACTGTGTGTCAATATCAAATAATTTGCCACAAAATTTTTGAATAGCAAAATAGTCCTATTAACACAATGAGTAACTTAGCAAATTCAATTAACAAATAACAAAAAACTAACGTATGAATCTTTTTGTATCAAATTTACTACCTGTGATTTGTTTTGGGGAAAATGATGCAAATAGACCGCGCGCCCTGAGGCTAGTCACTTTCCGGACCACTTTTATTTTTTATTTGAAAATGGACCGAGGGCAACCGCTGTCATTGGGCAACTCATCGACATTGTGACAAGTGTCCCGTATGTGTAAGGTATTGTTTTTTGGGCAACTAGAAAGCGCTGGGCAACCGTATATTTTTAAAAAGGGTTTTATCGTCATTTTACGTTAGACAAAAAAGTACACATTTGAATAGTAAAAGTACAGTGGATTTATATTCAAAATCCAAAAGTCACTGACCAAAAAAACATCCATAGTTACCGTTTTTCTCTGTTTTTGCTTCTCGCACAAAAGCATTCTTACTTACACTACTATTTTCACAAATCAAACCGTCTTCTTCGTCAGCCCCCTCTCTTCCTTGTAACGCCAGTTATGTCACCATCTTTAAAGCTATAGTGTTGATTGCAAACCACATTCGATTGATCAAGTTTTAAAAAAATATTCCCAAATATGGTACGTAAATATTCTTCTCGTTGTTTATTACATATGATTATTTCCAATTGGTTCTATGTTATAATAAATCGTTTTTGTTATTCGATTAATAGTTATGTTAGATAGGTGTTAATTCCATTTTATAATCCATTGCTCTTTTTTATGTGTATTTGATTCGTAATTATGTAGGGTATGATACCTTAGATGTCGTTAGTTAAGTATCTAACATTACTTGGTTCATTAAAAAATTTAGTGGCAGTTTGTAAAGTAATGAGGAGTGGTTTATATGCATCATCTATGCAATTGTTTACGAATTACGACATTGGTATAGATTCCTTCTATGGCCTGAATTATTATTGGTTTTTGTTGACCCTTTTTAGGACTATGACGCTAAGTTAATCATTACGAGTAAACTGAACTACTTTTCGTAATTATGTAGGGTAAAATACATCTGTTCCGTTTACCGCTCTTCTACAGCTTGTTTAGAGGCTTCTTCCTGCTTTGCCCTTTCCTTTTCTTTAGCAATTTCTTTAGCATTTACTTTCATATGTAATCTTTTAGCAATTTTTTCATCAAAAGCTATATGCTCCTCTGTACTTTCAAACATCAAAGTTGGATCGGCAATCCCTTTACCCTTTCCAATATCAGTTTCAGTAACTACATCTTTCTGCACAGGTTCACCAATGTTTAGACTCTTAGCAATAGGTCTAGGTGCAGGGATAGGATGAGATTGCTTTTGGTTGACCAATTGTATGACAATCTCATTGTCAGCCTCTTTTGGTTTTGGTGTTGGTGTTATTGATGTGGTTATAATTGTAGCAGTGGTTGCCTCTGCAGTGGAAACGTCTGAACTGGCAGTGGGTAGTGTTAATACAAATAAGCAGTAAAAACGTTTATTTATATTTTACGACCTTCGATAAAAAACGTAAAATCATGTTAACGAAACAAAAAAAATACGTAAATGGTTTGAGCCAATAGTTTTCTAACACACTTACGCTTTCACATAAAACACTAAAACAAGTATAAGTGATTTTATGATTTAGTATTACATATGTACAACAACTAGTGTTTACATATTTGGGTAAAATATACACATAACTAGTATGTAGTATATTGGGTAATATAAATGGGTAGAAACTTAAGTATCATAACCCATTGACCAAATACATTGAATGTAGTTGGGTACAACCCAAAGTCCATGGAGCTTGACCCATAACCCATTGCATGACATCATGCTTATATCATATATGGATAATATCCATAACCTATGGTATTGACCCATACCCATTTGACTAGGTGCATTGCACTCATGAGATACATTATATCTAGTAAAAGACCCATGGATCAACTCATAACCCATGACCCATGACCCATAACCAAAATACCCATGGGCAAAAGGGAGCATCCCACGGATCCCTAGCTTTACGCTAGACAGATCCCTTGTGGGAGGGATCCGGGGAACATTAGGTATTTTCTCTCTATAAATAGTGAGCCATTTCTTCATTATTTCTTACCCCTTTCTAACATACTTTCTCCCTGAGTTTAAAACTCTCTAACCCCAGATCCAGGTGATCTATGTTTGTAGTTTTGTTTTTGTGTGATTCTCTAGGTTCCTCTTAAAAGCGAGATCACTACCTTTGAAGTCAAGCTAGCTCAAGTCCATGAGTTGCTATACTTTCTCATCATCAAGAATACTGAAGTCCTCTTGTTGATGGTTCTTTTCTTTCTCCTAAGAAGTGTAGTGTTGAAGACATTAGTGAAAGATGTCTCAAGTGTCAAGACGAAGACATTAGTGAAAGGTGTCGATCGTCCGTATTGTAGGCATTAGTGAAGGGTGCCTAGAAGTCAAGTCACAAGACATTAGTGAAGGGTGTCTTAGAGATCTAGTTGAAGGCATTAGTGAAAGGTGTCTTAGATGTACATTCGATATGGTGTGTTTCGATGTACAAGATAGATTAGCATTGGATCCAAGGATATTGATATCCTTGATGATGTTGCAATAAGGAGTTGGTCTCCTTTGGGATTAGTCGTTGGTGTAGTGTTGGGTAATAGTTCCTCCATTGCAATGGAACTAGGTACTTAGCCTAGTACCTAATAAAGGGTAGGCGACGTTGAGGTAGGTGTGGTTCACCTTGGTGTGAAAGAACCCGGTGGTTAGCCTAGTACCGAAAAAAGAGTAGGCGACGTTGTGAAGGCTTCTCCGCCATAAGGAGATCGGTGTTGTGTAGTGATTACGAACTCTCGAGTAGGTGACTCGGGGAGTGGAGTAGGGCAAGGAAGGTGTCCTTGTAGCCGAACCACTATAAATACTCGCGTTGTGGTTTTGTGCGTCTTACTCTTTATCCTTTCATTACTTAGTTATATTTCTATATGTTTGTTTATCAACATCCAACACACATCCAAATTGATTGACATAAGCCGATCTAAATAATTAAAACGAGTTTTAATTGGCAAAACTATTCAACCCACCCCCCCCCCCCTTCTAGTTTTCCATAATTGGCATCAGAGCTTCGTTACCAAGTTTCTTGAAGTATATTCTACTTTAAAAACTTGATACGATCCATGGTTAATTGAAAACTACAAAGAACGTTTTTCATAAAAACAAACACCATGTCTTTTAAAACTCTTTGTTTGGATGTTGATTAGATGACAACATTTTTGTCATTATTTATTTTTTATTTAAATGCACTAATCTTTTTTGTCATGTTGATTAGTCAAAGCTCATACCTACCAAGCCATAGGAATCGCTTGGTAACAAGAATAGCTTTCCTAAGAAGGTATCCTAAACACAAAGGAGCCGGAATTATCTACTGACATTTGTTGTGTCATTTGTAAAGACATTCCTAACTGCGTTAGAGGTATGATTTTCTACTTATCTCTAAAATGACATTAGCTTGATAATTAAGTATGCCTACATAGGTATTTATATATTATCTTTTGTGCATATTCATGTATCACATGAAGCTTCATTAGGAAGCCTTTTCTCACATACGTGTTATTTTTTTGTCTAAAGTCGTGGTATATAAAACTTGTGTTTTATTTTATTTAATCCAAAAATCATATTTTTCTAATAATCAAACAAAACACAAATCTCAAAAATTCCTCCTTCCCCATAAATAAACCATCCGTCGACCCTTCTATCAAATCCCCACTTTTCAAATCATCCACTTTCAAAAAATTAACTCTCGTTCAAAATTCCATCTTCATCTTCATCTCATCTCAAACCGAAACCAAGAAGGTTCGTCATCAACATGGTTTACATCGCCCTCGTGCTCATCGCCTTAACACTCATCGCTCTTGTGTTCCCTATGATGAAGTTCTCATACGGAGACATATACTTTGTGTTGTTAATCTACATTGGGATCATATACCCAATCCTTTGTATCATTCTTAGCATTGAAATGAAATATTATTAACAGTCTAGTTTATCTAGGTTATTATTATCATAATGTGTTTGTCATTTCTTTTGATTTATATGTTTCCTATTCTCTCATGATACATTAGAAGTCATGTATGCATGCTAAAAGAAAATGTAGGTTAAAATACATATCTTGGTATAAAATTGTAAAACCTATATCTTTATCAAATATGTCTCTGTTACTACAGACCCACGGATCCCGGCAAGTATACTAGCCGGATCCCTTATAGAAGGGAACCGTGGGAACCGTACTCCTGGATAATAGTTTTTCATGCAAAATAAAAACCACTTTCTTTCTAAAAGTAATATTCCACTTGAATGTCAAAACCTTATGTGAGTTAAGTATCATTGTTGTTAAAAAACCATTGTTAATAAAAATCTAGTAAAAACGTTAGATAATCATTGGTTGACCACAAAACATCACTTTCTATTAACTCATCTTTTCTATAGGTTCAACTATGTCGCATGAATATGAGTTTGATTTTTCACTCACTAGCGTCTACACTCCGAACATCTCCCTTGAGCCCAACACACCTGGCAATCATGTCCGTGGGTTCAATAATCTCGAAAACCGTCACTTCCACGAAGGACGTATTGTAGACACCTCTCTACAATTCGAAGAAGGTATCAATACCTTCTTCCGAGCCATAGGACTAGAATGTCTTCTCGAAATCAACGAGAAGATATGTCCAAGGTTCATAATGGAATTCTTCCGTCAAGTTGAACTCGTTCGTAACGAGGATCGCTCTCTATCTTTTTGGTTTTGGATCAAAAACCAAAAGTTTATTTTAACTCTTGGGCAATTTTCTCACATCCTCCGGATTCCAAATCATGGACAATGTGCCTTCACCGAAGATTGGTCTCTTGATTCTCTCTTCAACTTTTGTGAAGAAAATAGTCCATAATCGCATAATATGCAAACCTCGACCATATTACTCCGATCCAAACATTATCTTTACACGGGACATTCGAGAAGAGTACAAACCCCTTGCACTCATTCTACGTGAAAATGTTTGGAGTCTTAGGGGAAATCGAGAAATCCTTATCGCTTGTTGTGCTCACATAATGTATTGTTTGCTAAGACAAAAACCATACAATCTCGCCTACTTCTTCGCAAGGCAAATTGTAAATCTTCAAGGCTCCAAGAATAAACTCGTCCCTTATGGAATGTTCTTGACGCGCCTTTATCATAACGTCATGCATTTTCATCCTCAATTTCAAAGTCCGTTGTACGTACTTGTGAACAAGATGATGGAACCGCTAAACACATCTCTTATGAAGACTTTCTTCATTCTTGATTCCACCAACACTCATCAACCATTTGATTATCCTTCTAGCGAAAACACTCAAGGAACTTAGTAGTCTTTCAAATAGGATCAATCCTTTTATACTCATGCTTTATCAATGTAATCCAATTTTCTTCATGAAATAAAACATCTTACATTTGATATCTTAGTAATAGAACCTCTTTAAATAACCTTGAAATATAATGCATTGTCAAAATCATTTCATACCTTTAGTAAAGGTTCTACTTAGACGGATCCCAAAGGTTGTGCTAGACGGATCCCTACTCTTAGGGAACCGTGGGATCCGGCAAACAGAAAATGCAATTGCAAACATTGTATTTCAAACATGTCCTTAGAACAACTCACACTAAGCTAGACATAGTGTCATAAGGAAAATTAAGTCCTTATCAAGTTAAGTAGATCCTTCCTACTCACACATAACTCACCTAGATCACAATCAAGATGCTTGTAAATCTATCGTTTCACTTAAACCCATTACTCTTCCGCTCTCAAGATCACACATCATTTCTCACATAATCCATTATATCTAACTTTGGAAATCTTTCGATTATGACAAAATTGATCATAATCATCCTTACCTCAAAATTGGTCGAAATTAATCAAATTCTAGTTTTTCCAACTTAAGCCTTTAGGATATTCTCCAAAACATTATCCTAAGTCACTATCTGATCTCTAGGATCATTTAGCTCCACTTGACACTCTCAAAATCTTTAGTTTCATCTTTGTTCATTCATTGGTACTCATGAAAGTTCCAATTTCTTCCATAAAAGGCAATCATTAGCTACATCACTCATTACCCTCAAGCCTTTAAGCACCCCTTCATTTAAGACACTTAGATAAACTGAAACACTCAAGAAGAAATAGGCATTAGACCTTACAAACATCATTGCTATCTTTTCTTAGCTGCTGATAGATGGATCCCTAGGATTAGCCTAGGCGGATCCCTCGTTGGAGGGAACCGTGGGATCCGGGTGACAGATTATGTCAACTCTAGCTAAAACAATCATTTCAAGCTCATCTTTCTAACTTAAACACTCCATCTCATCTTAAATGAGTTCCTAGATCAGTACAACTCTGAAGTTGACTCTTGTGCATGTTAATCATCACATTCCAATGAATTTTAGAGGCTTAAGTCTTGAATGCACTTATCAAATCCCTTGGTTTATAAACCACATTATTAGGACTTCTAAAGTCATCATCTTCATCCTCATTTTCAGCACTTAGAAACCTTTACAAACCTCTTGAAATCATCTCATCATGAGGAAAACTTCAAGTAGCAACTTATCTACCAAAGAACCACCCAAGAAAATTGCTCGTGTTGTACACGAATTCTCGTCAACCGAATCATCGCCGGTCAAGTCCACAAATGCAAGGATTCCTCCTCCACCAAATCAACCAATTAAACCAATTCGTAAAAGGATAGTACCCACAAAACTACCTATGCCAAACACCACGATACCTCCTAGGCCAAACAATCCCATCTCCACTAAATCATCACCATTGGTTCCTAGAGCTATCTCATTTACAACTCCACTATCATCACCACACCTCTACAATTTAGAGGATTTTCCTCCTAGGCCGTCTCATCCTCCTCCACCGGCAACATTCTCCTCATTAGGAGGAATAATGGTACAAAATCAAGGTGTTGAGTCAACACTAGCTCCGGCTTACTTTTCGCCGTCACCATCTTATAATCCCATTTGGATTATGAGAAATTATCAAAGTCAACCACCCGACCATATGGAAGTTGACACTTCTCTACCACCACCATCATTCTTGGTCGAGCCATCTTCAAATGCGCCTCCACCAATCCCTCCATTGTTTGAGGCTCCACAACCCGCTTCACTTGATCCTTCGCATCAAGTAATTTCGTTTCTTCCACCACCACTACCTAGCCATGACAAAGATTGTTATCATTGTCAACATGTTGAAAGTTTGATACATGAAGTACGAGAAGATCAACGTTTCATGTTCTATCACCTCCTCGAACGTTTCGACGAGATTAAACCTAAACAAACTTGAGCTAGAGGATTTTAGTGGTGTCCTAGTATCAAGCGTTACTTAGATAAGTCTAGTAATTCCAAGTCATGTATCGATCATTTTCTTAGTTTTTAGAGTCATGTATATCTCTAGTTTTATTAAATGAAAATACATGCTACTTGATATATTTCTGAGTATATGATTATGTTGTATAATACATATCTCACTTTGATATTAACATAACTTGTTATATCACCATTACTGAAATTAATAATCACGCATCGAATCCCTTAAAATTGCCTAGATGGATCCTTACAAGGAGGGAACCGTGGGATCCGTGAGACAGAAAACTATTTTTCTACTGACTTAAGTCATATTTGCAGGAAATTATGCATTATACTTGTTTTCTAACCTTTGTTTTGTAGTTATTCAATTTACACATGAAGACTTTGACACCCTAAAGCTAGGGGAGCTTTGTGCCAAAGCAACACATTACAAAATTACTTGCAATATTAGGATCACATTTCATGACATCCCTTTGCAAAATTGCAATTATCAAGGGGGAGCACATTCGTCACATAGATGAAATATTTTGAAAACTTAGCTACAAATAAACTAGCTTAATATTATTTTCTTGACGCCCTCACATAGGGATGGACTCGTCAAGGGGGAGTTAAGACGAGATCCTTTCCCGTTACTTGCTCTTTACTTTTTCTTTCTTTTTACATGTTTTTCTTAAAACAATGTGTTAGTTTCCTTTCCAAACTCTTTTTGTTTCGACAAAAAGAGGGAGAAGAAAATAAAAACTAGAAATTCAGACTTTTACGAATTTTAGCTTTTCCTTAAAATAATTTTGTTTTGTCATCAACAAAAAGGGGGAGATTGTTAATACAAATAAGCCGTAAAAACGTTTATTTATATTTTACGATCTTCTAATGTATTGTCGATAACAAACGTAAAATCTTGTTAACGAAACAAAGAAAATACGTAAATGGTTTGAGCCAATAGTTTTCTAACACACTTACGCTTTCACATAAAACACTAAAACAAGTATAAGTGATTTTATGATTTAGTATTACATATGTACAACAACTAGTGTTTACATATTTGGGTAAAATATACACATAACTAGTATGTAGTATATTGGGTAATATAAATGGGTAGAAACTTAAGTATCATAACCCATTGACCAAATACATTGAATGTAGTTGGGTACAACCCAAAGTCCATGGAGCTTGACCCATAACCCATTGCATGACATCATGCTTATATCATATATGGATAATATCCATAACCCATGGTGTTGACCCATACCCATTTGACTAGGTGCATTGCACTCATGAGATACATTGTATCTAGTAAAAGACCCATGGATAAACTCATAACCCATGACCCATGACCCATAACCAAAATACCCATGCGCAAAGAGGAGCGTCCCATGGATCCCTAGCTTTACGCTAGACGGATCCCTTGTGGGAGGGATCCGTGGGATCCGGGGAACAGTAGGCATTTTCTCTCTATATATAGTGAGCCATTTCTTCATTATTTCTCACCCCTTTCTAACATACTTTCTCCCTGAGTTTAAAACTCTCTAACCCCAGATCCAAGTGATCTATGTTTGTAGTTTTGTTTTTGTGTGATTCTCTAGGTTCCTCTTAAAGGCGAGATCACCACTTTTGAAGTCAAGCAAGCTCAAGTCCATGAGTTGCTATGCTTCCTCATCATCAAGACTACTGAAGTCCTCTTGTTGATGGTTCTTTTCTTTCTCCTAAGAAGTGAAGTGCTGAAGACATTAGTGAAAGATGTCTCAAGTGTCAAGACGAAGACATTAGTGAAAGGTGTCGATCGTCCGTATTGTAGGCATTAGTGAAGGGTGCCTAGAAGTCAAGTCACAAGACATTAGTGAAGGGTGTCTTGGAGATCTAGTTGAAGGCATTAGTGAAAGGTACCTTAGATGTACATTCGATATGGTGTGTTTCGATGTACAAGATAGATTAGTCTTGGATCTAAGGATATTGATATCCTTGATGATGTTGTAATAAGGAGTTGGTCTCCTTTTGGATTAGTCATTGGTGTAGTGTTGGGTAATAGTTCCTCCATTGCAATGGAACTAGGTACTTAGCCTAGTACCTAATAAAGGGTAGGCGACGTTGTGGTAGGTGTGGTTCACCTTGGTGTGAAAGAACCCGGTGGTTAGCCTAGTACCGGAAAAAGAGTAGGCGACGTTGTGAAGGCTTCTCCGCCATAAGGAGATCGGTGTTGTGTAGTGATTAAGAACTCTCGAGTAGGTGACTCGGGGAGTGGAGTAGGGCAAGGAAGGTGTCCTTGTAGCCGAACCACTATAAATACTCGCGTTGTGGTTTTATGCTTCTTACTCTTTATCTTTTCATTACTTAGTTATATTTCTATATGTTTGTTTATCAACATCCAACACACATCCAAATAGATTTACATAAGTCGATCTAAATAATTAAAACGAGTTTTAATTGGCAAAACTATTCAACCCCCCCTTCTAGTTTTCCACAGGTAGAATAATAGCAGCAGTGGTTACTGCAATACTAGCAATGGATGCAGCAATACTGGCAGTTGTTGCCTGCACCCCTTCATTCTCCTTTTCTTCAACTGCAGCCTTTAAAGAATCATCTATTACTGGTTCTTTACCTTCCATGTGAGCCACACTTAAAAAACACATACGAAATCTAATAGAAACCAGTTCTAGATAGTAATCGCATCTCCGTCATCTCCGTCATCTATTTTCAAATTGAATCCGGCGTTGTTTATCTTCGCCATTGACTCTGGTATTGACTCTGTAATTTCTTTTTTTTGATTGAATCTGATTCAGTTTTTAACAACTTTTATCCGGCGTTGACTATCTCATGTGAATATGTTAATTGAATTTCATATTTATTTTTTTCACATGTGAAGATGTTAATTGATTTATTAGATAGTGTTTGTTTGTTACTTTTGACTATCTCATTATATGTTTTTTTTTTATTACATATCTATTTTTGCAATGATATCATAAAATCATAACATAAAATTTGATACAGTAATCTAGTACCTTGTTAATTAGATACATACTTATTATCTTACATACCAAATAAGTCCAAAATAGCACATTCTTAAACATATACAAAACACATTCATAATCCTAAAAATCATCAGCATCAGCTGCAACTTCTTTGAGTATGTTGATAAGCTTTTTGGCACATTTAACCATCTCTTGATACTTAGCTTTGACAACAGCATTATGATCTTTCAAATTCTTAAAACTGGTTTTCATCTCTTCATACTTCGCTTCAGCATCAGCATTATAATCTTTGTAAATCTTAAAATCAGCTATCGCCTCTTCACACGTTGCTTCCAAATTAGCATTATCATCTTCGATCCTCTTGAAACACGCTTTCATATCTTCATACTCACATTCATACTCTGGAAGTTGTTCAATCATTCTCTTCCTCTTATCAATCAGCTCTTGTTTCTCTCTAAAATTTCCTTCTATTGGGAAAGTCTTTCCCGGCTCACAAGCAATTACCATTCTCTTGAAACGGTCTATCATGTCTTTAAATAAAGAATCGTGCAAATTAGTACAATTCGGAGTGCATGTACCATCTTGACACAAAGAACACGGCATTTCGTAAATGATTGTCATGATTGATAATCTAATTGATCTAAATGTTAATTGACTAAAATATCATAATAGAAGTGAAAGGTAAATTTCACAAATGAAATGGTTTTTTTACTTTTTGTGTAGACAGCTATATTATTTATTGACAATTTGAATTGGTGTATAGTGTGAATAATCCAAAGTAACTGTAAGAATTGGTGTTTGCAAATAGGTTTTTTGTGGTCACCAAGAGTTAGAGTATCAGTGGCCTCTGCATTTTACTTTTTTTGACTTTTTTTTGTGAATTCTAGCATTTGGCTATTTTGTTTTCACCTGTTTAAAGGTAAGGATGTTAGTTGCTTTTTGGGAAATAGTTTTTGTATTTTTAAATCAATTTAATAATCTTCAACAATCAACATCCACACATTCCTCGAGCATGAGCAATGCATCAAGTCATAAAAGACTTGATGCATTGAATACAATTAAATGGTTGAGGTAAAAAGCTTTTGCAAAACCAACTATTCCACTGCAAAAAGCTTTTGCAATAACTTTTGCATATTTAATGTTGGGTGTAAAATGAAAGTTTAATAAATACAAAAGATTTTTGACAATAGCTTCAAACGCTTGAATTTTTACAAGTGTTTTTGTAAAAAGTCTTCTTCAAAGTTATTACCACAATGGAACAAGTCATTTGAATATCTTATTAGAATAGTAAAAAGTCTTTCATCAAGTTGCCATTGTGGATGCTTACCCTGGGTGATTTTCATCGAAGAATCTAAATAAAAAAATTGTTGTCCTTTTCTTCTTTTTTATAAACAAATCCAGGTTTGTTGTACTCTCCCGTATGTACTTTGTTACCTTATTCATTCATATATTTATAGAGTACATGAATATAAATAACTGTGCAGCTTTATATTTTATATTCTATTATTAAATATTTATTTAATTAAAAGTTATTGAAATTGTTATTAGGGTTTATGTTTTATAGGTTTGGTCACTATACCCCTTAAAGTCTAGTGGTTGATTCTAATTGTTATTAGGGTTTATGTTTTATAGGACATGGCAGAAACCAAAGAAGTCATATTTAAAGTTCACGACAACGAGAAATTTGAATTTAAGCCAATCCGATATGTAGGCGGTCGCCTTGCTGATGTCTGGTGTGTTTAGCTCCACCAGGGTTGCATTTACCAGGGTGCTTGATCATGTTTTCAATGATATTGGAGGGGGAAAATGGGTTTTATTTTATAGTGCACCAAATAAGGCACTCGAAGATGGTTTAACATTGTTGCACACAGACAATGACGTTCGACGAATGTATGACCTTGCGGATGAGAATGGATCCATGCACGTCTACATTGTGCACAAGCTACAGGCTTTGTCACAATTTTATTTCAAAAACATGGTATGGCAGGAAGAGGACGCTGGCATGCGGTGCGGTAGTGCAACACCTTTCAAAAGAAGGAAGCTAACAAAGCGTGTTTCTATCACGAAAACTGAAAGAGGGTTCGAGATCATAGAAAAAAGGGCTAGTGCACAAGGAAATGAAAGATTGTTGCAACAAAATCACTCACACATTTCTTTTAGCCAATAACAATAAGGTTACAACCAATCATATCTCAACACAACACAACACATGCCTTTGATGCATGGTTCCACCTGTTATGAATGTTTGTTGCCTTTAAAAAATAATTATGAATATGCTGCCAACCATGCGATAGTGCTTCTATGGCAAACTTAGTGCTGTTAGGTTTATGCTGTTAAGTCTATCCTTTATGATCATATGGTTAAGAATTATGGTTGCCCGATCGTACAACAAGTATTGCCCAATTATGGCATTTAGTTGCCCAGATTGCAAATTGGACGGTGGCCTGAGGTTCAAACGAAATTGCCCAATAACATAAACTTGATTGTCAGAATTTTCCTGTCTAGATAGTATATGACAATAACGGTTGCGTTTGCTGATTATAATAGCACAATTGGGGATAAATACGCACAAAAATACTAAAAACTACTACTACAAGAGTTAAAACAGTTGTTTTGAAAGTACAAATTAATTTTGATTCAATTGGGGATAAAGAAAATAGAGTTACAACTGCTAGGGAAAAACATAGTTTAGACCCACACAGATCATAATTCGCAACACCTAACAATCTGTTGCAATCAATTTTGAAATAAACATCAATGGTGCCCAACTCTTCTGCTGCAATTCACAACATGGTTGCGTTTTTGGAAGAACCAAAGGAGGCTACAGGGTTTGAACAAATTCTCAATTATGTGCATATGTGAATACGCAACCACTGCTACAGTTTATCCAACCACTGCTAGTGTCGCTGAAACCACCGCTAGTGTCAACGCAAATATCAACTTTGTTTCTGTTTTCCAAATGACTAGTTGAAGTTCAAATTTTAAAAGTGAAATTTAAAGCGCCGATATGAATGATTTACTTCAGTTTGTCAAACGTGCATAAGCAACATTTCCAAAACCAACAACAGATGTGGAAGCTACATTTTACCAAAAAAAAGTATATACAGACATAGCAAACTTTCAGTACAAAAAAGGATAATAAACCGATAAATTCAAACTGTTTGTAATTACGGATACGACTTATCCAAATACCAAAAAAGGAGAGAAAATCTGCAAGTAAATATTCACGTTCCTTCCCTAGAAATTTTATGACAAATCCAGCAGGAAAAATAGATGCCCAGGGTAGGAGCCTAGGCACGTGCCTACCCACAAAACAGTAAATGAGAATTAATGATACCGCGTGCAAGAACAGTAAAATCCTCGCTATAAATACGCGAGGTAAATAAAGGGAAAGCACATAAAAAAAACAACCATTCCTCCACCAACAAAAAACACCAAAGAGAAGTTGAAGATGTTAACAACCCGTTGCCCACGCACCGTCGGTTCCAAAAAGCCCATACATAGCCTAAACCTTTACCCCCCAAAACAAAAACATAAGCGCAAAGCAGATGCTGCGACAACTGAAACATGTTCTTAAATGACTACTAATAACAATTAGTCGTTTCTAAGACGACTAAATTGACCCATCTCCGCGACCATTCACAACATTTCTTCAACCAAAACCCGTGTCCATTGAGGTTTGTGGAAGCCTGCCCAGACCATATGGCGTACCAAAGGTGGGAGTTTAAACCGATTAGACTCTCATTAGCCATTTGGGATGTTCAATGTTCAGGCAGTTCCTTCTTAACCTCGCTCTTCCCGAGCGGAAGAATGAAGTACATCATGGGTATTGGGTCGAAGGAGTGATAGAATGTGCAAAGAGAGGCAAACAACACGGCTGAAAATTATGGTCTCAGTCCTCTGTTGATTGCAACCCGGCCCCTGAAGCAAGTGTACGTATACCAATCCTGGCAGATCAGGTTGGATAGACTGGGTTAAAGGTAAAAATGACGAGCTTGCGGGCGCCGGGATAAAATAAAGAGCAAACCACATAAAGAATTCACAAAAAAAATCTCATGCTAACGTGTAGGGGATGATTGGTGTATTTTGTGACAGTTCTCTCTCCTCACTCCAATTCAAACCTATCACGTCAGCGTGTGGATTTGTTTTTTGTGAATTCTTTATGTGGTTCTACCATTGCTCTAAAATAAAAGCTGCGCGGATGGAAAAGCAACCCCACTAAAAGCTCTTCCAGTACCGCGCAGAGGGGCGGATTTACACGGGAAACCCCTTGAGAGGCCTATCGAACTTCTCAGGGAATCCCATGGAAAAATACGGCCGCCCCACGAGGAAGCAAGCCACGGGAAATCCTTCAAGAAAATGATAGCAAACAAGAAGGATTCCACCCTCACAAGAGAGAGGCAAAATACCAACACCGTGAAGTCGCGTACCACTGCTAATGTAGTTTTTCACTGCTAGTATGATTGTGTCGGTTTAATATGTAACATTCTAGAATTTCTTGGCCGGGTAGGATGTTTTGTATTAGATAAGTATGCTAAGTATAATTATCCTGTAGAGTACATACTGTATATTGTAAAGGACTCCTTAGCCTATAAAAGGAGGTCCTAGGCTAGAGTTTGATATAACTTTTAGTCATATTTAGAGTCGATACACTTCAAGGTTGTAATCGCTAATACGATTCAGAGTATTCGTGTATTAATAATATATCCAGGTGTTTTATAGACCATAACTTATTGTAAAAACATCAACATCTTCACTTTGACGTAAGCACATAACGCTTCAGGTTATTAGATGTGTAGAGTGAGTTGATTATTTTGAGGTTTATGCGACTTTTCTAAACATCAAAAAATGGTACAATGCTTTTATGCTTGATTACTTAAATAAAATATCTGTAATTATAAAATGAATTGGTTGTATACTTACAACTGCTAGTTAATTTTTACTACTGCTAGTTATTCTGACTACTGCTAGTAAACTGAATAGGTTGTATACTCACAACTGCTAGTATTATACGCACAACTGCTAGTTATTCTAACAACTGCTAGTGATAGAAGTTGCCCTACGTACAACAGTTAGTTGCCAAATTGATATTTGGAAACAACTGCTAGTTGGCGAGATGAAATAAAAATGGATAATGGCAACGTTTCATACAGACGACAACCTACTACATATTACGATTACTACATAATTATAAGTTTAATGGTTACATATTATATAACCCCTTGATAAACAGACACACCAAACTTTCTGTACACAAATTTAATTGACACAGGGTATTCAACCCATATATAAAACTACAACCACTAGAACAATTTTACAACGGCTGTGACAAAAGATCGGGGGAGTTTCAACAGCTTCCTAGCGAACTCCCAATTCTTCTTGATATTATCATAACCATCGTCCATCAAATCGCTGGCCCTGATATACATTTTCTTTAACAACGTGGAACAAGCAAGTATAAACTTTATTATGTGTAATTCATTCTGTGATCTAGGAAAGGATTGAAAAATCACAGTCTGAATCTGCCCATGGCTAAATGTAGTTGTGTCTAAATCTAATGAACGTTGTTCCAAAGGTAAAACACTAAGCGTGTGTGCAGCCTGGAAAATCAAATAGTATTGAGATACAAAAACATGCCAGTTTATGGATGTTTATTTGATACGTATGAAATAAAGTATTACACTTACTCTGGTTTCCAGCATTTTCAAGTTTGGAGATCTGCGAATCATTTGGACGATGAGTGACATGATAACAGTCTCGCCAAAATCAACTCCTTTTAGATTCAGATTAACGAGGGATACAAATGGCAAAGGGACATACATCCTGGAATTACCATCACGCATCAACTACAACAGGTCGACTTTTGGGTTAGTTTCAAAGATTAAATGTCGTTAGAGTTACACATATATTTAACATTGTAAAATTAGAAGTGTAAATCTCAAAACGGTCTTACCATGCAATAGTCAAAATCCAATGTAAGGGTCTCAAGAGATCGAAGTCTGGTCAGGTGAAAGATATTGGATGCTATGATTGTCGTGACAACATTCGAAATACCGAATGAAAAATGTAACTTCTTCAAATTCCTAAGACTTGCAAGATTCCATAGTTTCATCCCGTTTGTACTCTCAACATCCAATCTAAGAGACTCAAGTAAGGGACAACCAGCAATTAAATCCCAAACTGTACCGGTTAAAAATTTGACTAAACAAAATTCTAAGCTCAGTAAATTTGGAAAAGTAGTAAAAAACACCAAACTAGGAAAATCACAACAATGAATTTCAAGATGTTTCAATTCAATACGCGCGTAAAGTTGGGTTGGCAATGTAACTGGTTGTCCATACCAGTTTCTAATTGTCAGGTCCTCAATTCCTTGCAGTGCCAAAAACATAAGCCAATCACGAATCTCTTCATAATTCAAGTCTTCCATTCCAGACAACGGTTTGGGATCTACAGAGAAGACAAACTTTTTTATGGGACCCGTAAGCTAATTTAAAAGTCTAGTAACATGCCTCCCATCAAACTTATATGTTAAATAATAAAAGAAATCCTCATCAATTATGACTTCGGTGAGCAAGGTCCACTTAAACCTCCAGTTTGTATATAAAATAGAGGTGCTCGCCGCTTCTTTTATTGGCAATCGATTCAAAATGTTACCGATCACTGTCTCTGGCATGTTGCTAATATAATCTCTCACACTGGTGATAACATTAGCTCGAAACGACATGGTTTTCAAGGAAATTTTGTTGGTTTTTTTAATTCTCGACAGGAGGCTTTGGATGAGGGTTGTTGATTTGCAATTGATGGTCAGAACGAGGGTGTGTTATTATGATCATTAAATGTGTTTGTTAGGTTGGTTCATTGATTCGCACGCCCAAGATACAAGCTTTTAAAATTTGGTTCATAAAATATTATGAAATGGTATATTTTAGTAAGCCATGGTAATATGGCAGACCTATTACACAATCAATGTGCTGTGAGCATCACTTATGCTAAAAAAGTCAACGTCTTCAGTTTGACGTAAGCACATAACGGCATCATGTTATCAGATGTGTAGAGTTACATTCATTTGAGTTGATTATTTTGAGCTATATGCGACATTTCTAAGCGTAAAAAAAATGCTACACTTCTTTTATGCACGATTACTTAAATTAAATATCTCAAATTATAAAATGAATTGGTTGTATACTTACAAATGCTAGTTATTTTTACTACTGCTATAGTTAATTTTACTACCGCTAGTAAAACTGAAGTGGTTGTATACTTACAACTGCTAGTTATTTTTACTACCGCTATACTTATTTTTACTACCGCTAGTAAAACTGAATTGGTTGTATACTTACAACTGCTAGTTATTTTTACTACCGCTATAGTTATTTTTACTACCGCTAGTAAAACTGAATTGGTTGTATACTTACAACTGCCAGTAATTTGGTTACTACTGCTAGCTATTTTAACCACTGCTTGTGATAGAAGACATCAACGAAATGATGCCACAGTCGTTAATACTGTTGTGTATGGCCGTGTTTTTGCTGCCCGTGTGTAGGTGCTGCTGATACCATTCTGGTGCCCTTGTGTAGGTGTTGCTCTTACTATTCTGGGCCTGAATAGGCACATAGTGGTTTAGTGTTGCTAGTATTAAACTTACAACTGCTAGTTAAATTGTACTAGTGTTGAATGGTAAATCTGTTATTTTCAAGTGTGCATAGTCACTAGTTGGTAGTTATTAGTTGATTGTAGAATACGAATTGTAACAACTAGAAGGACTCCTTGGTTTATAAAAGTAGTCAATAGGGAAACGAAGTTGCCCTATGTAAAACAGTTAGTTGCCACATTGTTTATTGGAAACAACTGCTAGTTCCCCAGATTAAACAAACATGTATAATGGGATAACAGAACATAGGAAATAGGAAATAGTAAATACGTTGACATACAACGTTTCATACAGACAACCTACTACATATTACGATTACTACATAATTATAAGTTTAATGGTTACATAATATATAACCACTTGATTTATAAAATTCACCAAGTACGCAGAAAAAGCTAACCACTCCATGCTTCCTTCCCATACAGACACCGTACTAAAACCACAAAGCTTCATTCCCATTAAGCATGATCCCTAACTTCTGTCGAACAAACCTGTTGAACATGAATATAATGGTGTAAGTTAAAAATAAAACATTAATAGAATGGTAAGTTAAAAATAAAACATACTATAAACAGCATGGTCTGGCTGATTTAACAAAAGAAGAGATTATTTGTATGGGGCGATGTAGAAAGATCCTGCATCTCCTAACATTCCCATGCAGACAAATAATTAAAGTTCTTTGTTGTACACAAATACCGACTGACCCAAATGATTGCCGCTGTATGCTTCGACTATTGGAGCTTGATCCTTTGTAAACCCAAGCAAACGAACCGAATATAGGGTAGGGATGGCGAATAGGCTTCTAAATGATTTTATGGAAGAACCATTGACGTCCAACAACCATCCGCAAAACAATGGAATATCTTCACCAATGATCGTCCCAGAAATCACTAGAGAGGTTCTAAGATCGAAAACATTGAATGGAACTGGGAGTTCATTTTTTAAAATCTGCGGTAGGTCTATAACTTTAAATTGGCTGGTTACCAAATCAAAAGAAATCAACATATAAATCTTGTAAATAACACCGTCCTCATTAGTTAACTTTTCACTCCCAGTCCAATAGATAAAACGACCCACAACTGCATGACTTTTACGTTTTAATTTGATAGTTTCCCGAGGAGGGTGGAAATTTTCAAGGATTGTCCACCTTAACGAGTTCAAAGAAAAGACAGACACATACCAGAAACCACTTTCGAAAACAGGATAGGAGACCTTCACGATCATCGGGTCAAGAGTGTCCGGACGGACGGCAAAACCAAAGCAAATCTTTTGAAGTTCGATTTGATGCGTGTAAAGCGGGACAAATACTGCAAGTGATTTTTTGATTGTCGGGTTCCAAATAACAGTCATTAGATTAGAACCATAGACAAAACACCAAAGACCATTAGAATTGCCAACTGTATTCATAGATGAAAGCATTAAATCTGTATTAAGTGGCGTAGCGATTAGCTGTTCATCTAAAGCTAACATAAAACCTTTGTCACCCATATCGAATGTTAGCGTAAATAAACACTAATCATTACGACGAACACCGTAATTAAAGATGAAGCTTCCACAATCTATACTAGCCTTCCATAACTTACAAACACTACGTTGCTGGAGTATAGACTTAGGAGGTAGCCTACGGATGATATCTAGTTGAACATCCAGTGGGATATTGTCAGACATATTTTTTAAACAAAAGCAGAAAGATTAGGATAAAGATATGAAGTCAATAGACCAAAAGAAGAAAGAAAGATTTTGTTAAACAAATTGTATTGAAGAAAGTGATTGGAACAGAAGACATTAAAGGACATGTACCGTGATGTACTTTTGGGCAACCAAATATTATATTATGCTATATAGCAAATATTAATAAAGTATACATAACCAATATAGAAGTGGTTTGCAAACCATAGCCGTTTTTGTATATGTGCACGAGTATTTACAAAAGAAATGTCGTTGATTTAAAAAAAAATTATAATAATCGACTAATATATAACACAAGTAAAAATACATATAGTAAAAGTTGAAAGAAAAAGACTTCACAAGTGAACATTTGACAATAATTATGGGTCAAACGGACATTAAGGATCGTACCTTGAAAGACGGCTATCAATTTGTGCATTCAACTTTGTGGTTTGTTGGATCGATGTACTCTAACCAAACTAACTTAAATAGCTTGTTTAAGGTTTAACAACCTCGTATAAATCCTAAGTTATTAACAAAGAAACACTGAACAAACTCTATTAAGTATGCGGAATTTACTTAACAAAGCTAAGAAGAATAACTTTTGTTATTAACTCTAAATCTGCTTATTATGCAGATACTTCAACAACTCTAAGAATATCTAACTTCTCTAAAACTCTAAATAATAACTTGTAAGCAATCGTCTCTCTAATGACTTATGAACTCGTACTTCTAATGCCAATCTAGGGGTCCTTTTATAGGCTCAAGGATAACCCTAGTCGGTTTACAATTTGTATCCTTGTACGACAAGTAACCTAATACAGAATATTCTAGAGTTACAATACTTTCTATAAACGAATATAACAGTTCTTTGTTCTTGCAGTACTTTGACTTTCATGTGCAGTACTTTGACTTTATCTTTAGCAGTACTTTGACTCTTTGACTTTTTCCAGTACTTTATCAATCTTCAGTGCTTTGTCAATCTTCAGACTTTCATATCCCAACAATCCTCCCCTAACTTGAATTCTACTAGCTTGACTTCAAGTTCCTTTGTGAATTTATTTTTAACAGCTTCATCTTTAAGGACATATTGTTTCTTAGTCTTTGGATTGTATCTCTGTAATGTCTGTGCTTGTCAAAGTATCTCTAGAATTATTCTTTTACAGCATCATCCAGCAAGCTCCATCTTTTCAGCAACACAGCAACATATGACAATTTGTACATTAATTCAGTTTAAGTTGCATACTATTCTCATCACTTCCAGGTGTGTTAACTCTTGTGAGAGGTGAATCATTGAAAATTTAATGGATTTAGATCTCTTTACCAAAGCCATTAACTCTGGAGTAGCCAAATGTTTTGGTATGTAAGACCATGGTACATTGATAACCATATGATTTTTAGCAAATCATCAGCTATCAACAGATTTGAATTGTCTTTACCAAAAGTTGTACCCTTCTGGACTAGTTAGTTCTTTTATCTAATGGTGAACTAATTACCAATAATGGTTTTTCCACAGCCTTTACCACAAGCCATTTTCTTGTGGGCTAGCCAACTCTTCACATTAACTGATATGGTGAGTTGATTACCATACAACTTATTAGCAAGTTGTCAACTAAAAACAGATTTGAAATATCTTTACCAGTGCCGTTTGCTCATGGATTAGTCAATCCTTTTGTAACCATGGTGGATTGATGACCTATTGATGTTGCCATCTCAAAAACCATTTATTTTATTCAACCCTTGTTTCAAAATATTTGTTACTTAACAAAAAGGTTTCTTTCAAAAATCACTTAACTGGTTAAAAAGCTGCAAGCAGTTCTTTGATGAAAGTACTGTTTGATCAGCAGTACTTTGAATAAAGTACTGATTTATCAAAAATAATTTATTCAAATAAGATTCATACCAGTCATTCATCCTCATCAGCAATAGTAGTCCAGTTGATAAACAAATTGATAACCATGCAAGCAATTTCATTATCCTCTTCTACTTCCATTCCATGCTCTAGCATCCTTCTCATAATCTCAACTGTAAGAGGGTATCTTCTATTTGCAAACATGTGTATCATTGTACCATTTTCCAGCTCTAAAACATGAACACCAGACTCTTCAAAGAATCTCCAGCAGACAATTTCCCAATTCTCTTGATTCTTCCAAATATCATCAGTGCTTTGTTCTTCAGTTTCCCATGCAGTTGTGAGATCTCCAAGTAAAACTAAACCAATCCCTTCTAATGGATTATGTTCAAAGTAAGCTTTCACCACATGATATAAATAGAATAGATCCACTCTATCTATAATGTGCAATAAATCCCATAATCTGTTGAATACTCTGAAACTTTCATCTTCTTTATGAAATATCAGATAATCTCCTTCTTTGGATTTCACAACTTCAAAAGCACTAATCTGAGATCTGTTCATCTTCATGTCAGCATCTTATTTGGAATATTCAAAATCTACTACTCTGAGATAATTTCTTAGTTCATCCCTAGTCTCAGATCTTAACTCAACTTTTTCTTTCTTTGAGAACTGAACATCTTTAACTTCAGTTTTCCTTTTTCTTTTTAAACTCTTCTTCCTTTCTGCTTCAGTCCAGGTAGCTTCATCTCTAAAATCTTTGATGCCTTCAACATGTTTCTTATAAGCTTCCCTAGCAGCATCATACAATCTTTTCATCTCAAAATAATTAAACCTTTGCAATCCTTTATACCCTTGACTTTTAAGATAAGGCATCATAGCATTTCTGTCTTTAGCTTTATTAGGTCTTCTTGGCATAAATCTAACAAGAGTAGGTGATCAGTAATGGTTCACAGCTTCAGCATCCAATTCTTCTTGTATTTTCCTAGCTGCTTCTTCATTAATTGCCTCTTCATTAGTAACTTCAGCCACTACTTCAGCATTAAGTTCTTCTTGTACTTTTCTAGCTGCAGCTTCATTCCTAGCAATTTCAATTGCTCTAAGATCTGCCAAAGTTAGCTTTTTCTTCTTAGTTTCTACCAGAACACCCTTTCCTTTATCTTTAGGATCAATTTCAGGTTGAGAAGCTCTTGGTTGTTCCTCTGCAACTTCAGAAATAGTAACACCACCCCTTGGTTGTGATAAATCTTGCAAAATTACAGTAATGAACTCATCATCACTTGCAGTATAGATAGGTTTGAGTGTAGCTTCCTCCTCTTGTATAACAGTTGAGGGACCAACAACTTCTTCATGTACAGTTGTTGAAGGAACAGCTTCCTCTTCAAAGTCCAACAACCTTGGTGTTAACAATTCTTGCTTGTAGGATCCTTGTAGAAAAGCAGTACTTTGATTTTCAGTACCTTGATCATCAGTACTTTGAACTTGAACTTGCTCTTCAGTATATTGAATGATCTGTTCTTCAGTCTTTTCATGTTCTTCAGTACCTTCAGGTTCATTCTCCTTAACATCTTCTTTCAAATTCTCTTCTTCTAAATTCCTCCCCAATTGGATAGAAGATGGTTGGTGAACCTTTTGGCGTTTACTTATCTTAGGCTGCCTTTGCTCTTTCTTCTTTGATTTGACCCATATACGATGATGTTGAACCAAGGGCCAAACAAAATTTTTGAGCCGTCAAAACTTGAGCTTCAATTTCTTAATCTGCTTAGCTTGAGCCTCAGTAGTCTTTTTCAACTTAACCAACTCCCTTGTCAAAACATAATTATCCAATGTTAATTCTTCAGGGGTTATGGTATGTGAATCATCTCCTTGAATTGGTGAATGTTCCTCTGGTTGAGAAGCAGGAACAGATCGTTGTGGAGATGGAGAAGGTGAAACTGCAACATCTTCTTGAACTTCAGTACTTGGAGAAGCAGTACCTTGTGGAGATGCAGTACCTTCTTGAGATGCAGCACTTTGAGAAGCAGTACTTGCAGATGCAGTACCTTCAGTAGCTTCATCTTCTTCAGCATCAGCTCTAACAGCCTGAACAACTTCCATCATAGAAGTAGTTAAGGGGGTATCCCTTCCAGTGAATTGATCACTCTTCCTAGCCATAAAGGTGAAAATTTTGGCTTGTTGAACCACAACAGGTAAAAGATCTGTTGGCTTAGCAACATCAGAAAGTTGTTTATTGAGGAATACTTGAACAAATCTTGGATACATTGGCCACTTTGAACCATGAGTGATGTGGGAAAGCATTCCATCAAGAATGAGCCTTGAGAAATTAAAAACACGATATGTAGCCAAGCCCACAATAGCATATGCTATATTTGATCCAAATTGCTCCCAAGAAGTACTTTTTGCACTAATACAGTGAAGCAACACATGTACTAAAAACTTCCATTGAGGGCAAAAGAGTTGTTTCCTAAATTTTTGTTCATTTAAAGACCCTTCATAACCAATATGTCCAAAAGTATCCCAAATCAACTGTTTATCAAACCGAATAGCCCCATCTTCATCATTAAACAATAAGTCTTCTCTAATGGAGGCTTCAGTAATCTTCACAGTTCTTCCAGCAACTGTAGCTCTAATATAAAATTCATCATTCTCCATATTTTCCATAGCAGTAGCCCAAAAATCTTGAATCCAAGGCTCAATTATATCTGGCTCTACTAAAAGAGCATAACTGATTGGCGATCCAGTAAGATAATCAATGATATCATGAAAAAGTGCATTCGCTTCAGTCTTATCTAATTTAGCCACCATATTGTGCTTTGAAACTGTAGGACGATTCGCCATTGTTGAGTATGTGAGCACAATAAGAGATATAATCGAATAATATAGAGGTGATGAGAGAAATATGGAAAAGATTCTAAAGTATCAATATGAGAGGGAAAATCGGAGAGTAGTTATTTATAGGTGAGATTTAAAAAATCACAGCCATAAATACCAAAGTTACCGTTAGAATTAATTACCCCTCAATATTACCGTTGGAACAGTACGTTAATAAGACAAACAGTACTTTCCACGTATGCAGTACTTTCCCAAGCAGTACTTTCCAAGCAGTACTTTCATAAATAACAGTACTTTTCCAAATTCCTCTGTATAAGCTAAGTACACATAAATATCCTCCCCTCAAGCAATGCACAGGACTATACTAATACTAAATAGTCCTCCCCTTAAATGTAGCTCAGTAGTTAATCATGCCAATGCTCACCACCAAGTGATTAAATCTTGAAACATCAAAGCCTTTGGTGAGTAAGTCAGCTACATTATCATCTGTGTGAACCTTAACCACATTAATGAGCCTGTGCTCATAGCAATCTCTAATAAAGTGATGCCTAATCTGTATGTGCTTGGTCTTGGAATGATAAACTGGATTCTTCACAATACAAATGGTACTCTCATTATCAATATTGATAGGAGTATTCTTGAAATTGAACCCATAGTCCAAGAGTTGATTATGCATCCACAAAATTTGTCCACAAAGAACTTGCAACAGCTACATATTCAGCTTCAGTAGAGGTTTTTGCTGCAATTGTTTGTTTCTTACATTGCCAGGAGACTAATCTTCTTCCAAGATATTGGCATCCACCAGTTGTTGATCTTCTATCATAGTTATCACCTGCATAATCACTATCTGAAAAAGCTTCCAAGTGAAAAGGTGACTCTTTTGGATACCACAACCCCAACTTAGGTTGTTGTTTCAAATAACAAAAAATTCTCTTTACTGCATTCATGTGAGAGATCTTTGGTGAGACTTGATATCTTGCACATAAACAAACTGCAAACATGATATCAGGCCTTGATACAGTAAGATACATAAGAGAGCCAATCATTGATCTGTATAACTTGACTTCAACAGGTTGTCCATCTTCATCTTTGCCCAATGAATTGATAGATTTAATAGGTGTAGTAACAGTCTTCATATCATCAAAATTGAACTTCTTAAGTATGTCAGTAACATACTTGTCTTGACTTATGAAAATTCCTTCTTTTGACTGTTTAACTTGAAGTCCCAAAAAGAATGTTAACTCTCCCATTGAACTCATTTGAAATTCCTTCTGCATCAGCTGCTCAAACTCCTTGACCATGGACTGTTTGGTAGCCCCAAAGATGATATCATCAACATAGACTTGAACTAACATGATATCCTTCTTGTCTCTCTTGATAAACAAAGTCTTGTCAATAGCTCCCCTTCTGTAGCCATGTAGCAATAAGAATGTAGAGAGTCTCTCATACCAAGCTCTAGGTGCCTGATGAAGGCCATAAAGAGCCTTAACCACCTTGTAGACTTTGTTTGGATGTTTAGGATCTTCAAAACCAGGAGGTTGTTTGACATAAACTTCCTCTGTAATCTTGCCATATAAAAAGGCACTTTTGACATCCATCTGGTAAACCTGAAATCCCATATAAGAAGCAAAAGCAAGAAATATTCTAATAGCTTCAATTCTTGCTACAGGAGCAAACACTTCATCATAATCTACTCCTTCTTCTTGTCTGTAGCCTTGTGCTACTAACCTTGCTTTATTCTTGATAACATTACCTCTTTCATCTCTTTTGACTCTGAAAACCCATCTGGTTCCAATAACTCTCTTCCCATCTGGAAGTTCACATAAAACCCAGACTTCTTGAAGTTTAAATTGAAGAAGTTCTTCCTGCACAGCTTCAACCCAGCTTTCTTTAGTCAAATCTTGAGCAATATTCTTGGGTTCCTCTTGAGAGATAAAACAAGTAAATAGGCAGGTTTGATGGTCCTTATAATTCAGCCTGTTTTGTTTATACACAAAGCTAAGTAAAGCATTGTGAGGTGTTGAAAAAGTCTTAGCTTTGTGTCTAGTCATCACTCCAGAAGTAGAAGGACCAATGATTTGATCAGAAGGATGATTCTTATGAATTCTTAAGCTTGGAGACTGTGGAACTCCATAAGTATCCTCCAAATTGGTAACATCAGCATCTTTATTGGAATCTGAGAAAATACCTTCATCTTCAAACTCATCATCAGTTTCCTCTAATCTAGGCATGGTAGGATCATCCAAATCATCTAAAGTACTGTCAACTGGTGCAGCAGTACTTTGTTCAAAAGTACTATCCAAAGTACTGTGAGAGTACTCTGCAATCTTGTTCTTCTTCTTTGCCTCTTCATAAGCTCTTCTTTGTTCATCAGTGTAAGAATGGGCTAAAACATCTTGAAGAAGCATTTGATTAAGTTCCTCTTGAATAGATTGATCCTTAGCAGACAATGAGGATTGTGGTGCAACAGTACTTTGCTTAGGAGCATCAGTACTTTGCTTTGGAACATCAGTACTTTGCTTTGGACTAACAGGATCTTCACTAGATACAGCATCATGTCTAAGATGAACTCCATGAACAACATATTGTAAGTCTTCTCCATCATGAACAGGCTGATTTTCTTCTCTAACAGGTACATAGTTCATAGAGGGACTTAAAACTTCAAGATCAAACATCCAATCAGGACCTTTACCTTTCTCATTAACTTGATCTTCTAAAAACTCAACATGAAGACAATCTTGAACCTTCTTAGTGACTCTATTGTACACTCTAAATCCCTTACTGTTGGTACAATAACCCAATAAATATCCTTCTTCTGACTTGCCATCAAACTTTCCCAGATTATCAATTGTGTTTAAAATAGTGAGAGGGCAACCAAAAGGCTTCATAAAACGAATGTTGGGTTTGTTTCCCATCAGCAACTCATAAGGTGTCTTCATCTGTGGTTTGGTGACTGAGACTCTGTTAAGTACATAGCAAGCAGTACTTACAGCTTCAGCCCAGAATTGAATAGGTAGTTGGGAATCTGCTAGCATTGTTCTTGCTGCTTCAATCAAAGTCCTATTCTTCCTTTCTGCAACACCATTCTGCTGTGGTGTTCTTGCAATGCTGAACTCCCTCTTGATGCCTTTGTTTGCACAAAATTCATCCATAAGCTTGTTCTTGAATTCAGTTCCATTGTCACACCTAATACCTCTAACCTTGAGTCTCAATTGGTTTTCAAGTGATATTATGAGAGTCTGAATAGCATCAAAAGTATCATCCTTAAATCCCAAAAAGAATACCCAACTGAATCTACTACAATCATCTGTAACAACCAAGCAGTACTTTTTCTTGTTTAAACTTGCCACAGAGACAGGTCCAAACAAATCCATATGTAACAGCTCCAAAGGTTCTCTAATAGTCCTCTCCTCAAGCTTCTTGCATGAAGCTTTGTGTTGTTTATCTTTCTTGCATGCCAAGCATAAATGATCATTCTTGTAAGTCTTTGAAGGTAAACCTCTAACTAAATTTCCTTTGACCAGTTTGTTGATATTCTTGAAATTAACATGGCCCAATCTTCTATGCCATTGATGTGCCTCTTCAGTTGTTGCTTTAGCCACCAAACATGTGGCTCTCCCATAAGAATGTAGACTCTTCATGTCTAAGCTATACACATCATTTGTCCTTGGTACTCTAAGAACTACCAAGTTATCATCAACAGGCTTGAAGGCAGGGGAAAGAATGAGACATTCTGTGTCAGTGAATAACACAGGATGCTTTTTATCATAGATTTGAGAGACTGACAATAAGTTAAACTTAAGCTCCTTTACATATCTAACATTCTCAAAATCAATACGCCCTGCTTTGATAGTTCCTTTTCCAGTAATCCTTCCTCCATTGGGATCATTCCCAAATGCAACTCTTCCTCCACTAATAGATCTAAAATCAGGCATAATCTCTTTGTCTCCTGTCATACTTCCAGAGCAACCACTATCTACAATCAGATGATCTTTAAGCTCCTCTTCTGGGTTGCCCTGCACAAAAAGAAAAGAGTTAGTGATCTTTAGGAACCCAAGCCATTACTGACTTGTGTTCCCCTTGTGGAGTTACAAACTCAAATTCTTTGAGTATGTAATTTCCACTATTTTTCAAAACATGATCCAGAATTATCTTTTGATTTTTAGCATGTGGATTTTCAAAACTTTCTGGTTTTTCAACACAACTCTCTTTTACAAGTTCATTCTCTTTTTCTTGTATCACAAAAACATCTGATTCACTTTTTGTTGAAAGTATTGTTTGTCCCTCTGCAGTACTTTCCCTCTTAACCCATTCTGTTTTAACACTTGGTTCTTGTGATCTAGATCCCCTATGTGAATTGTAATACCTCCTAGGTTGATAGTAATGAGATCTCCTAGGGTTCCTATTCCAAAGAGTGTGATCAGTACCTTGTTTTGGCTGAGCAGTACTTTGAGAAAGTATTGGTCCAGAATTAACAGTACTTTGGAAAGTACTGTGAGATACTAAAGGTTTTGAAAAAGGTCTACTCTGGTGTGGGTATCTATGATCTGGTGAGAAATTTCTGTGATTGACCCTATTTGAATTATTCCAGACTGGTTTGTGCTCTCTAGGTTTCTGGTTGGCAGACCTGTTCTTTGGAAATTTGCTAAGGTATTTTGAGTGATGTTCACAATCCTTGATTAAATGAGTAGGACTAAAACACACAAAACACAGTTTTTGACCCATACTTCCAAAGTGATTTCTTCTATGTCTATGACCAAAACTATTGTGCCTTCTTGGTGAATGATTAAACTTGTTTTGACCAAAGTTATCCCAAAAAGGTTTAGCAGTACTGTTTTGAAAAGGTTTTCCTGAAGGTACTGCTTGTGGAGCAGTACTTTGAGTTGAAGGTACTGCTTGGCTTTGAACATTGTTTTCAGTAATCTCTTTGGGGTTTTCAGACCTAGATTGACCAAGTAACTTTTTCCTAAACTCTAGACTTTCTACTCCAAAACGAGAAACATCAGGCCTAATGGGTTGATGACTTCCAGTGGGATGGGGAACTGCATGATAACCATTATCTTTCTTATACTCAGGAGGTGGTTCACTAATTGAATCCTCATTACTAGATGTGTCTACATAATTAATGAGTTCATCATCACTAGTGGTTATATCCTCTAGGTCATTATCAGTTTGATTCTCTTCTATGTTATCAAAGTCCATTCCAAAACCTAAGCTAGTTTTAATATAAGCTCTTCTCTGTTTTTGAACATAAGTAACATGTGACAGACCCGACTCACCCCAAGCAGCAAACTTAGCTAACAAATCATCTCTTTCCTTAGTTAGTTTCTCTATTTCAGAAATTTTACAGTTTAATTTCCATTCACTTAGTTTTAACTGATAATCCTGTTGTGCATATTTTTCAGCCCAAGCTACTTCATTATTTTCATGTGTTAAGATTTTAGCTTCCATAGATTCTAAGGTTATTTGGTAACCAGCTACCTCAGACCTAGCCCTATCACAATTATCTCTTTCAATCACATAACTGCCAAGTAATTTGTGATAAAAATCATGACAATTTGAGCATACCTCAGAGATAGGGGTGAACTTGGTGAAGTAGCCACCATTGCAAGTTGAACAGGATCCTCTTCACTTTCCATGCTCCAATCAAATTCTCCTAGACAATCTCTGGATTCCAAATCAGATGTTCGGTTCCTCATCAAAAGCAGTGCTCCAGTCCAATTCTTCCACAGACTCTTCAGCTACTTCTTCCACTGCTACCATACAGTAAGTCACCGGTTCATTATCAAACTCTTCACTCCAGTCAACTTCTGATAACTTCTCTTGAGCAACCAAAGCCTTTGTTTCAATAATTGGAATTTCTTTGAGCTTTAACTTTGGTTTCTCAGATGTCCTGTTTGCTTGATACTTAGCAAACCCGCACTCCCTTGCAAAGTGTCCAGTCTTTTGACAATTGAAGCATTCAATTTTGGATTTGTCAAAAGTTATTCCCTGTTTTGGTTTGAAATCAATGCTTTTTCCTGTCTTCTTCATATACTTCTTAATCCTAGCAGTGATCATAGAAACTTGTCACCTGATATCAATTTCTTCAAGTGCATCTTCTTCAATCTGTGCTAGATCTTCTTCATAAGTGACAGGTAAACTAGCTTGTTGTGCAAAGAAGGAGCACACAACTTTATCTGAGTGCATAGTAGTAGTTGGTGGGGCTTGCTGAGCATAGGTGGGGGGTGTAAACAGCAGTACTTTGAGCAATAGTACTTTGAGGAGAAGCAGTACTTTTGGTTGAAGTACTGCCCTTCTTTTCAAATGACAGAAAAGCAATACTGTGTGATTTAGAACTGGTTTGACCATTCATCTCATGCTCATACACCTTCAGTTGATGGTAGAGATCATCAAAGTCCATGACATCCAAACCTAGTTGTCCTCTGATCATTGTAGCAATCACATGCCATGAAGATGGCAAACTCCTTAGAAACTTCAAATTAGCATCTTCAACTGATACTTATGTCTTGTATAACTCCAACATGTTGAGGAGATTTTGAAACCTATCATATGCAGCATCAAGACTCTCTCTTTCACCAACTGTGAAAGTTTCAAACTGTTGCTTCAGCAGATTTCTATGCATCTTCTTAGAAGCTTCATTCCCTCCAAATCTTGTCTTGAGAGCAGCCCAGAGCTGCTTAGCATCTTTAGCATCATGAAATTTGAGAAGATGACCATCTGGAATGGCAGACAAGAGAATGTTGAGTGCCTTCTCTTGATTCCTTAAGGTTGCTTCTGGTAAGACTGCCTTAGGTGCTTTGGGTTGTCCAGGAACATCAATAGGTTCTGGAACTTCTTCATTACCATTAACAATTATATTCCATAGAGCATGGTCGTAATGGCAATGTCTTGCCTCATCTTCATACACCATAGATCATATTCGCCTTTCTTGATGACAGGAATCCTCATTGAGGTGAAGGAAGGTGGTGGAACAGTAATCACGACATCTTTAGATTTTGTTGTAGTAGGGTTTCTTCACATAAGCTCTGATACCACTTGTTGGATCGATGTACTCTAACCAAACTAACTTAAATAGCTTGTTTAAGGTTTAACAACCTCGGATAAATCCTAAGTTATTAACAAAGAAACACTGAACAAACTCTATTAAGTATGCGGAATTTACTTAACAAAGCTAAGAAGAATAACTTTTATTATTAACTCTAAATCTGCTTATTATGCAGATACTTCAACAACTCCAAGAATATCGAACTTCTCTAAAACTCTAAATAATAACTTGTAAGCAATCGTCTCTCTAATGACTTATGAACTTGTACGTCTAATACCAATCTAGGGGTCCTTTTATAGGCTCAAGGATAACCCTAGTCGGTTTACAATTTGTATCCTTGTACGACAAGTAATCTAATACAGAATATTCTAGAGTTACAATACTTTCTATAAACGAATATAATAGTTCTTTGTTCTTGCAGTATTTTGACTTTCATGTGCAGTACTTTGACTTTATGTTTAGCAGTACTTTGACGCTTTGACTTTTTCCAGTACTTTATCAATCTTCAGTACTTTGTCAATCTTCAGCACTTTTTGAGTGGTCCAGAAGTATTCAAGCATCCGTTCACGGTAAGCTAAAGCCCAATCTGCATCGGCTGGTCTAAACAGCCACATCAAATCAACCCATACATCCAAATGCTGCGGACATATAAAAAGTACGTCCAAACGGCCCTTTTAGACTGAAAATAGTAGATATAAACTTCAAAAGCTACTTGAAAAGCTTAAGATAAGATATAAAAGCTTAAAGGTTAGAAGTACTTGTATGCTAGAGAAAATCAATTCAAACAATACCTTAAATATTATAGAAAATAAGTCCTAACAAGCTATAGTTGCTCCATTTGCAAATCAATGTCACACATTCAGAACACCATTCCTCCTAAATATATCTAGAGTATAAAAGAAGATATAATAATTTAGATACAATAATCAATACCGAGCCTGAACCTAGAGTATAAAAGAAGATATAATAATTTAGATACAATAATCAATACCGATCCTGATTCACATGTTTTTTAGCAGAACGTAATTGCATCAAATTAAGAAATTTACAAAACCTGATTTTCGGTTTAGGGGTGATAACCCTAATTTTGACTTTCATCAAGGGAATAACCACAAATGCAAATTTAACTAAAATTACAGATTAAATCGAAGATAAAACACATTAAGTTGATAATAATAAAAGATTGTGTTTTGATACGAGCAATTTTGAGAGGATTCCTTTTTTGACACTTAATTAGATAATAACAAAAAATTTCTTCAGGTGATTTGAATTACCTGTAACAAGAACAGACCACCGCAGAAGAAGGTTCAGTTGTGTGGTGGTGCCGCCGGATGGTGGTGGCGTGTGTGGAGGTGCGGCCGGATGGTGCTGGCGTCGGGTTGTTGGGTGGTTGTGGTGGTGTTAGTTTTGATGGTTTATGTGGAGGACAAGAGGTGTGTGACTGTGTGAATCTGTGTTTTGTGTGGGCGTTTGATTTTTTTTTTAAATGTAAAATGACAAAACTATCCTCGTGTATAAATACAAGTTGCCCAAAAAATATAAAGATGCCCAAATAACAATACAAGTTTCCCAAAAAACAATACGTTACAATACATGACATATACCTTCAAAATACATACTTGTGTCATAAGTTGTCGGACACATGGCAGCCCCTGGTTGGGTCCAAGAAAATCGGTGGGCAACCGGTCTATTTTCAAATTTTAAAAGGGCGTGGTTCAGAAACTGATAAGCCTCAGAGCGCCTGGTCTATTTGACTAATTTTCCCTTTGTTTTGAGTATATATGCATCAAGGGCAATTATTAACCCACTCATCATGTCTACTTATACACCAAAACAGAGCCTCGTAGTGATGAATAAATATAAGCTGAGCATATCTAATCATTAAACTAATAACTTTCATATACTTTTAGCAAAATGTCACGACAAGGAACCACAACCCCGATCTTGATTCAAGCCAAGAAAGCACCATCAAGCTTACGATGTAGACTATAGACCTCATTAGGCGGTGGTGTCAATCTGTGTCTCTGCATCGTTCCACCAATGTTTGAAAGGCTTTGAGTTAAATTGTTAGCATGAAATTTGTAACCCCCAGGTTTTGCAAATGGTAATCCTACAACAAAAGGATCCTGGACATGTGCCTCCAACATTATCTCTAATTCTTGACCCGTTAACCGAGCCTTTGTGACATCTCGATTACACCTTCCTGGTCACAATTTGCACACGCAACAACCTGTTTTCAGATTTCAATATTACAATAAGTAAAGTATATACAATGAGATCTAACCGAAGTGACAATTATACAACAACGACGGGTAAAATTAATAAGTCTGGATAATTGGTTGAATGGGTCGGACCGGGTTTGTTTACCCCTTAACACTTATTGTCTGTTTTCCTTCAAAAATTATACATACATCGATGGCATTATTATGCTTAAAGTAATAATCTAAACCTGAATTAAAATAACTTAGGAGCTTGTATGCACAAAAAATATACTTCTTACAACTTTCAACTTTCAACCCATTTGCTTGTAATTATATTCTTGATTTGACATGCTTGGGATAAGAAAAACAACCCATGTTGACCCATAAATTATAGCCATTTGTATCACAACTCACAAGTATTATGATTCATTATTTTAAATTACATTATTAATTGTTAACACTACATCCAAACAGCCCTTAAGTCATGTCATATAGGCAATACTATTATAGGAACATTTAAAAAGTAAATAAAATGATCAAACTAACCTCAATTTCTTTAGAGTTAAATACGATCCTTTCGCAAGCTGTGTCCCAAGAGCAGCGAAATCAATCACTAAAATAGGTCGCGTCTGATGGTGTATTCTTTAACAGGTCATACAACCAAATTACTATAACTTACTTAACATAAAAATATAAACAATATTCAAAGTCGACCCAGGTTTATATATAGTGTGCAAATAATTAATATTATCTTAATCAAATTCATGTTATGGCTAAACTATCATAATTATATAATCAAGTAAATAATGTACCTCAATTATTGCAAAATGGATTTTTTTTCAGGTGATGAAGAGTAGCTTGGATCCTACCTTCATAGCCTTGTACAAATTACCCTAATGTACTTGAGTGTTTATTCTAGATCAAGTCCAACTTCAAAAGCCAGAAATTAAACCATTTTTTAGGGTAGGCTTCTTGGATTCAAAGAACCCCCATAAGCAAGTCCAAACATCCCTTATAAGTATTCATTCTGATAAGCAATCATCTCAAGCAGCCCCTATCTTATAAGTATTCATTCTGATAAGCAATCATCTCAAGCAGCCCTTATAAGCATATTCAATAAGTAATCCTAAAGACACTCTAAAAGTAGTTATTTCAATACGTAATCCCAAACACCCAGTGCACTCAGTTTTGGAAATGCAAACAACCCCCTAAAAGTAGTTATTCTAAAAGTTATCCCAACCTACCCTATAAGTATTTTTTCTTCCGAGCAAACCCAAACAACCCCTTATAAGTAATCCCAAACAGCCCATAAACTGAGTGACCTTTAAAGGCAGGCATAATGATGTATGTTGAACTATTAGCTACACATACCCACTACCAACGCGCCCTTATTTATTAGACCAAGCTTTAGCAGTTTTGCTTATTTTCCATTTTAGTTTAATTCTGGCTTATTTCAATAAGCTACTTTTCCAATCTTATTTTTCCTGGATCCAGCATATCATAAAAATACTTTTGTAACTGAATGTTATGACTTGGTCATATCACAAACTTATACTGAAGTGAACGACAAATAAAATACGTACTACCTGATATACCAGTATGTACAGTTGCACTTTTTCAAAGACTCGAGTGGCATTGGGTTTTAGTCTGTTAATCCCTTCTTTTGAGGTAACAACATACATCCCAACAGATTAAATATTATAACTTTTGTCTTTATTCAAATTCTATAAGAAAACTCCCATTGTCCAGCCATGATGTTAGTTATCATAGTGGATCCATAATGTCGTATGTCAAAGCTGAAAAATGGTCACTACAATGGAAACCATCAACTTGCAAACAGATCGTCAGCCTGGCATTTTTTTCTTCCATAAATGGCATCTGTACTTGTTTACCAGAAGTAGGTACCTTTATCACTTGAGTCATATACCAATAGATAGTAACGTCCATCCCATTTTTTAGTTTACATGTAGGTCTGTAGTGCCCCTTCCTTTTTCCTAATGCTACAATCTACTGTCATTAAACTATTGCTGATATCTGGTGCCTAAGTATAAGTGCATAACTCAACATAGCATGCATCAAAATATCGTAGATCCTGATTAGTGGTGTATGACATGTATCTAATCATAAGCCACATGCAGATAGCTTTAGGTATCATATATGAAATGGTCATTAGTAGTATACCAACACATATCCATATAGTGGTGCTTGGATTTGATAAGACATAGTTACTAACAAATAGTCCAATAGAATAACCCCTAGCAGTTAGTGTATCCGCATATATTCCAAATTTCTGCACGACCTGACAATGCCCCATTACTACACTCCATGGCCCTTCAATTATTATAATCAAAATCTTTTATATAATCAAATAGGTATCGAACAATAGCAACAACAAAACCTCTCCTTCCTATATTATGTTCATATAAAATTGTCGTTTTGTCACAAATGTTTATGAACAAAACTATATAATTGAAAAAATAAAAACTACATAAATAAAACCTTCATGAATGAAATTCATAAAGGTTTAACAAACAACCCAACAACTCATCTCCATCTTTTAACACAATAATATTTATCAAAAATTGGTTTATAATGCCGTTACGAAACCTCATACTAAACTTGCTTATGACAACTACTTCTATAACCGTAAACAGGTTAGAACACACGAAACTCGACCAATATACTAATCCATATATCATCGTTATTAATTTGTTCAATTTGTAAGTTAAGCATCAATTACCTTAATGGCTAACACGAATATGGAGCAGAAACTCAAACGAATGATCCTACACGTTTGAGACCCTCCTCGTCACCTTTTTCATGAACTGTTTATCGCTCTTGCGTATAGGGTTATAGTTTAATTTTTGGGGTTATATTTGGTCCAGGCGTAATAACATACGCATATGTTCTTATCTAATACTAACTATTATTACAATTAAGATCAATCCTTGCATTCTAATTACTACCAGATGTCAAACGCATAGAAGAAAAGAATCAAAGGCCTACAATACCTTAAGGATAACATAACGGTTAAAACAATGGAACATATGGTACCAACAATCAATTGAAAGAAACAATCATAATGGTTACCTATATTTTTTACTACGCACAACACTTGATTTCAAAAAGTAACAATCGAACCATTTAGCGTTATATCTGCAAGAAACATCAGTCTAAACCCCCAAACCCAATATATTTGCAAACTGTACACAAAAATCAACAATTAAATATAAATAGATGATTAATTATGGATATCATAATCAATCAATAAGTCAAGAACATACCATCTATCCATGGCTTTAAGAACTTACGTTTTGTCTTTTGAGGAAATTTGGTAGTAATTTTTTATTTTTTATTTTTTTAGGATGATTTTGTGAAGGATACGATGATTCAATGATTTAGGTTTTGGGCTGTTCAGTTATAACGAATAACGAATAAACAATCTTCTAAACACCCATTATGCATCACAACTCACAAGTAAAGTTTATTCAAACAGGCATATAACTAAAAATTTGTGCAATGCATTAAAACGAAATTCAATTTGAAACCACGAATCGTCCTAAACTAGATAACCAAGAAAGAAGAGCAAAACTCGATCATTAGTTCACATAATCAACTTTTTTATCACACTAACCGAAAACTCTTCCCTGTAAACGCTTTGAATACTTCAGGTTCTTTCTTCAGTTGAACCTTGGATCGGTCGTGCTCCTTCACCTCCTTAGCCACTGCCACAACTTGTCCATTGACCCGCCTTGCCAGCCCCATAAATGGCGAAAACTCAGTTTGTTGCTTGTTTGGTACATTTGATTCTTTCATCATCAGCTTCTTCATGAACTGATCAACTGATTCACCATCTTTTGTAAAAATCATTGTTTTCTTCTCAGGTTCTTTGTAATCCAAAGGTGTTGCAAAATCGACCTCACAATCTGTATCAAACAACGATATTTCATGTGATGGCTTAGTTTCCACAATATCAATCAAATACTTCTCGCCCTCGTCATTAATCACTATAGTATCACCCGTTGTTACACAAGCAAAATCCCTGAAAGCTTTCTCTAGCAACGATTTATGATCTGAAAGCATGGTGAACTTAGTAGCATGTGGTTGTAACTTAATGTAAGTTCCTGGAAGAAGACTCTTGTTCTCGATGTTCACTACTTCACCTTCTTGTAGTTTCATGCTTTCCATCATCCACTTAGGTATGTAAACAACCTCTTCATCAGCCGTAAACTCTATAACACCGCAATGGGAATGAAGGTCAGTGTCGGGTTTCATGATGCAAAAATTCAAAGGGTAAACAATGTCACGACGGTAAGCAAGTTCATCCAGAACGGATGGCGGCAAGATGTTCTTGTTTCCAGCCTCTAGATGGTTTTTTCGATTTGAGAAAGTGGATAACACATGTATGATTCGATCGTTGTAGGTATTTGGATAGGTGTTTTCATTGTTAGGTGGTTCGACTTCCATGTCCCAGTCCGTGTCCGTGGTGGAGAAGGTGTTTTCGGCATTAGATTGGATTTCCTCCGCGATCCAATCCGTGAGCTCCATGTCCATGGTCGTGGATAGGGGTGAAAACGAGCCTAGCCGAGCCCGAGCCTGTCAGAGCTCGAGCTCGGCTCGTTTATATTTTAGAGAGCTCGAGCTCGGCTCGTTTCGAGCCTTAAGGTTTGAGCTCGAGCTCGGCTCGTGATATAATATATAAAGCTCGAGCTCGGCTCGGGCTCGGCTCGTTTGTGATGCAACTATGAAAAATAAATCTTGGCTTCTCGAGCTTCCTTATTCGAGCTCGTTTATTTGTTTGACTGGTGGAAAGTTTAGGTTAAATGTATGAGAATTATAACCTCCGATCTACATCTTCATCGGTCCAAAATAACCCATAACCATCATCAAAACCCATCGACTGTCCTAGAACTATAACCAACAAAAACACACCCATCTCTATCCTAATCCCATCTCCAAACAACAGCCACCACTCATCTCCTAACACTCTCGAAACAAAACAAGAACACGAAAAAAAAAAAGAAAAAAAAAAAGAAAGAAAAAGAAAAACGATCTCAGTTTTTCTTTATAAACTCACTGATTCGAGTTAAAGAAAACGTCTTCATATATCTGTAACTATTTAATATCCGACACTTAAAAGAAAGAACAAAATAACTCGTACTTCATTCTATCTTTCATTCGGTTAAAAGAAAAACAAAAAGAAACACAACATCACACATACCCGAGACCATTAAAGATCTTGAAGCTCGTCTTACAACTGAAGTTAAAAAAATTGTTCGAGTTTATTTATGCTTATTATAAATGAGTATATAATAAAGAAAGGAAAAAAAAGAAAAAAGAAAAAAAAAAATGTGTTATTTGTTCAAGATTCGTTTATTAGCAGTCAAAGAGATGAAAGGGACATTTTCTTTGTGGCTGCGTAATAAATGAAAACGATATTGTTGGTGGCTTTTCATTTTGTGTGATAAGATTAGGGATCTTCTTATTTATGTGATAAGATTATAGTTAATTCTTGGGCTGGCATTTAGAGGAGATGGTCCTTTCATTTTGTGTAGGCTTAATTAAATTATATCCGAATTTACTAAGTGGGGTATTGTAACTAAAGCTCGTTTAGGGCTCGCGAGCCTTTACGAGCTTTCTACATAAAGCTCGAGTTCGAGCTCGATTATTAAATGAGCTCTAATATAGGCTCGAGCTCGTTTAGGCTCGGCTCGTTCGAGCTTTTTACCGATTCGATCTCGAGCTTTTCATGAGCGGCTCGGCTCGTTTTCACCCCTAGTCGTGGACACATCGTGTGTTTCATGCGCTTTTATTTCACCTATGTAAGAGATTCCGGCGAATAACGATGGATCAAGACAATCACTGTCGAACAAATCCATGATAGAGAAAAAGCTAAAGAAATCGACGAATTGAGTATGGGTTATGAAGAATGAATGTGAAAGTGTTTGTAAATATGGTATGCGTGTTTATTTATAGGATTGTGGAAGGTAAGTCGGTCGCGGTAAATAAGATTCAAGCTTTCTATATTTTATTGTAAATATTATCAAAACTTAGTGCTACAAAAGTTTTGATATTTATACTTTAGTTATAAAGCATTTTTTTACCCTTTTTCCAAAACATTTTCAGATTTTCAGATATAAATTTAAGCAAAAACTACTAACTAAGCTTCATGTAATCATCCAATACGACAACCTGTTTAACCATTATTTTAACTCTTTCATTGAATATAAAAAGACACCTCTCAATAAAAATAAAAAAAAGTTATATTATCAATATTATAAAAACTAATCAAACATAAATATCTCATACAATTAATATAACACTTAGAGCTTTAAATTTAGAATTAACCACTATGTCTGGAGGGCCTACGAAAAAGCATTCCTCCAATGTCTTTACCACCACACCTTCACAATCATCCCTACTCAGCCACGAGTTGAACCATCTAAATGGTTTAGGAACAAAATTAACATCAATCACAGTTAACAGTAGCGGGCAATAGTCAGACAACTCTCTAGGTAAAGCCCTCAAACACGCCAAAGGCCACCTATTAAAAAACGATTGACACACCAGGACCCGATCTATTTTGCTCATTTTGTGATCTTGACCCTTCCCCGCTAAAAAGGTAAATTTGTTACCCCGTATAAAGAATTCCTGTAAACTCATATCATCAATAAAAAGATTAAAATCTGAAGCAATAACTTGGTTGAACCTAGAGTTTCTTCGTTCCTCTGGACACCTAACTGCATTAAAATCACCCATAAGAATAAACATGCCCTGACAGCCACGAATAATCACAACTAATTCAGCCCATAAACTCCTTTTCGCACCTGCCCGCTGAGGAGCATATACGTTAATAACATTAATCTTTGACCCGTCTGCCACCAAGCTACCCGAAGTCATCAAAAAATGTCTACTAGAAGTCACCCCTTGTTTGTTAAAAACTTTATAAAAGAGGAGATTGAAAAAATTGAACGGGTGATGGAAATTCGGGATCTTGAAGAGGAGGAACAGTGGGTTTGGGAAGAATGCAGAAAAGAAGTGGATCAACTTAATATGTGGCAAAAAAGGGTTTTGAAGCAAAAATCTAGAGTGAGGTGGGCGGCGGATGGTGATGAGAACACCGCCTTTTTTCATGGGATTATTAATGGGAGAAAGGCACTGAATGCTATTCCGGGTTTGATGGTGGATGGTGTTTGGGTTGCAAAACCTTCCTTGGTGAAAAAGGAAGTTTTGCGACATTTTCGGGAGCATTTTAAGGAGCGGATCAAAATTCGGCCTGGTTTGGTTTGTGACAATATTAATAAAATTCAGCCAACCAGCAGTGATTGGTTGGTAAGTAGATTCTCCCGGGAGGAAATTAGAAATGTTGTGTTCGATTGTGGGTCTGATAGAGCTCCAGGACCAGATGGGTTTAATTTTCGTTTTCTGAAATTTTTTTGGAGGTTTTTTTAGGAGGATTTTGGTAACTTAATGGAGCATTTTTTTGATACCGGAAAGATCAGCAGGGGTTGCAGTTCTTCGTTTATTACACTGATTCCAAAATCTAAAACTCCTGTGGGTTTGAAGGAGTATAGACGAATTAATTTGGTTGGGATTATTAGTAAGGTGATCTCGAAAATTTTGGCGATGAGGATTAAAGAGGTCTTGGGTATGGTGATTTCTGATACTCAGACTGCGTTTCTTAAAAACCGGTTCATTTTGGATGGACCAATCATGATTAATGAGACGATTGGTTGGATTAAGAAGATGGGGAAGAGAGCTTTTCTGTTGAAGATCGATTTCGAAAAAGCTTATGACAATGTCAATTGGGTTTTTTTGTTAGCGATATTGGAGCAAATGGGTTTTCCGGGTAAGTGGTATCTATGGGTCAAGGGGATTATCGAGTCGGCTAGATCGGCGGTCTTGGTTAATGGGTCTCCTACGTTTGAATTCCAATGTGAGAAAGGGGTTCGGCAAGGGGATCCATTATCTCCGTTTCTGTTCCTTGTGGTAATGGAGGCCTTACACTGTCTTCTAGATAAAGCGGTTGGTTTGGGGGACATCAAAGGCATTCGGTTTGGTAATGGTGATACTACTCTTTCCCACTTATTTTATGCTGACGATGCCTTGCTTGTTGGGGAATGGTCGTAGGAAAATATAGAGAAGGTTGCTCGGGTGTTACGGGTTTTTCATGTTTGTTCGGGCCTAAAAATCAACTTACATAAATCATATTTATTTGGGGTGGGGGTTACCAGTGGGTAAGTGGAAGGTATGGCGACTATTTTTGGGTGTAAGGTGGGTAGTCTTCCTTTTGACTATTTAGGGATACAGCTGGGTGCTAATATGAATAGAATTTGCTACTGGAACCCGGTTATTGAGACGATCCAAAGTAGACTCTCCTCTTGGAAGTCCAAAACATTATCCATGGGTGGGAGATTGACGTTAATTAAATCGGTGCTAGCTAGTCTGCCTATTTATTATCTTTCTCTATACAAGGCGCCTGTTAAAGTTTTGGAGGAGATTGAAAAGATAATGAAGAACTTCCTCTGGACAGGTTCGAATGACATTAAAAAAATCCATTGGGTGTCTTAGGGGGTAGTCTCTACATACAAAAAAGATGGTGGTTTAGGCATTTCTAAAATGGCCGATGTTAATATGGCGCTTATGGCTAAATGGGCGTGGCGGTTCACGGTTGAAAAGAATTCTTTTTGGCGTAAGGTCATCGAGGCGATCCATGGAGGTAGAGGGAATTGGTGTTTTCTTCCGCTTAAGAAATCGATCACAGGCTGTTGGAAGACGATTGCAGCGTTTTTGGGAAGTGTTACGATTCAAGGAAAGAATTTTCATCAATTAATTAGGGCCGTGGTTGGGAATGGGGAAGAGGTTTGCTTCTGGACGGATCATTGGTTCGGATCAGTGGTGCTTAAAGATAGATGGTCGTGCCTTTATAAGTTGGAAAGAAAGAAGAAATGCAGCATTAAAGATCGTATCCAGCAGTGCAGCGAGGGTTTTCGGTTCACTGAGAGCTGGTATCGTCACCCAGCAACAGTTGAGGAGCTGTCCGAAATGCAGGACCTTAACAAGCTGCTGCAGTCGTATTCTGTTAACGGGTTAGCGGACAAATGGGTTTGGGATGATGGAAATTCTGGGGCGTTTTCGGTTGCAAACTTAAAAGCTATGTTACGGCTGGGAAGAGATCAAAGTAGAGACCAAAAGATGAAGTGGGAAAGTTGGGTTCCTGTAAAGGTGAACTTGGTTGCTTGGAGGACCGAGCTCGACCGGCTTCTATCCCGAATAGAGTTGGCCAGAAGAGGAGTACAAATTGTGGACACTTCATGCCCGTTATGTGCAGCCAATGTTGAAGATCTGAACCATTTATTCGTGGGATGCGGCTACGCTTATGGAGTGTGGAACTTTATTTGTAAGTGGTGTAAGATTGATCCTTTTTTTGCTATTGACTGTGAAGATTTGCTGCTGTTATATAAAACTGTACATGGGGGTAAATGGAGGAAAAAGATCACAAGGGGTATTGTGATGGTCACCATTTGGGTTTTGTGGAAGACAAGGAATGCTATGGTTTTTCAACAAACTAAGACACAAGTTAGAGAGGTGGTAGCCTTGGTTTAAAAATGCGCGCATCATTGCGTAAATTGCATGCATCATTGCATTGCTTTTAGGATTTCGCATCATGATACCTAATGCGAGGCCATCTCAAAATGCACTCGCATTAGACCGCAATTTGCCGTATTTTTGTAATGCTAGCAATTGTCGCAATTGTCGCAATATGAAATTTAGGTCATTTTGAAAAAAAAAAAAAAAAACCATTTAGAAGAAGATAAATATATTTTAATGGACTTTGAAAAAAAGAAGTTGTTGAAAGACTTCTAAAACAAACACAATAACAACATCCAAATTACACTACTTCCAAATTACCCTTCGGTTCAAGATCATGCACCATTAACATAAATCCCGCAAACAATCATCTTATTACAGCTTCATGTTATGAAATAGTTCATATTGTTCTTTGATCATAAATAATCATACATGTTAAATAGTTGAGCTGAAAATCATATGTGTGATTAAAATTTGACTAAAATTTTTAGTTTTGACTTTTGTTGTTGATTTGGTAATGAATGAATTATGATTGTTAGCCACTGGTATAACTTATCAGTATACCTTTAACACATTAATATATCATGTCATCATGTATATGTACAGAATCATGTATATATATATAATAGACTTTAATCATTCATGTTCAACCGCATTACTACTAACAATAATAAGGATCTAGAAATTATGGAATTCAAGATCCTAAAATTAAAAATAAACTTACATGTTCGTCCTATTCGAAAGTAATTAAAGAAGGAGTTTCTCGTTTAAAACAAAATTTAGTTGGAGTTTATAATGTTGTTTCTAAGTGTTTTATGTCCTGACTAATTGACTTATTTGTTTTACAAATAGATTATTTGCCTATTTTTTTGTGTTTTTGTGAGTTATTTGTAAATTTATTGCATTTACTTGGTAATTTTTCTAATTTACTACGTATAAATAATTTTTGTATTTTTTAATACAAAACGCATCACGTCCAAAATGCGCTCGCATTCGCAACACGCATCATGCATCGGCCTCTGGTACCTTTAACGCATCGGATCACAAAACGCAATTTCAAACCAAGGTGGTAGCCGAAGTTAAGTCTTTTTCTTTCTTGTGGTTAAAGCATAGGTCGAAATTTAAATGTATCGTTTGGAAGGATTGGGTTGAGTACCCCTTGTATTTGTGTTAGTTGTTTGGCGTTTCTCGTTTTGAGGACTTGCCGGTGTTAATGAAAGTTATCGTTAAAAAAAATTAATATAACACTTTCTATAAACTATGAAAGCTATCTTTTGACATGATACAAACCAATCATATGTTTTATAATTTTATACTCATTTATTTTAACTAAATGGTAATTAATGACCCTCTAACTAACTTAATGTATTACACTATTTAGTTACAAATTTAGGTTAATCTTAACTTTTTTTTATCTTATCGTCATATATGTCATCTTTGTCATATTCATTTTTTTTTTTTTTTTTTATCAAACTCCCCTTGATACACTTATCATTGAAAGAAATAATAAAAGAGTACTTCTTGACATCATAATATTATCATCATTCGTCACGGAAAACATATAAATAGTAAATATTACTCGTCAAAAATTTAAATAGTAAAGCTATTATCAAAAACATACAAATAAAATAAATTATTAGTCAAAAAAATTAAATTACAAAATACTTACAGCCGTATCATGCGAGACATTGCTAGTCCTACAAGGAATCAATGTAAAATGTAATATGAACTATTCTATCTTTTGACACGTAATACGTTGTTGGTAAACTAATTTATGGCTTGCTAAAAGAAAAACTGATTTATGGTTTTATCACGAACATGTTTATGGTAAATTCACATTTGACCCAATAAGTTCCACTCAATTTGTGATTCACTGCCTACAATATGACTCTCTTGGAACATATATGCTCCATCGAGCTAGGCGTATACCAGGCTAATAAAAAATTACTACCGAATTTACCTTCTTTCCCAAAAAATATAATGAATCTACCTTATTTGACAAGAGAGTCATCGAACTTATTGAATCTACCTTCTTTCCCAAAAAATAGAGTTAATTACATAAATCGTCCTTGTGGTTTGATAGAAATTACGGATCTTGTCCTCGTGGTTTTTTTTAGCGGGTCTCGTCCCTGTGGTTTACAATTTTTACGGATCTAGTCCAAGATTTGACCCGATCCCATAAGGTGTTAAAAAAGGACCTCCCTTACAGTTACTCCCTAATGTGAGGGCTAGCATTGTATTTTGGTTTTAACGATCGTTATACAAACCGCATGGACGATTTATGTAATTTACTCTTTATAAAAAAAATAAAGTTTTTTCTTTTTAAGTTATTCAAAAAAAAATTAATTTTATTACGATTAAATTTTTTAATAAAAAAAACTTTTTTTTTAAAATAAAAAAAAAATCAAAAATTTATAATAAAACTAAAAAAAATAATTTTAATTTTATTATAATAATTTTTTTTTAAAACTGTTTTTTCTTTAAAAAAAATTAATTTTATTAAAAAAAATTTAATAAAATTAAAAAAAAAAAATAACTTTTTTTAATTTTATTATAAAACGGATGAAAGCGTATAAAAAAACATTTTTATACGGTTTCGTCCGTTTTATACGTTTCATTCGTTTTTATACGGTTTTCTTCGTTTTTGTATGAAAATGTATGAAAACAACGTACAAAAATGTATGAAAACGTACAAAAATGTATGAAAACGTACAAAAACGTTCATACGTACAAAAACAACGTTGTTTTACGTTTTTATCCGTTTTATACGGTTTCGTTCGTTTTTTTACGTTTTCATCCGTTTTTGTATGAAAATGTATGAAAATAACGTACAAAAATGTATGAAAACGTATAAAAACGGATGAAAACATACAACAAGTTGTTGTACTTTTTCATCCGTTTTTATACGTTTTCATACATTTTTGTACGTTATTTTCATACAAAAACGAACGAACCCGTATAAAAACGAATGAAACGTATAAAACGGACGAAACCATATAAAAACATTTTTTTATACGCATTCATCCGTTTTATAATAAAATTAAAAAAAGTTTTTTTTTTTTTTTTTTAAAAGAAAAAACAGTTTTTTTAAAAAAAAATTATTATAATAAAATAAAAATTATTTTTTTTAGTTTTATTATAAATTTTTGATTTTTTTTTAATTTAAAAAAAAATTAAAAATAGTTTTTTATTTTATTATAATAAAATTAAAATTTGTTTTTTTTAATTTATTATAATAAAATTAAAATTAAATTTTAAAAAAAAGGTTTTTTTTTAAGTAAAAAATTTAATCGTAATAAAATTAAAAATGTTTTGAATAATAAAATTAAAAAGAAAAAACTTTATTTTTTTTTTAAAAGTAAATTACATAAATCGTCCCTGTGGTTTGTATAACGATCATTAAAACCAAAATACAATGTTAGCCCTCACGTTAGGGAGTAACTGCAAAGGAGGTCATTTTTTAACACCTTTTGGGATCGGGTCAGATCTTGGACTAGATCCGTAAAGATTGTAAACCACATGGACGAGATCCGCTAAAAAAAACCACGGGGACAAGATCCGTAATTTCTACCAAACCACAAGGACGATTTATGTAATTAACTCCAAAAAATATAATGAATCTACCTTCTTTGACAAAGATGGTCATGTACATTATAAAAGAAGAAAGACACCAGCTTATGTGTGCAGACGCGAGTACAAATTGGACAATACATACGTTGTGCCTTACAACCGTTTGCTTTGTCTCATGTTTCATGCCCATATAAACGTAGAGTACTGCGGCTGGAGCATGTTGATAAAGTATCTATTTAAATATATTTCGAAAGGCACAAATCGAATTGCTGCACGAATCACTAGGCCTATTGGTGATCCAGGAACTTCATCATCTGTTCCTAAGATACATATTGATGAAATAATTTTTTTTATTGACGGCCGGTTTGTTTGTCCACATGAAGCTTGCTGGAGGATACTAAATTTTCCTATACACCATAGGGAACCAGCAGTCCAGATCCTTGCAGTCCATCTCAAAGATATGCAGATGATAACTTTCCGCGATAAAGAACCTTTGGGTTTTATAGTAAGAGATGATGGAAGAAAGTTAACGACGTTAACAGAATGGTTTACATACAATTCTTTATTTGAAGACGGAAGGCATTTAACATATTTAGATTTTCCATCTGAATTTGTTTGGTATGAGAATATGAAAACATGGAAGCGTAGAGTATACCAACGGAAGTCTTCAATCGATCGCTAGGCTTATGTGCATCCAGCTGCTGGAGAACAGTTTTACTTCCGAATGCTGCTTGCTCACCAAAAAGGTTGCAGATCGTTTACTGAAGTCAGAACTGTTAATGAGGAGGTGTTGCCTACATATCGTGTTGCATGTGAAGCTCTGGGGTTGCTTCATGATGACAAAGAATGGGATATAGCACTACAAGAAGCATCATTATCGGCATCCTCAGCAGAGCTCAGGATGTTATTAACTCATATTTTGCTCTATTATGAGGTTGCAGATGTTGTTAACATGTGGGAAAGACATTGGAAACACATGGCAGACGATATTCCAGCTAAGGCTTCAGAAACTGTTGGCATTAGGAACCTTCATGTGAACAATCCAGAAATAAAAGGTTACATTATGTACGAAATCGAGCTCATTATGAATAGTTGCTCAAGGTCAGTGCAAGAATTTGGCTTGACATTGCCTCCACAACGATTACTGGATGATTTACAAAATAGGCTATTGATGGAAGAAAAAAACTACAATCGCGAAAACCTAAAAACAAGAGACTGCTATCTCCGTTGTGAATTTAAATGAAGAACAGAAGGTCATCTATGACCTATAATGAATGCATGCACCAACAAAGAACAGCAGTTAGTATTTGTGTATGGACATGGCGGTACAGGAAAGACTTTCCTATGGAAGACAATCATCAACACCCTACGTTCAGAAGGCAAAATTGTCTTGGTCGTCACATCTTCAGGAATCGCATCATTGTTGCTACCATCTGGCCGCACAGCTCATTAAAGATTTAAAATACCTCTAGAATTAACCGATGAGTCGATGTGCAGAAAAAAAAAAATTATGGCCAAATTTATTGATGAAACTGATTTGATAGTGTGGGATGAAGCACCGATGAATAACCGGCGTTGCTTTGAATCGCTTGATAGAACACTGAAGGATCTTCTCAATAATTCAGATGCATTATTCGGTGGCAAGACAATCATGTTATGTGGTGATTTTAGGCAAACACACCCAGTTAAAAAAAAGGTACAAAATTGCAGATAATCGACGCCTCAATAACTAAATCATACTCGTGGCCTCATTTCAGAGTATGCAAGCTTAAACAAAACATGAGAGTATTGCAAACAGATCTAACTTACAAAGAATGAGTGACGACACAGAATTTCGCTTCATGGTTATTACAGATAGGAGATGGTAAAATAGGAGAACCTGATGAAGCGGACCCACACGATGCTGCATGGGTTACAGTTCCACGAGAGTACTAGATTCCAGCAGATGAAAACGGAATCGAAAACCTTATCAGTTTTATCTACGATGAGGATACACTTAAAGAACCAACATTAGAAATATTACAGCAAAAAGAAATTGTGTGCCCAAAGAATGAAACGGCTGATGTAATAAACGAGAAATATTGTCGCTAATAACAGGAGACGGGACGACATATATAAGTTCAGATGAAGCAATTCCAATAGGAAAAGATGGTGTAGCCACTGAAATGTTATACCCACTAGAGTATCTAAACACTTTCAGATTCCCAGGTTTACCACTGCATAAGCTGCAGATAAAAGTTGGGGCTCCAATAATGATGCTACGCAACGTTGATCTAGAAGGAGGTCTTTGCAATGGGACAAGAATGATAGTTAAAAATCTAATGTCCAAACTTATCGAAGCAGAAATTATTACATGCACTAGAATCGGAGAAAAAGTTTACATCCCAAGAATGCCTTTGACACATCAAGATCCAAATTATCCTTTCATATTCAAAAGAAAATAGTTTCCGATTAAAATATGCTACGCAATGACGATAAATAAAAGTCAGGGGCAGTCTCTCAACAAATTGGCGTCTATCTTCCAGATGCTTTTTTTAGCCATGGACAATTATGTTGCCCTATCAAGAGCAACATCAACTAATGGTTTAAAAATCCTTATAACACCCCATGTTGATCATCCAGCGAACTCAACAAAGAATATAGTATATAAAGATTTTTTAAAACATAATTAAGCAAACAAAGGTGAATTTAATTCAAATACATATTCATAAACATGTACATTATTCATTGAATATCGCTCTTCATTATAACAATCTATATATATCACTTTTAATTAACATAAATAGAATTAAATTTACATATATTAACTTATATTATATTTTATTTACCAACATACAATATATAGACTAACCTTCTTCTTTTTATACTGTTAACATGATCATGGAAGCTAAAATCAAGGACCTCAAACCAAGAGACAAAAACAAGATCCTAGAAGCCAAAATCTACCGAGCATGGACAGCTAGAGACCCACCAGACACAACAGAATAAGGATTACGTGCAATCTTATTAGACAAACATGTATCATACATATTCATCAAAATTAATAATGAATATAATACCTTCAAAACATGATTTTATTATGCAAACAGGGAGACGCAATCCAAGTAAACACGCATCCCACCGAAAAGTGCCACTTTACAAACATTATCATACCTGGCAAAACATACCAGATCTCAGAATTCATGGTCATAGGCGAATATATATATATATATATATATATATATATATATATATATATATATATATATATATATATATATATATATATAGAGAGAGAGAGAGAGAGAGATTTGCGTTCATGTGATGACCACCTTTAAAATAAAAACAATAGGAACCAATCCGATGATGTTGACAAATGGAAACTAAGCAATTAAATTAATCTAAAATTATCAATTAATTATAAGGGTATTTTAGGTATTAATCTATATCTTGTGCATCTTAATATTTATTTTGTTTCATCGTGTAACTGCCCCCGTCCCATTCCCAATTAACTTTTATAATAAACCTCCTCTCACATCTTTCTCTCCCCCTTATATTTCGGGAACTCTCGTCGTAACCCGTCATTTCCACCATCGTTACAACCTCCTAAACATGAGCCATCGTCCCTATAACTAATTCGTTTTTTTCTTTGGTAATCTAGTTGGCCTTTTTTTTGTCGGGGGTTTCTCGTTATGTAGATCCGAATATTAAGCCACAAAACAAACCATCAAAATTTAGGCATCTCGTATTTCAGATCTAGCCATATATCCGGCTACTCCAACGTCGACGTAGAGGCGAAAGATATTTTCTTCTTCGTTGATCTACCGTTGTCAACCCATAATTTATTAATGATTTTAAGGTGTATCAATTGTTTCTTGAAGGTTCATACGTGTAAGTGATGAATCAATGATATATTGTTTGAAGGTTTTGATCTAGCTTCTGCTTTTCTTTTGCTGTGATATAAAGTGCTTTACAAAAATAAAGATGGATGGAAGTGGTGCCACATTTTTGATTTGGTAGTGTTTTACATAGATATTTTTATGTACGGTATTTTAAAGGGACGTGTATTGGTTATTTAGTTAATTTTTTTACTTATTGTACTTTTTTATTTATGAATTGATATGTACAACTGTACAAGTATACAATTTATCACAAACTAAAATATTTTTAAGCTTAATATTGATTTATGGATTTATAAATCAACATAAATATGGGTAACAGGGTATAGTTTTCGGATTTTGAATCATGTGTCAGTAGGACTTATACGAACATTCAATATGTTGTTTTTATATATAAAATGATGTTTTGTGTATATATAAATGGTGAAGTTTGTTGTCACTTTAAATGTATCATGAAACCAAATGAATCACTTTAAATGTATCATGAAATTAAGTGTGTTACAAAAAAATGTGTTAAATAACTGTGTGTCATTAAAAATATATCATGAAACTAAGTGTGTCAAAAAAATTTGAATTGTCACAAGAAATGTGTTATAAAAATTAATGTGCCATTACAAACATATAAAAAAATTTGCGTGTCATTACATATGTGTAAATAAAAGTTGTGTCATAAATATAATGTGTCACTACAAATATATTAAAAGTTGGTAATATATTACTAAAAATGTACTAAAATATTAATGTGTAACTATATATATATGTTATATGGGGATAATTTGGCAACAATTTTTGTAGCTAGTTAGCTACAATACTTCATAAAAATACACTAGCAATGATTTAGGGATCCACAAAAAAAAAAAAATAAAATAAAATAAAAAATAAAAAAATAAAATAAAATCAAGACCCACAAAAATAATCAAATACCCACATTTTTAATAAAAAGTTGTAGCCAATTGGCTACAATTAATCGTAAATAATATATTCTCATGCTATATAATCACCTGACGTGTATAAGATATTTCGTAAATATGTTATAAGAGCCTGACGTGTATCAAGAACACATACATGTTCAAAAAATAAAGAGAAAGCCAACCCATGATAGAAATGAAAATGTATTTTAAACGCTTAACAAAATAAGGGAGAATTACGTCTATATCCTTGGTAAACATCAATATTACTTCAATATCCTTACAAAATTTTAAATTACATCAGTATCCTTTTAAAACTTCAAAATACTCGCTTATATCCAATTACATATTTTTATTGTATATTAAATGTTTATATATACTCAAAATTTATTTAAATGTTAATTACTAAGTGATTATACATTTTTACCCTTCTCATCTGTAATACAAGAAATAAGACCACATACATTTTTTTGTTTTACTTTTACATTCCCGAAAGGTTTTCTTCTTTTTCCATTGTTACTCAATTTAATTAGGGTCTCATAGTTTAGAATCCTTATAGAAATAACTAGATGCATTATAAAAGACATTAGTATTTTATTAACAAGAAAATGGTTATAGGCGTTAAGGAAGGCGAAGGAGTAAGAAAAGAGTACGCAGATTGCCATGAATGAGTGTTGTAGTGGAGATTTTATATACTTCTAATATAACTCAAATTATTGAAATCAAATAGATATTAACAATTAAACACAACAGTTCTTAAATGAAAAACAAACTGATTCAAATTCGTAGATTTTATGGGAAGCAAAAATTGCATTAAATTTGAATCTTTTTTTTTTTTCCTTTTTTTAAATGATACTCAAATCTGTATAATTAACCCAAATCTTGAACAGCTCATCAATTTGAAATATTATGAGATTGAGTTGTGATAAGAACAAAAGAGGTAAAGAAGATGAAGAAACCACGTGAAAAAGTCAAAGAACATTAAAAGGGTAAAAATGTCATATAATTGAAAATGGTATACTAAAATCCTTTTGTAATGATTAAATTTTGTATTTGGATATATATGTGTATTATGAAGATTTGGAAGGATATTTATGTAATTGCAATATTTGTAAGGATATTGAAGTAATATTCATGTTTTTAAAGGATATAGATGTAAATGTCCCTTTTAATAAAAACGGACCATATTTGTATAGTTTTTTCTTGACTTGTTCACAGTCTTATATAAGAGGAAGGACTAAACTAGGAAATATGGGCTTTTATAAGATTTGCTTCTAGTTTATTACTACTAGTTATTAACTTCTTGGTGTCATTAGCCTTCATACCCAATATTGGAATGAATCAGAATACCGTAAACATTTTACACACTTCGTGAAACAATTAAATCTTTGCGGCATCAATTTCGACGACCCCTTTCTGAAAACATTCGTAATTGAAGAATCCGTAATTTTTGACACTCTTATAACGTCTAGGTCTGTCCTCATCGATCAAGGCCTCCATGGGTCCGATCTCTTTGTTTGGATTGGGCTCGTTGAACATAGCTATCGATATCTTCCCTTTCTCGACATTTGTCACCACTCTATGCATTGGGCTCTTATAGATGCCATTGCTCATTATCTGCACTTAGTAGTCGCGAAGTATTAGCGACAAAACATTAGGTTGCAATGATACCAATAAATGTAGCAATAATAGATCACATTTAACATGTAACTGGTCACCAAGATTGACGAAAAGAGAATCACGGATAAGAGGCACCATGAACCATTTATCATTGTTCAATACTTGAAGTCCTTCGACATCTACATCTTGCAAAAGCACTGTCACGCCCGATCTATCTGTATGAGGTTTTAGACCATACACTAGATCCGGCGTTGGAAAAGGAGGATATAAAATGAATCGACCTTGCATAATAGCCCCGTCTTCTATAAACACTTTAGAGAAACAATCCTCCTCTAAACGCAAGGACTTAGCTATCGCCTTAAACATAACGGCCGTCACAAATCTTATCTTCGAGCCATACTCCTCTATAGTTTCCCTTTATGAATAATTAATACAAGTAACATATATTTCATCAACTCAAACATTAGGTTTTGTTTATTTTTAGAAGCAGGATTAATTTTGCATAGTGCTTAGGGGGTGTTTGTTTAAGCTTATATGTGGGCTTATGAGCTTATTTGTTTTCGGCTTATATTACATAAGCCTTGATGACGTATACTCTACATCCGGGTTACGAACTCGCCCCAAAGCCAATATTGATAAAGCCCAACACGATGTGGGCTACGCTGATAAGCGTTTAGGCCCACGAAGGCCCGAATACGAATCTATTTACGGAATGGATATAGGATATCTTCTAATGAAGGAGATAATCATTCTCAACCGTTTAGGGCGGGATACGCCGAAGGTTGAGGAACACGGAACCAACAGGGATTCCGTGCGTATATAAAGGGGATCACACCCCTCGTTTAAGGTACGATCTACAAACCCTAACTCTCCTTAACCCTAAACCGATTACTTACTCTCACGACGGAGGATAATCGTGGGAAACAATCCCACGGTAAGCCTAACGGTGTCTTTTGTCTTTAAGTGCGCAGGTTCCAAGCAACAATCCTCAATTGGTGTAAGATCCGGAGCTCCAAACAAGGAACGTCCAACTTTTGCATCAACAAGTAGCGCCATCCGTGGGACCATTCACTAAGAACCACGAACTAGGATGACGAAGCGATCGCAAGCAGATTTTACTGGAAAGAAGGTGCACATGGGCAACTCCCAAGCAGATCTCTGGAACAACCAGCGCGCTAAGAATCAGGGATCGGGCCAGGATTCGGCCTTCCTCTGGTGGAACCACTCTGGGACAACCCGGACAACAACGACTACACAGCACAGAGACCCGCCAGCAAGCACTCCCTTTACTCCACTCCAATCGGTGCTAGAAGCTAACTCCACAAAAGCACCCGACGCACCCGACAGGAACAGGGGCGTGTTGATAGAAACAGATACCCTTGTTCTAGAGGGAGTCGTTCTAATTAGAGCCAAGTAATTTTGTCTCTCAAAATTACGAAGCCCTAGCTGTACTTATGCAGGAGGAAGCAAAGAAAAGACCAAGTCGGAGCATGCATGCTCGATTAGACTTTGGCCCAGAGTTTGAGATATCTCCACCGCGTCGTCATAAGGAGAGACGTGGGAAGGGCAATCGCCGACCCCCAGTATTCAATAGAATTGGGAGGAGAGGTGAGGAAGATAATATGTCCGACTCACGCCTATGACGGAAAGTGAGGAAGATGGGAAGCGCACCGCGTCCATACTAGACTCGGGGCCGCAGAGTACAAGATAGATTGGGGAACGATATTCCCCAAGTGAGAGCCCCAAGCACGAATTCTGAGGATAACCGCGTAAACGCCGAAGGAAGAGGAACTATCCTCTAGTAATTCCTCAGACAGTGAGGACAGTGAGACTGGACATTGGAAATCCAGAAGAAAAAACCGTGACCAAGAAGAGGAGGATATGTCTCTCCCATGGCGCCGTCAGAAGGTAGATGCGTTCACTAGACGTATCAGTGATTTTTCGGAGAACAAAAAGAGGCGCATGCCTACTAATGTTAAAACCTATGATGGAGCAGGTGATCCTGATGATCACCTAAAAAATTTTGAATCCGCAGCAACTATTGAAAACTGGCCACAACCTGTATGGTGCCACATGTTCAATTCCACACCGGTGGGAAATGCGCTGAACTGGTTCAACAAGCTTCCACGCAGAAGCATCAATGGCTTTGAAGAGTTGAGGAAGGCATTCCGCCTAAATTTTACTCAACGAAAAAAGTGCGCTAAAAATCCCATTGAACTTGCTAGAGTCAAACAGCGCCAAGGGGAATCCACAAACGCTTTCATGGAGCGCTTCAAGGATGAGTGCATGCAAGTCAAAGCATGTCCCGAAGTACTCAAAATCTCAGGGTTCATGAATGGAATCAACAACCCGGAACTTATTAAGAGGTTGAATGACAGGATTCCCCAATCCTTTGATGAGGTTATGAAGCGCACACGGTCTTTCGTACAAGGAGAAGCCGCCGCAATGATAGCAAGAGAAGCTACTCCAACTACCGGTCACAGGAACAACACGGGAGACAATCCACAGCATCGGAATAATAACCGTAATCAGAACTATCGCAACCAAGGGAATGGACGCGATAATGACAAATATACCCCGCTTACCAAATCACCAAAAGAAATACTCGTAACAGAGGGCGCTAACTTCCCAAGACCACCACAAATGCGTACTCCAGAGGAGAGGCGTGTCGGCAGTGGATACTGTGACTACCACGCACAGAAGGGCCACACTACTAATGAATGTGTCCAACTGCGTCAACTCATTGACAAGATGGTCAAAGAGGGTAGATTGGACCATCTGGTCAAGAATATCAAGGAAGGGAAGGACAAGCAAAAGAGTAACAATAAGAAAGAAACGCCTAAAGACAAGCCCGACACCATTTACATGATACAATCATGGCGCGGGTCACAAAGCGAAAGTAAGTCGATTTTTCGCGGGGAAAAGAAATTTCATTCCCAACCTTGACCGCGAACAACGCGGTGATAGAACCACTTACTATAGAGATAAGCGCGGGGGGTCACGATATCCACCGCATGTATGTTGATGGTGGAGCTTCCGCTGACATCATTTATGAGCACTGTTTTGCGATCGGCGTCCCGAAATACGCAACCGGTTGACCCCAGTCGAACAGCGTTGACCGGTTTTACAGGGGAGAAGATATGGCCTATGGGACAAATAAGATTACATGTCAGCATCGGAAACGAAGAACACTCCGCTATGGCATGGATGGAATTTATGGTGATTAAATCTCCCTCGCCATATAATGGCATTATTGGGAGACCAGGAATTTCAGCTATGCGCCGCAGCAGCCGTCAACAGCGCATGGAATGCTTAAGTTCCCAGTGGAAGGTGGTATTGTTACTCTTTACAATACCACTATACCACATCGAGAATGCAACACGGTTGCATGCGAAACCGCACCAACCCCAGCACAGCAGACCACCAGTATTCCACATCTGAAGGTAGCAATCCACCCAGAATACCCAGAGCAGGAAATTGCCATCGGAGGATCACTATCAGACAACGGCAAATCAGCTGTATGTGCGCTCCTGCAAAAGAACTTAGACATTTTTGCATGGGAGCCAAAACACATGACTGGGGTACCGCGCTCAATCACGAGAACATAACTGCGAATCCGACAAGGATACTCGCCTTGAAGAAACGGGCCAAGCCCAGGCGTCGCAAGCGATCTGGCTGAAGTACACAAGTTAGTAGATGCGGAATTATGCGTGAAGTCTATTACCACGACGGCTTTCGAATCCGTAATGGTCAAAAAGAGCGACGGTAGCTGGCGGATGTGTGTTGACTTTACGGATCTTAACAAAGCGTGTCCACAGGATCTGCTACCCATTACCGAAATAGACTGGAAAATAGAGTCTCTGTGCGGGTATCCATTAAAGTGTTTCCTAGATGCGTACAAAGGATACCATCAAATCCAGATGGCTAAAGAGGATGAGGAAAAGACGGCCTTCTACACAGGCCAAGGTGTTTCGTTGTTACACAAAAATGCCCTTCGGCTTAAAAAATGCGGGGGCCACCTATCAGCGGTTGGTAGACAACGCTTTCAAAAAACAGGTGGGCCGCAACATTGAAGTTTATGTCGATGATCTAGTCATCAAGAGCCATACTGAAGATGAGCTAATACGCGACATTGAGGAGACGTTCAAAGCTCTACGAGAGATAAACATGAAGCTTAATCCCAAAAAGTGCACATTCGGCGCTACTGAAGGCATGTTCCTTGGATACCTGATTGAACCTAACGGCATAAAACCATGTCCAGAAAAGACAAGATCGGTCATCGAACTTCCTTCACCACGCGGCGTTGAAGGAAGTTCAATCTCTTAACGGAAAGTTGGCGGCACGACAGTTCCTATCCAAGTCGCAGAAAAATCGTTACCACTTTTTAAAACACTCAAGAAGTGCATAAAGAAGGGAGATTTTAAGTGGACTACGGAGGCAGAGGAAGCCTTCACTCAGCTGAAACAAAGCATCGGCAACACTCCTAACGCCGCTCGTTGCACCCGACCGTGGGAAGAACGATCATGTATTTGTCCGCGAACGGATGGGGCGTTAGTGCAAGACTACTAACCGATAGGGATTCAGTGCAAACTCCTATCTACTTTATAAGCAAAGCGCTAAAAAAGACGGAGGTGAACTATACGGCCATGGAAAAGTTGGTTCTTGCGTTGGTGTTTGCTGCTAAACGGCTACGCAGGTATTTCCAAGCACACCCGATCGCAGTCATTACCGATCAACCAATTAAATAGGTCATCTCTAAACCGGATGCATCAGTCGACTCGAAGTGGAGCGTATTGTCGGCGAACACAATATCTCATACAGACCACGCACGGCAATTAAAGGACAGATTCTGGCAGATTTCATAATTGAGAAGCCAGACACCAATGAGGCACCTATACCAAATAAGACGGAACAACATGATCCATGGATCTTGTTTACAGATGGATCCTCTTGCATTGATGGTTCAGGAGCTGGCCTTATCCTTACTAATCCAGAAGGTATTGAATTCACCTATGCACTGCGTTTTGAATTTACAGCGACAAACAACGAGGCAGAATACGAAGCTCTACTTGCTGGACTACGCATTGCAGCTCGAATGGGTGTACAGAACCTAGAAGCAAACGTGGATTCTAGGCTCGTAGCTAACCACGTGTTGGGCGAATACGTAGCTAAGGAGGATAACATGATCCAATATCCGCCAAAACCAAGATGCTAATCAAAGGTTTTGCCAGGTTCACTATCAAACAGGTCCCTAGAGGGGAAAACCGCAAGGCGGATGCCCTGAGCAAGATTGCCTCGACAAGTTTTGCGCACCTATCAAAGCGGGTTCGGTAGAAACTTTGAAAAGCAAGTCTATCTCAGAGATGGAAGTCTCCACAATCATAGAGGAAGACGACCCTACATGGATGACACCAATAATGGATTTCCTGAATAAAGGAATACTACCCCGTGAACGAAGGAAGCTTGCAGGATACGGCGCATGGCGCAGCGATTTGAAGTCCGAAACAACATCTTGTACCGACGCTCCTTCTTGCAACCATGGCTCCGCTGTGTGGGCCCATTACAGCAAATTATGTGCTTGCGAAATCCATGAAGGTTCATGCAAGTATGCATTCGGACCACGATCGTTGTAGCACGCGCCATGAGATCGGGATATTACCGCCTACCATGCACCGAGACGCGCGGGATTTAATACGGAAGTGTTCTGATTGCCAAGTGCATAGGCCCGTCCCACGCCAACCACAACACGAGCTAACGCCAATAACATCACCATGGCCTTTCTACAAATGGGGTATCGACATCGCAGGCCCTTTTCCCGTCGCAGCGGGGGGTTTAAAATTCCTCATAGTCGCTGTAGACTACTTCACCAAGTGGATTGAAGCAAAGGCGGTGGTAACAATCACTGGCAACCAGGTGAAGCGCTTCGTGTGGGACAACATCGTATGCCGTTTTGGCCTTCCTGGAGAAATCATCTCAGATAATGGTAAACAATTTTGTGACAACCCTTTCTGGGACTGGTGTGAAAAGCTACGCATCACGCAGCACTTTGCGTCTGTTAAACACCCACAAACCAATGGCCTAGTGGAACGGGCAAATAGAAGCCTAGGCGAAGGAATTAAGGCACGCTTGGAAAAGCACAAAGGGAGATGGGTGGAAGAACTATCACATGTTTTGTGGGCGATCGCACCTCGATAAAACCAAGCAGGAGACACCCTCTCTCTAGTCTACGGGACCGAAGCCGTCATACCAGCGGAAATTGGTATGCCAACTATCCGCACTGCAGAGATTAATGTGGCAACTAATGACGAAGAACGGCGCCTTGACCTGGACCTACTAGAAGAACGGCGTGAACGGGCAGCTATACGTGAAGAAAAATCGAAGTCAAGAATGAAGGGATACTATGACGCTAAGGTAAGAGGTGTCTCCTTCAGGCCAGGTGACTTTGTCTATCGCGCTAATGATGCGAGTCACGCAGAAGACACAGGTAAGCTTGGACCAAAGTGGGAAGGACCCTACGAGGTCACTGAAGCACTAGGAACAGTGCGCGCATACAAGCTACGGGGCGTGGATGGTCGTGAACTGCCGCGCACATGGAACATCTGCAATCTCAAAAGATGCTACCAGTAGGGACTGGCTATGGCCAAGCGCACGTGACGTCGGGCATTTTACTAAAGTACTTCGATAGATGATTATTTATTTTTTATTTTTTTTTTTTTTACTTTTCCTAGTGTCATGTTTTTATTTTTCCATAAACACTTGCAAGTGTTAATAAAACGTTGCGGTTTCTAGCTAACTCCGTAACACCATTTAATTTGTTACTTCCATATACTATATGTCTTAACAACTTTTTCATATTTTTGCCTACATGGCGTGCATGCAATATATACACCCACGCATCAAAAGGATAAGTTAACCTAATAAACAACTTGTTGAGTAAGAGGGTTGCAAACCCATCGACGACGGATTACGTATCCTTGTTAAACACCTTGTTCACAAGACGTTGGAATAAGCTTTGTGCGCACCCTACGACGGATGCGCAACTATGCACATGTGCACGTTTAACAAATCTGGAACCAAGACACTTGATTCCTCACGTTGGTATTTACAGTACGCTGCATACCAATAATATACATGATTATACTTAACATTTTTTTTTCTCGAATCTTCATACATGATTATGGAGTCCTTATATTATCCACACTTGGTTATACAAATAACAACGCATACTTCTTGTACGCAAAAATACGACAAAGGTGTACATCACAAAAGGAACAAAATCCTTACAAACGCCCTTTACAAAAGAAAATCCATTAAGGACCTACGAGTTATTTCTTACAGACATCATTAGAAAATAAACTAAAAGCTATGACTCCGTTTCAAGGAGGAACTACCCACGCGGTTCGTATCTTCCCCAATCCTATTTAGCTCCTGTAACAAATCAGCATCTCGACGCGCTACGGTGGCCACACTCACAGGCACCCCGTCCGACCTTGGGAGGTGCGCCGCGCCACACCGCACATTACGGCCTTGCCCTTAATACCTTTCCTTTCAGAAGTCTCGCCGATGCGCCTCCAATACTTGTTTCAGAGGGACTTCCCTGTCAATAGCAAACGGATTCAGGATGTCTCTGGGGCGCGCAAAGACAGGAACCTGCAGTTGGGATGCATCGGGCCTAAGATAATAGTCTGGCTGCGCAACAGCTTCTCCACCAAGATGCGGGCTAAGGTCGACCTGCAAATATTACGTTTATTGGATAGTCCCGATCACGTTCAGCTCCGCGATCTTGGGGAGTTCCAAGTCTTTCATTTTCTCCATAGCAGCGACTAAATTGTCATAAGCCTTTGCATCATAAATCGGCACCTGATCAACGGGTACCTTTAGCAGCTTAGCCTCTTGCAGTTTTCAATAGCCTCGACTTCCCACGCTCCAAGCGCACATTTCACCACATCCCCAAAGGAGTCACGAACTTCTTGCGACTCCAGGACACTCAGGCCGCCAAGCGGAGCCATGGCTTATGAGCCATCTGCGCTCGGCTATGGTGGAAAGAAGCTGCGGATATAACTCCTCGTCGTATTCTATGCTGAGTTTCCGCAATTTCTCCTCCTGTGTCTCTAAAGCATCTTTTACCGTAGCACTGAAGTTTTCAAGCTGGGTGGTTAGTGCGTCTTTGCCATTTTCCAAGTATTTAATAGCCCACAGACAAGAAGACTTATAGCTCGCAGCCTCCGCGCGCTCTTGATTGATTTGACACATCAGTGCCATCTTTTCCTCTGCTAGTTTTGTAGCATACGACCCAAGAGTCTCAGCTTCGCTCCTCGCACTAGCCAATTGAACCTCGAGTGAGGCAATGCGTTTGTCTTTTTCCGCACCTTGGCTAGTATCGCCCGAGTGCTTTACCTTTATCCGCGTTGCTATAGAGACCAGGTCATCAATAAGTTGTTCCATGGGTACTTCCTCAGCAGTTTTAAGCTCCGCGCTTTGGCCCTTCAGCCCAGATGATTCAGTGCGCAATAGACTTGTTGGGGGGGGGCGACTCTGCAGATTGTTCAACCCTACACACATGATGAGATAATCACAGTTTTTCACGCTTAGCAATATTTTAGATATATACACTTTCATGGATACTTACGCAGGAATGGAGGTGTCAGTGATGGGGCCGCGACGCTACATCACTGGACGATGACTCCACACTAAGAATAACTGGGCGCTTCTTCCGGGATGTGGCGCGCCATCGCCGCCGCTTCCTTTTTCGCTCCAATTCAGGACTTTCTTCCGCCTCCTCTGTATCTTCCACGTGCTCCACCGCTATGGGCGCTGGTTGCACGGGTGGTGTTTGTGCCGTTACACTCGGCATGCTTTGTAAGGGAGTTGCTTGGAGCGCTAAGGATGAACTTTCACCCGCCTCGCCTAGATCCATAGCTACAGTACGCCCAGCTACCGCAGCTAGCACTGGTTCTTCTCCCTCCTTCAGAGCTCGGGTCCCCACCTTTACCTCTGTCGGTTTTGCCAGTGTGCACCACGCGAACAGATCCATTTCTGCGCACCACCGAAAAACACACATAGTTTATAACAATTACGAAACACACCAAGTACACAACTTACAGAAATGTAATTCAACGGAGTGCGAAAGCATGAGCACCCACCCTGATCATCGGCGTCCAAGAAAATAGGAACTTCTTCGAGTTGCCATAATAATTGTGACTCAGGCCTATATGTACTAAGAATTCCTCGGGGTAGGAGCTTATAGGGATGCGGTTAGCGTTTATTGTTTCCGCATCCTCTACGTTATATGATCCAGGGAGGGGGCGCTCATCCTTTGGCAATGTCCCCTTAGCGTAAAAATCGAATTGGGATGGAAAACAGGTGTTGTCAATCCAGAAAAACGTTTCCCTCCGGTTTGAGTGCATCTAACTTATCTGTGTAGCATTGGAGGGATCCGGGGCGTTTCGCGAATGAAACCCAACCATTTGACCATGTGGTGTGGTAAAACGCCCGGAATAAATGGATGGTTGGATTTATGGCCAATAAATGACAGTTTACCTCGAAATTGATTAATTTACCGCACCTATACAGGTAGCTGGGACAAGTGAATGCGGTAGTAATTTAATACATCGCTTAAGAATAGTGATATGGGTATACGCTGATTGGCGAATTCGAAAAATCGCGTGTATACACCAATTTTCCCATTGGGGAAATCCAAGATTGATGCATTCGCGGCCGGAACTTCCGGATGTACCGCGCTGGGGATATAGTAGTCTGATGCGAACTGTTGTAATTCTTCTTCAGTTATGTCGGACGTAAAATCAGATAATTCTTTCACCATGGTGTTGTTCTAAACAAACACAAAAGCGCAGACGTGGTTACCTTCGGAGTATTTCGGTCTGAGCGCTTTGGTTAAGTTGAAAGCTTTCTTGGCGGATTGTTTTACTATGTGTGAAGACGGTGAAAATGAAGTGCAAGAGTTATATCACCTTCTTCCTCCTCCCGATGGCTGACACGTGGACTCCACTACTTCTAACTGTGTGGTTACGATTGTTTGATGGGACATACAGTGCATAACTTTCCCCGACTTACGAGGCGCTCATTTTCTATTTTTCGGTTAGATACAATGTATCCAAAGCAAATTTACTTTGGCTTAGTTGATACGTTTGGTATATTTTTCCGTCCTATGGAAATTAGTCTAGCATCCGCAGTTACGCACTGCGCATACTAGACTGGGGGGACATGATGACGTATACTCTACATCCGGGTTACGAACTCGCCCCAAAGCCAATATTGATAAAGCCCAACACGATGTGGGCTACGCTGATAAGCGTTTAGGCCCACGAAGGCCCGAATACGAATCTATTTACGGAATGGATATAGGATATCTTCTAATGAAGGAGATAATCATTCTCAACCTTAGGGCGGGATACCGAAGGTTGAGGAACACGGAACCAACAGGGATTCCGTGCGTATATAAAGGGGATCACACCCCTCGTTTAAGGTACGATCTACAAACCCTAACTCTCCTTAACCCTAAACCGATTACTTACTCTCAGGCCGGAGGATAATCGTGGGAAACAATCCCACGGTAAGCCTAACGGTGTCTTTTGTCTTTTAGTGCGCAGGTTCCAAGCAACAATCCTCAATTGGTGTAAGATCCGGAGCTCCAAACAAGGAACGTCCAACTTTTGCATCAACAAGCCTTAAATTTCTAGCTTATTTTGAGACTCGTGGGCTTATATAACATTGTTATGATATAAACAGCTTATATATAAACTTATTATGTGTAATAACTTATATAAACCGAAAATTTTCAAAATAGACCGATCTTACGAAACATAAGCCCAAAACAAAAAAAGTCACTGTATAAGCCAAAACAAACACCCCTTTAAACACCAATAAAATATGATCTTGCAATATCTTAATATATTACCTGAAACCTGAAGGATTTTCGGGCCAAAAACTTGGGTTTCTTTGATTTTCAAGAAAGATTCGGAGCGAAAAGCGATCACACCAATCAAGTACTTGGTTCTCGGAGACAACCGCATCAGTACCATAACCCTCGGAAGAGCCCGGTTTCCTCGAACTTTTTCTTTTCTCTTCAACAGGAAGCTGAAAAAACGCTTGGACAACTTCACGTACATTTTCAATAAAAGAACTTGAAATCGCATGATTCACAGCTTGAAAACAGCCCCAAGTAGCAAGAGCTGATCTTAGTTTATCTAGCTCGGTTTCTTCTTGCTCAAGTGACGTAGGTGATAAGAAGCAACTTATGTCAATGATGGGTATTGGAGCTAATGGTGGCGAGGTTTCGAGTGCTCCGAATTTGAATTCTTTTACCGTGTATGTCTGCGATGGTTGATCGCCATCGATGGACATCTGCTGGACAGTTTTTGATAGTGCGGCCTTGTCTAAGGCGATCACGGATGGGTTGGAAGCTGCAGCCATATTGTACGTAGTTGAAATAATAATTCTGTTGGTTTGTGGGAGTTATAAACACACATAAACGACTAGAAGTGTGTGAGCCGATGGGGGCACACACGATAAACACGAGTATACGTGTCGAACGTAATTCAAACTTGAATATATATTACCCGTTATGTATGCTACTTGACCCGATTGCATTTGTCGACCCATGGACTATTTATGGACATGTATTTGGGTCGAAAGTGGACAAGCCTGGGCCTTGGGTTCACTGATCGGGCAAGACTGAAAAGGTATCAAGGGGGTGCTTGGGTTGGAACTTGTCAACCAAGATAAGGCCTGGAAAAGGGTCGGTTTGGTTTTTGTATAAAAACAAACGTATCCCTCTTTCAACCTTACACATACATATATACCTAAAGATATCCCTAAACCGATCACTTACCTGCTCCTATTCCAGTCGACATAGTCATTAGTCGATTGGATCTTTGCTTGGTTTCTAAGCTTGCATCTAACTTTGTTAATCCAAGTGCTTAGATTTGATTGGTTGGCTCTCCTGGTTCTGGTTCCTAGTCGAATAGCAGTAGCAGCATAAAGTATATTTTGTTTTCTGTTTTTCCTGGTCGACAAACAGTAGCAGCAAAGAAGGGTTTTGATTTTGGGTGTGTACTGTTCACGAGCAGTAATAATATGACACGGAAGAAACAAGTTGGTTTGAAGGTTTTCTTGTTAATATAATATTCAAGTTGGTTAAAGTGTTAATTGGTTTATTACGTTCTCGACTAGCCATTAATCGAACGTATACGTTATCGGGTTTGTGTGTGATACTCTTCGAGGTATCTATTTTAGATACTTAAGGATTCGTTTTGGTTTCTTGTTCCGTTACTAGAGATCAATTGCCAAGCAAGGTTAGCTTTTCTATATCCCTTTTAATTAATTAATATGGTATTAATTATTTGTTTATTAATTACGTGCTTAACATAATTGCAATAACTAGATCCAATATCCGCTGCGTACTCGTAGAGGTTACTGGTTAACTTGTTCTAAAATCCCAACAGTGGCATCACGAGTCAACTCGTTTTTGCGATTATGGGTTACACGTTTCTTATTAATAAACATGTTTAAAAGGCTGTATGAAACCTAATTTAGTTATTCGTTTTATTTGGTTTTGACAACTATATGCAATACTTGTCAAATTTTTAATAAAAAATAACTAGTCACACACAAATTAAAATTATATTGATAATTAGAATTAATTTGTTAATTGGAATTACTTGTTAATTAGAATTTTATTTACATGTCAATTATAATTACCTTGTCAATTAAAATTAAATTGTTAATTAAGAATTACATGTTAAATTTAAATTACTTGCTAATTAGAATTAAAAGTTAATTTGTATTTTTTAATTGTTAATTAGAATTATATTGATAATTAGAATTACATATTGGTTTATAAATACATAAGTGCGTTATTAATTGTTAATTGGGATTTCCATGCTTTTATGTGTTTTTTTTTTCGGCCACAAGACCCACTCAATTGCTTTTCTAAGTGATGTATGGGGCGATCTAGGTATTGCATCCTAGTGACGGTCTTATGGTTCTCCTTTTGGGGAAGACTCGCAAGAGAACTCGGAACAATATGTGGTTATTGATATTAATGTTTATGCTTGTATGTTTGTGATTCCTATATGTGCATTATTACTTGCTTTGACACCTAATTGTATGCAATATGGAATAATACATATCGTAACCATAACATTAATATTGGTCTTTATTTACACGCCAAAATACCATGCTCATTGTGACCTGCTATTTGATTCGTGGAAAATTGTTTTTGTAAAATAAAGTGACCTAATATATAAAACACGTTTTCAAGAATTTAAAAACTAGACGCTATGGACACTTGGGATGTACGGCTCACCCACTAGAACAAACTCAAAAGGGGGTTAAAGAAGTGAGCACGTCTCACCTGAAAGGATGTCTAAGGTTATGCTTCGGCGCTTACCTGGTCCTCTGCCTCCCTGTGCGTTCGATTGGAGCGACCGTGAACCATGATGATCACTACAGTGTCATTACCAAAGTTTTTTAAACTAGTGTTACAAAGTTGTTTTGCATGCTTCGTTGTACACGACTTTTACCACATTTTTATGTGCATACCTATTTGTTAATATTAAGTCTATGCCACCCAACTATGAACACGTGCACTTGGATTGACTTATCCTGGTCAGACCTAAGGGCCTTTCCAACCCATGGTAATTATTTCTCACTGGTCAGACCTCTGGTTATTTTTACACGTTCATACTTGGTCGACTTATATCGAGTTAACCTGGTCAGACCTCGGACCCGAGGCATAAGATGAGAACTAAACATGCTTTTGACAATATTACTTGATACTAATGCCTTAAACAGTCTCATAAATCTAAGAGTTGCATTTTGCAATTAACGCTCGTCGCTTACCTCTTGTCCTATTTTTTTACACACTGGTCGGACCTATGGTAATTAAGTGGGGTTGCAAGATGGATCTTAGTCTTAATTAGTAATTAATTGGGTAGTTAATTCTTTTAAGAATGTAATTATCGAAAATACTTGAATTGAACTTTTATGTTCGATTAATTGTGTTATTGCAACATAATTCGTAAACAAATTTGTTTTTCTTTAAAAGACAAACTTAGTCTCTTTTCCTAGTAAGAAGAGTGAGACTTATACCTATCTTTCCTCCTTAGTTGACAAACTAAGATAGGATTCCAAAATTGATAAACTCTTATATGATCTTTCATTACCCTTTTCGTGGTCTAGAGTTAATTGAAAGATAGAATATTTTGTGTAACTGGAAACATTGTGTTTAGAGCTACTAAAATAAATAACATCCTGCACTTGTCACGATGTATGAGTTTAAACAGCAAAGAGTAAAGGAATTACTAGCATATTTGCTAGGTAATTTTCTTGGACTCTTGTTTATTCCTAAAGTGCTAAATACCCTTGGGGCTTTGTAGACGATAAAGGAGGAATTGCATGCTAAAGATTCAAGTTAATTAAATGAAAGAATGGCTACTCCATTGTCTACATAAGTAGAACTTCATATACTCTGCTCAATACCTAAGTACATGCTACTAGTAGGCATTTGAAGAGAATAGGAAAGTATATAAAACTGCTATATGCTTTCTACTGGAAATGTAACACTTGTAATGTTGACAAATCCAGTGGGAGCAATTGCATTTTATAACTAAAATATCATTCATTTAATGTTGTCAATTTCAGTGGGAGCTACGGGATTTATTTCTTGTTAGTCACCCATATCATTTCAAACTAGCTTTGAAATAATCCATTACTTTCCGAATATGAACAACCATTGCTTAAAGGAAAATTGCATTTTATTTTATCATATAACTCGTTGCCTTCCTGCTGTCGCTTCCTGAAGTGTTATCTATAGAATAATAATTCACAATTCCTTATTACAGGTTATGGTTCTAAACTACTTATGGTATATATGACATTAATCATATCGTTTGACAATCAATCACGTGTTGTTTGTTTTCATAATATGATGTTGTACCTTACACAAGTGGGAGAAATCTCAAAGTGTGTGCAAGGAACAACAATATTATTGGTATCTCTTGACCGCAAGGTAAGAAAACTAATAAATCTACTAGGACTTAAACACGTGAGATGTTTATTGCCCTACTACATTCTAATAATGATTCTACTAGGACTTGAACACGCTAGATGTTTGTTGCCCTACTACATTCAAATGTCATGATATTGTGTATAGATACTTCAACATTTGACTACATGTTTTAGTCAACATAATTATGGTTATATGATAATGATCATAATTCTGAAGTATAAAATTAACTTGAAATTACTATAGAACTCAAGATTTTGCGTTCTTGATTACTTTTGTTAGAATAATTATGCTTACATGTTAAGACATAATTATAAAGTCCTTGAATTTATCAATGATTTATAACATAAAGTATATATATAGTAAATGTGTTATGTCTTCTCGTTAACACATAAACATGAGGCTTTTAATTATTCAAAGACTTATAATGTATTATTGAAATATTCTGTTTTCTTGTTAACACATGAACATATAATTCTTGAACAGTTCTGTCTTCTTGTGAACACGTGAACATAAGGTTCTTGTATTGTTCAATGAATATACATTATTGCATGCACTTGGTTCGTAAATACTTTATATGCAATTTGGCTAGACCCAATTGACAAGTATTTGGTCCAAAGAGAATTAAGTTATCTATAGAATTCTGATATAGTTTCACAATTCTAATAACTCATAGGATACCACTTCATTATGGTATGTCTAATGTGTTGGATCAAACCGTATTCATATTGTTTGATTCATGATAGCTTTAATTGCTCTACCTCCAAAACATATCAAGGTTAGAAATTGCGTGTGTCATGGATACACTCAATAGAGTTCAAACCTAGAAGGTATTCAAGACAACCTGTAACTGAAAACCCTAATTCATTAGGGATTTGAGGTTTTACTACTCAAACCAATTGAATCATAAACCCTTTAGGATTTTTGATTTTTCTATACTTCCTAGCTTGAAGATTGTAGTTTTGATGTTCTTCCTAGCTTGACGAAATACAAAACTATTGCTAGAACTTTTGGTTAAAGAGTGATACTAAATTAGAGTTTTTCTATAAACCCTAATTTGAGTTGTTGGAAGGAATTCCATTATGTCTTGATTTAAGTTATGAATTTGTTAAAATCTTATGAAGCATTTTATTAACAAATCTTGAGATGAGAACTTAAAACGTATTTTGTGATTCTCCATAAAAGACAATTTATTGTTGCTTAAATACTTAGTATTTAGAGAATTGTCTCTACTTACAAAAGTAAGTGGGAGTATATACAAATCTCAAAGTTATTTGAGAACAAAATACTTAACCTTCTAAAATGCACTTATTAATGTCATACTAAGGTTAAAACATGAAAATGTCGACCGAAGTATAATGATTACTCTCATTCATAAATCTGAAAGGATGCTCATCACTTGAGTGATATTTTATATCAATGCTGAGGGATAAAAGTTAGAAGATTATAGTAAATCAGCTAACTACTAAAATATATTATCATATCTTGAATCTGATAAATGTTTTAGAACTATGAATGATAAGATGCAGTCCTTAAAAGGCAAATCAAGTTTTGTGATTGATTGTTATTTCGCCTAACAGTTAACCTATGAGGTTGGAATGAGTTTCTTTTGAAGAATGACTCACAAGGACAAAATTGTATACGTATTAATGTTTGGCATTTAGTAAGAAGTTTTTTAATCATACTTAAGCAATTGACTGTGATTAAATTTTCTTATATAATACATGCATTAATTATATAAAGATATTTAATTGTCATACATGTGATTTGTATGTTGAATTTGACAATTAGATTTTATAACTCTTTCTTTATGATTACCTTTTGCGAGGACGGTGTGTAATCAAAAGGGTTATGAATCTATATTATCTTTATGCAGTATACAAAATTTGAGCAATCCATATTCTGAATTGAATCATGCATCTAAGAGCTGAGATCTTGAATTTAATTACAATATGATTCTAATTGAATTAAGATAACTCTTGAGTACATTTGACATTGAGTGGGAGCAATGTGTTTTTCCTTAAAATTTATCTGTTGAAGATATCATTCTTTTTAAGCTAGATATTGATCCTTAAGCTTGGAATGTAACTTCACTTGGAATTTAGGGATTAAAACAAACAACCTTGGAATAAATGTTTATCTGGAATAAACAAATGCGGAAAATTAAGTCTGACACAAATGCAATATATCATTCGAGCAAGTCTTAAATGATATATTTCACTTGGAGTAATTTATTACATGGATGGAAACCTTATGCTGTTTTAACTAAGGATTTATCATGTATATATTATATTGTGTATAAGACTAGTTGTTGCTTTTGTACAAGAACAAAATGAGCTGACAACAACAATATCTAATTGAGAGTGTTTAGATTATTGTTTTTATAAATGTTTACGAATTATAAAGCATAACGTTGTATAAGTACAAATGATGCTAGAGGATTATTAATACTAGTTGTAGTAGGATTTCATCTTTTATGATAAATCTGCTAACTAGTTGTGCTCAACATAGAGCATTGTTGCATTACACATTAATGAATGAGAATACTTTACACTTTTGGAAACTGTAAAGATGACTGTCAGTATGTCGTTGATTTCTAATACCTCATGCAAGGTAAGACAACATCTCCATACTATAATTCTTGCAATAGTATGATAATATGTGATAAGACACTCATCTTATATTTCAAATCACTAACTATATGTGAAATTTGAAACAAGTATTCGGAAAGTTTACTCAGATAACTATTTAGTTTTTCTTGTAAAAGAAAGGTTGAGAATGTTGGAAACATTAGGGTTCAACTTACTAAATAAGTTTCATGCATATTTGTTTTAGTATTTGGATAATTGGGATTGATAGACAATTTTTACTTTATGATGAATAAAGATACTTGGTATTTGTTATTCATTCATATAATAATTGTTATCCTATATTTGCATGTTTAATCCTTGAATAATTTTATTATTCTAAATATGTCCATTGTCAGTTAATAATATGGGAATATTGTTATGATAAGGCAAATGTGAGTGTTGGTTATAATTCTAACGAGAATTCGGATTGTTCCCACCAAACTCATATGTATTCACTAGAGATGCATATTGGATTCCCCAACTTTCAAACATTTACTTTTGGATCCTTGTCATAAGTAAAATATTGAAAATGGTTTGTTATCTTCATCCTTAGACTTGAGATACAAGCAAGTTCTGTTATGTGTGGATATCATTTTTTGTAAGTATACGCAAAACGCTATCTGAACAAGGTAGTTATAAAAGCTATATTTCGGAGTGATGTGAAGCAGCATCCACAACACTTGTAGTCAATAAAGGATTTGTTACTCCACTTGATATGTGCAGAAAGATACCATGGCGCCTCTCCAGAATTAATAAGATAATTGTTCGTCCGAACCCAAAGGGTAATGCAAGATGATACTTGATTACATTTGGTATATCTAATTAAATTCTATAACGAGATTCTAAATGGTTAAATTATATGGAATGATTTGAGATCCATAATCCATGGTTTAACGGTATCTATAACAAAAGATGATTAGAGCAAGACATTGAATGACCATGCTACTGAGAAACTTTTACGAAACTATTCTCTCAGACACTTTTAGTTAAAAAGCGAGTGAGAGCGTTTGCTAGGCGTTTCCGTCGTTAGTTTTGAGTGCCATTCGACACACCAACTCCCAAGTGGGAGCTGTTGGTTTGTGGGAGTTATAAACACACATAAACGACTAGAAGTGTGTGAGCCGATGGGGGCACACACGATAAACACGAGTATACGTGTCGAACGTAATTCAAACTTGAATATATATTACCCGTTATGTATGCTACTTGACCCGATTGCATTTGTCGACCCATGGACTATTTATGGACATGTATTTGGGTCGAAAGTGGACAAGCCTGGGCCTTGGGTTCACTGATCGGGCAAGACTGAAAAGGTATCAAGGGGGTGCTTGGGTTGGAACTTGTCAACCAAGATAAGGCCTGGAAAAGGGTCGGTTTGGTTTTTGTATAAAAACAAACGTATCCCTCTTTCAACCTTACACATACATATATACCTAAAGATATCCTTAAACCGATCACTTACCTGCTCTTATTCCAGTCGACATAGTCATTAGTCGATTGGATCTTTGCTTGGTTTCTAAGCTTGCATCTAACTTTGTTAATCCAAGTGCTTAGATTTGATTGGTTGGCTCTCCTGGTTCTGGTTCCTAGTCGAATAGCAGTAGCAGCAGAAAGTATATTTTGTTTTCTGTTTTTCCTGGTCGACAAACAGTAGCAGCAAAGAAGGGTTTTGATTTTGGGTGTGTACTGTTCACGAGCAGTAATAATATGACACGGAAGAAACAAGTTGGTTTGAAGGTTTTCTTGTTAATATAATATTCAAGTTGGTTAAAGTGTTAATTGGTTTATTACGTTCTCGACTAGCCATTAATCGAACGTATACGTTATCGGGTTTGTGTGTGATACTCTTCGAGGTATCTATTTTTAGATACTTAAGGATTCGTTTTGGTTTCTTGTTCCGTTACTAGAGATCAATTGCCAAACAAGGTTAGCTTTTCTATATCCCTTTTAATTAATTAATATGATATTAATTATTTGTTTATTAATTACGTGCTTAACATAATTGCAATAACTAGATCCAATATCCGCTACGTACTCGTAGAGGTTACTGGTTAACTTGTTCTAAAATCCCAACAAATTCAACTCAAACAAGAAAATGTGAAATGAGATGATATCAAAGGGTTGCGTAATATAATGTAGATTGATTTGAGATGGGATTTTGGGAAATGTACTACGGTTCAACGTAAAATAATCCACCAAGACACGTGATGATAGTGATAATGTACTAGGGTTCCCACATGAAAGATGTATGGCCCACTGGTCATATGCTCTATCACTTTTGGTCTAATCACCAATTATTTCACAAATTTATAAGCGTGCGTTATTCTACGTTTGCTATCCATCGAGCATAATAAAAGTATGAGTCTTGATTCGTACACTCATTTTTTTATTCGTACACTCCAGTGTACAAACTGGAGATGCAGCATATAACAACTGTACAACTCTGTATAGCATAAAGTGGAGTGTGCGAATCAAAAAAGTGAGTGTACAAATCATTAACCTAAAAGTATCTATAAAGGTGATATAGAATATATAATTTGTGACTAGACAGTGTAAATAATAAAATAATCTCTATAAACGTCGTAAAGAATATAAAAATTGTGACTAGACCTATTATATTTGAGAATTGATACCTACATCATATTTTTTGATACATGCATGACAATTTACGAATTATAGTTTGTATCGTACAACACTGTAATGCACATATTATAGTGCATGCATCAAAAGATGTGGTGTGAGTATCAACCCCCATTATATTCCCTTGTTTTATTAAGCAAGTGTTGTAGTAACAAGCAAGTATTAGGGGTGCGTTTGTTTTGTAAGTGGGTTTAGGAATAGGTTTTGGTTTGAAATAAAATAAGGGAGAAAAAGATTTATAATTTTGTGAAAGTGTTGTGTGTTTTATAAATTAATATAGGGCATGTATTTTTAATTACATAATTTTTGTATAATAAGTTAAGGGAAAAGAATTATTGATAGATAATGGATTTTGGCTCACCACCTGTAGAAATGTGAAGCAAACCCCGGTTAGCTATTCAGGAGTTCTCTAACTACTTGTATTTGGTCATGAGTCATAATAACTGGATATTGTTTTTATAACAAACATTTTTCTTTCATTTTTTTTAGTCTCATCTCTAAAGGTCAAACTCTCATAACAGACGCACCTTGGATTGTTGCACAATCAACTCCAAATTCATATCAATGAATGAAATGAAAATAACTTATAATACATTAAAATTAAATTCATGCAACATCAATTCCAAACATTTCTTTCTAAACACTATTATAATTGAAGATTCCATAGTTCTTGACATTCTTGCATAGTCTAGGTCTCGTGGTCTAATCAACGAGGGCTCTAATTCTAAAGAGGGCCGATCTCTTTGGCTTCCATTGGTTGGATAAATATAGCTAGCGTTATCTTCCATCTCTCATCATTTTCCATCACTCTACGCATCAGGCTATCGAAAATATAGTCCCATTGCTCATTATCTACATATAGTAGTCGATAATGCTATGACATTAGATAGGTCTTGGCATGCAACAACCTATGTTAAGCATAACATTTAATGCCTTTATCAGTTATTTAACAATGTATTTGATTGCTTAGTTTAGAATGTGTAGCTACTTTGATTTGAATATATGTAAGTAGTTATAAACCTACACTTATTTCAAAATAAGTAGTGTGGGACAATTACGACAACAAACCTAAAGTTCACTATGCAAAATCCTAGATCACAAAATTTTATCGAGCGCAACAACAATTAATTGAACACAAGAGACACGAGATACACAAAAAAGTCAACAAGAATAAAATAACACACGAAACAATATACCTATAAAGGTTTACATTTATTCACAAAGCTACTAACGTATACAGTACATAGAAGAATGACTAATATGAGTACTAGGTTTAACATCGAAAAGCTCGATGAGAATGGTGTACAAAATTATAGAGGTTCAAAACAAGTTGGATTTATACAACTTGGTCCTAGTGTTAAAATCGGAGTTCATGGAGTACATTTTCTAAAGCGTGTTTGGTTTGAGGTGGAACTGCAAGGAGCTCTGAAAAGTTGTGAAGCTGAGGTTATTCAGGAGAGTAATGATTATGTTGCTATAGCTAAAAGATAGTTGGAGGTTATCTAGCTTCAAGAAAAGACAAAATTGGTTGCTTGGTAAAGGAGCATGAATAGTTACACCCTGGTGCAAAGGTGGGGCAGACATTATGAAACCGGAGTATTGGTCAAAAGGGTGCAAAGAGTAATGCTGCTAAAAGGAAGAAAATGAGGTCTAAGGAAGCTAAACTCAGGAATTTACTAAAGTACAAGACCAGGTTAACTAGGTGAACCCTGGTTCGAGTTACCAGCATTGGATGAAGATGAAGATGTTAAGTATCGATAATGTCTAAGTATTACTCTTAAGTTAGAAATTGTTATATGTAGTAGCAATACTTAGGAGGGCTTATATGTTACTTAGAGCATAGTGCACAAGGAAGATACAAAATAAATTGACCTAACATTATAGCCACTTCTTCTGTGAACACACTCAAGAAACAACCCTCTTCTAAATACAAAGACTTAGCAATCTCCTTGATTTGAATTGTTGCCACACAACATATCTTTGATCCATACTCAACATTGGTTTCACTTATGATCATAAAGAAATTTCCTTATCAAGTTATGCAAATTATTGGTGTCACCCTGTAAGATATAGGATTTCACAAACACATTAAACCACAATCCATATGGGCGTATACAATGTTTTAGAGAGAGAAAGTTCTAGAGAGAGAAAGGGAAGAGAGTTGGGAACTATGTGAAACAAAAAAAATGGTATTGAAGCTCCAACCCTCTACCTTGGGAGGTAGAGGGTATTTATAGTGTCTTACAAAACGCCACCTACGGGCTGTGGATCAGGCATACAGTGGGTAAAGACCTGTCCGTCCTCCACGGTGTTACTTAACAAACTACTTAATAACATAACTTGACTACGACTACGAGCTTTCTAACGAATACATATACTTGAGGTGACCGACTCTTTAACGACTGAATTTTCTAATTCCTAACAATCTCCCCCTAAGGGAGGTCACCTCAAATTACACAGAATACAAACAGATATTACATTAATATTGTTCTTGGATTCTTGTTTAAGTTCATTGCTCTGTAGCACGTAGTCTTTGATTCTTCATGTTTTCCACGTTTGGATAATTCTAGTGGAGGTCTTTAACTGATCCACGTGATGATGAGTTTTTAGCCAGCTTTGAGATCATCAGCTTGCATAAATCTCTGACTCTTCCATTGTGGTGTTGACTTTGTGTGATGTTGTGACAGTGGACCGACATGCTCACATTCTGGATCATGAATTATTTTCATCATAGTAGCGGAAGCTTTAGTTGATTCATGATATTTGCAGCAGCGTAGGAGAAGCATGGAGTGATAATATCAGAGTCGTTGATGCACTAATCATGATTTCTTTTGAAATGAATGTGTTGTGTGAGCATGCGGCTATGGATTGACCTCTCCATTCTGATCAGCTGCAAACGTCGGGCGTACCTGCATAAAACAATTAGCAATAAAGCGCACGAAAGTGTCTTTGATCACTTTCGTTGAATTGAGGTACACGGCCCACGGTTCCCCGTTGATCAGTACAAGTACTGACTGTGATCAGGTATAATTCGAAGAATCTCCTTGACAGGGTTTCGCAATGCTCTAAGCTGTTCTCAAACCGGAACGTCTCAAAGAAGACAACACGGAGTGAGTGAACCAAAGAATTGAGATTCACTGATTGATGAAAAATGATTTGAAAAATAATCGTGTACTGCTTAATAAAGTGTTTTTGCAATACAACGAAGGTTTTAAGGAAAATCAATTGTCAATCATAAACACCTTTTATTTTGAAATATTAATACACAGTCGATGTGCTAGAGAAAAGAATTTTATGCACAACGACCGGTTTTTCAAAGGTATCCGTCAATCCATAACCTGAACCAGGATTGATTCAAAATTTTGAATCGCCCCATTGTTTCTGTTCAGTTGTCACATGGTTGATCTATTGGATAGATCTCACATGCCACCTACCAAGAGCTTGTTTGATGTTGGCTCTAGAAGGCTTTCCATCTTCATTGTGAATGTGTTTGCATATCACTCAGATGTTTTGGCAATACCACAAGGATAATGCGTAGGACTCTTAAGATATAATCTCTCTTTCCACATTGTGTGAAACAGAGAGTCTTCATTGTCAGTGTCCTAAAGAGATTTAGTTGATGATCTCGTGGCTCTAGACTCAATTGTGCACATTTGGTTCCTATGCCGGAGACTATGGAGAGGGTCTCATTCTTCAATATCAACTATCTCTAAGAGAAAGTCGATAGATTATGTAGGTTCCCCGTGAGAATGAAACAAGCCCTTTTAAGAGGAACTTGAGTAGCTTGAGAAGATGCAGTGCAGTGCGTCACTGGGTCCATGACGTCTTGTCTTCAATACCGGTGTTACCTAGGTAACAACCAGTAGCATATGAATTGAACCCGGTTTCTGCCCTAAGGTTGAATTATTGGAGGGCTATTTCTTTTCACCCTTTTCACATTCAATTCTTTTTCATTCTTCAACCCATTCAGTGCTTATCGAGACTTCATTACTAGATCCTTGTTGGGTTTATTCTAGTTCTAGCTCTATCTCAGTCCGCACTCTTCCCATATTCTCATTTTCTCCTTTTTTTCATCATACCTAAGGACTCTACACTATCTAGTGGATTGTCCCTGGGTAGATACCTCTGGCTCTGGCGGGATTGTGGGAACGAATACCTAACCTAACCATCCTTATATCACCATACATTAAGTAAATTTGGTCGGTCTTTTTGGTATTGTTCATCAGCCATTGGAACCAATTGAAAACCATTTGAAAATCAATCCAGGTACGTGTGATATATTATCAAAGCATTTTGTACCTGAATCGTTTTTGATATTTTAGAAACAGCTCCCCCTCAACATGTGCATCATAATTTTAAATAGTTTTGGCACATGGAGGCAAGAGGACTTGAAAATCTCAGATTAAAAGAACGAAAGATTCGATTCTTTGATCAACAATTTCTAAAAGATATCAACATCACTTTCCAGATCAAGATTAGTAGTTTTCATACTTTGTTAAGAATATTTTAGGAAAGTATGTGGTTTTCAAAAAAAATTGCTCCCCCTCAATATGTGCATCGAGATTTGAAAGAGTTTTGCACATATTAGGGAAAACTTGCACTTTGGAACAAATTAATCACGTTTCAATTCTTTTTGGTTTAAAATAGATGCTCCCCCTTAACATGTGCATGGAAAATTTGAAATCGTTTGGCACATGAATGGAGGAGAGTTTGCTAAACACTTATAAAACCAATTATCGAATTATCAGTTTAAATCCAATTTAAATCACAAATTCTCCCCCGATCACAATTTTCAAATCATTTGAGATTTGTGATCTTTATAGATTTAAATTGTTTTTGAAAGCTTTTGAGAAGAATTGTGACTTGCTTATGAAAACATTTAACCGATAAGGATCAAATTTGAGACTTTAAACTCCACGGATTAAACATGCTTTGATTATCTAATGAAACATAACAATAGCCAAGGTCTTGAACCACTTGTATAAAACATTGTTCATTTTGATTATCCAAAAGTAGACCTTGCTCGTTTACGTGCCAATTGTTTGAAAAATACTCTTTTTAATTCGATTGAAATCATTCTCCCCCTCAATCAATGACACAAGTTGTTGATTGAGAGATAGAGATTTTGACAGATGATAAGCTCAGATGATTTTCAAAAATAATAGAGTACGAGGTATTTTCAAAGCAATTTTGTTTTCATTAGATGACAAATATTTTTCAGAAGAATCATTAGACGGAAAAATATTTGGAAAGAAAACATTTGTCGTGTTGGTGACAAACATTTGTTTTAAGAATCAGAGCATGAGATTTGAAAAATAAGATTAAGCATGGCTCTGTTCTTTACTTTTAAAACGGGTTACTGCCTGAAATGACAATAAACAACCATTTTTCTCCGTCTCATTTTTTTTAAAAGCAATTTATGTACATTCGAAGAACATCTAAAAACCCGTGACATTCTTTGAATGTCAACACAAAGTCCGTAGATGATATCGAATTAAGAAAAACATGACAAAAAGACAATATTTTTGGAATTTTTCAAGATTTTCTAAATTTTTTTATGGATTTTGAAGATTTTATATTTTTCTATTTTCTTTTGTGGGTTTTATAATTTTGTATTTTGATTTTTGAATAAATATATACAAGATATAGATGAAGAAAGACCTTTACTCTTCGTCTTCCTCTTGAAGACGATTGAATGTTTCTGGTTGTAGACTCTTTAGACCAAGTCGTGGAAGGATAAACTCAAAACGTTCTCTAGGAAGAGCTTTGGTAAAGATGTCTGCTAACTGGTATTCAGACCTCACAAAATAGAGTTCTACCACACCTTTTTCCACTTGTTCCCGAATGAAATGATGTCGAATGTCGATGTGCTTTGCTCTTGAATGTTGAACGTTGTTGCAAGAGAGAGCAATGGCACTTTTGTTATCACAATACAGAGGGATTTTGTTGAATTCAAAAACATAGTCAGATAATTGGGATCTCATCCATAGGATTTGAGCACAACAAGATGACATGGCTATGTATTCTTCCTCTGTAGAGGATATAGAAGTACTCATTTGTTTCTTTGAAGACCAGCTCACAAGCTTATCACCCCAAAACTGAGCACCTCCAGACGTACTTCGACGTGTATCTTGACAACCTGCATGGTCAGCATCTGCATAGGCTGTTAGTGACATACCGGTGTCCTTCAGGTACCAAAGTCCCATGTTGATGGTTCCTTGGAGATAACGAAGGACCCATTTAACCCCTTCAAGGTGCTTTTTGGTAGGCTTAGCCTAGTATCTTGCACACATGCATACATCGAACAGAATATCAGGTCTACTGGTTGTGAGGTACATCAGGGATCCAATCATACTTCGATATTTCGTTTGATCTACCATGATCCCTAAGTGGTCCTCATCCAGTTTGGTACGTTCCACCATGGGAGTGTCAACGGTGTCACAAGTGTCAAATCCAAATTTCTTTAAAATTTCATTTGCATATTTAGATTGATTGATGAAAATGCCTTCGGGACTTTGTGAAATTTGTAATCCCAAGAAAAATGACATTTGTCCCATCATTGACATTTGAAATTTTGAGCCCATCTCCTTAGAAAAACGGTCACATTCATTGGGGTTAGTCGAGGCAAAAATAATATCATCAACATAGATTTGAACGTGAATTAAATGTTTGCCCGACTTTCTGGTGAACAATGTTGGATCAATGCTCCTTTCTTTGAATCCAGTAGATAGAAGAAACTTTGATAGCGTATCATACCATGCCCTTGGAGCTTGCTTCAAACCGTAAAGAGCCTTCTTCAAGCGATATACATGAGTAGGATGCTCTGGATTCACAAAACCTTCAGGTTGGTTGACGTATACAACTTCTTTAAGATCTCCGTTAAGAAAAGCCGTCTTTACATCCATCCGATAGACTACCATGTTCTTACTTGCAGCATTAGCCAAGAAGATTCTGATTGCCTCGATACGTGCACCTGGAGCAAATGATTCTTCAAAGTCAATACCCTCCTCTTGACGGTATCCTTTTGCAACCAATCTAGCCTTGTTTTTTAATACATCACCATGCTCATCAAGTTTTACTTTGAAAATCCACTTTAGAGCAATGATCATAGCACAGTCACGAGCAGGTACTAATTCCCATACATCTAGTCGATCGAACTTATGAATTTCTTCTTGCATGGCGTTGAACCAGCTGTCTTCATTCATTGCCGTTTTAACGTCTTTTGGTTCGACCTTGGATAGTACGGAGTTGAAGAAGCACCATAAGGCATCAGTTGCAAGTTGTTTACGAGTGGATACTGGACGAGAGGGATTTCCAATGATGTTGTCCAATGGATGATCATGTGTCCATTTTATAAGGTGTTCGTGTGGTTGTTGTTGAGGAACTGAAGTAGCAGAGTCTGGATCTCCTGATGATGATGGTTTGGGAGTTGGTTCAGGAGCAAATATGTTCTCAAATGAAGCAAGTGGTTATCTCCATCATAGGTGCCAGAAACAATTCCATGATGTACACTTGATGATTGATGAATTGAAGATGATACAGAGTGATCAGCAGCAGGCGCTTCTTGACTCAATGACATAGAAACTGAAGGGTTATCTATGTTGAAAGGGATAGGAGCAACCTCTGTTGATGGATTTGACAGTTCATCAGCAATTGGCTCATAATGTTCATCAAACATTAGATCAAATAATTTCTTCAAATCATCTTCTGAAGGTGGAACATATGGAGTTGCTGATGAGGGATTTTGTACAAGAGTAGAACTGATGGGACTACTTGATGAAGGTTGTGATGCGGGTCCAGAACTGGGTTGTCCTGGAGCCATTTGACTGGTCAGCTCATCGAACATAACGTGAATTGTTTCCATGATATTTCGGGTTCTTTTGTTGTAGATTCGGTATCCTTTTCTGCTTGGTGCATATCCTACAAATACTCCAATGTCCGCTTTAGCTTTAAGTTTGCCTAAGTCTTGACCATCATTAGTTGGATAACACAATGCACCAAACACACGAAGGAATGAAAGATTAGGTTTTCGATTGTGGACAAGTTCATATGGAGTTTTTCCATGAGATGTGTGAATTAGGGATCGATTTTGAGTGTAGCATGCAGTGGCAATGGCTTCAGCCCAGAGAAACATTGGAACCTTTGAGTAAATCAGAAGTGTTCTTGCGGCTTCCACAAGAGTTTGATTTCGTCTTTCAACTACACCGTTCTGTTGAGGAGTTCGTGGAACACTTCTTTGATGACTGATTCCAACACTTTCATATCCACACTAAATAGCAGTTGCTCTTAGCAATTGAAACCCATTCCGCACGTGGAAGTAATTCTTTGTCAGTTAGAGTGACAGTTGGTGCAGAGGCAGCAAGCATATCCGAGGATGCGGTGTCAGCCATTGAGATCGAGATAAGGAAATCGTTCAGAACTTTGTAGAAGATAGAAGTCATCATCTCTTAAACTTTCACCACCAAAGCATTTGAGGCTCATGAATCATCGCAAGAACTTGAGCTTTCTAAGAGTGAATCTTTGGCAGCTTCCCCCCAAACCGACAATCTTCGTAAAAAGACCATTTCCCCCAAGAAGAAGATGTGAAGCAAACAGTCTCATTGCATGAAGCTCAACACCCCGAAGAAGACGAGACCACCGAAGTAACAAGATAACACGGATTATCTCTGCGGTTATCAAACCCGAAATAAATGATTAAGCCCGATCACATGATCCTGTTGTGAGTCCCCGATGTACACATTACTCTTCGAGTTTGAGCAGTTGTCTGTTTGGGATAACAATATATCAACATCTTCATTTCACCAAGTGCATTCCAGTTATCTTCCATATAACCAATCAGCCCATAATGTACACAATTTGAATTAACCAATTAAAGAAGAAAAACCCGATATACCAAACTTGAAACTAAAGCCGAATTCCCCACATTTGTATCTTAAGCTTGCACTTGATGATGGAAGAACGGTGTCGAGAATTTATGCTTCAAGCAAATCTCTAAGTACTCACTACTCAAACAAAGTATGAGACATTAACACCTCTTGCGATTATCCACACCGTCATCTGCGTGTGACACTGAGTAAAACAAAGTAACTCCTAATAGTGATAGTTAACCAGGTCTTCAACCATCCACCCCGACTGCTGGTAACTAGATAAACCAAGTCTTCAACTCAAATTCTTAAGCCCGAGCAAGTTATCAAATAAGAACACGCCTTTGTGAAAGTCAACTTCAATCTCAAATAAGTGATAAATGATTAACTCCGAAGTAATCAACTTGTGTCAAATGTCCAACATGTGAATAAACATACAATCGGATGTATATTGACCCACTGAATGAACCGGAACAAATGATTCCTCAACATCAATGCATTCTTACTAAAGGTATACATGTAGAGACTGATATGGAAGATTCAACAATAATGTCTTTGAGCAGATGAGGTAGTCATTTTCCTTAATCTTCATGAGGTTGATTTATAGCGTGCACAATGAGAGGAACAATAATCCGTGAAGATTTGACAAAGGAATACCAAAGAGTGGATCATTATTCAATAGTGCAACTACAATATCATGATAGTCATTATCAACGCCTTGTGAAATAACTGGAGATTAGGTTTTCTTAATAGATGGTGAACCAGTTGAGTTAGTAGGAACCGGAGCATGAACTTTAGAAACTGGATGATCAACATTCGTTGGAGGTTGGAAGTACTCATCAAACATATCTTGAAACAATGAATCCTAGTTATCCTTAGTAAGTGAAGCATTAGGCGTTGAAGGAGAGTCATATGACCATAAAGCAAGCATCCATCAACATGTAGTATATGCACTCTTCTCCCCCTCAAAAATTGCATCCGAAGTTGCCATTTTTGATTTGAACAAGTGAATAAGAATATACACCAATGAACGTAGATCCACTTGAGGGTTGAAGGAGCGTGGAAAAACATGAAGCTTGTTGATGAAGAATGTCGATGAGAATGGTCATAAACATGAAGATTTCTCTTCTTTTGAAGATAAAGCACACTGAAGCATACACCTTTCTTTTCTTTGAGGAACGGGGCCTGAAGTGTTATCTGCAGACGCCATTATGATGAAGTACGAGGCCTGAACTGATGTGAACAGACGTCATAGCCGAATGAATATCAAGATTGAGTTACTTGAACCCGTGAGTTATGAGATATCAATCCATTTGTAATCCATACTTTAAGCCAGTCCATGTAGTGAAGGATCGAAGTATTTGCAACTGAGTAAGGACTACATGCACTAATATTACAAACTTGATTGCATATATTTTGGTTAGTGACATTAGTATCCAAACCCTTTGGGGTTTCACGATCAACCTTGATTATGTCATCGGTAAACAGCTTTCCGGTAGGTATCCACCTAAGTCCAACATCCTTAAACATTCTACCAGACGGAATCCACTTATGGCAAGGTCTAGGATTGTTAAGCTTCTTATGCATAGTGGAAGACTTATCGTTATTCCTAGTTTCTAAAGATTTAGCAATTGGTATCCATTTAGGCGAAGTTTTTTGTTTGTTTTGCTTCATAGACTTAGTGTAGATCCTAGAATTAACAGGTTGAACCTTTGCATGAGCATTTACTTTCTTTAGGGATTTTGAAAAACAATTATCATGATTTGCCTTAAAGATGCATTTCAGGCAATTCGAGCAAACAACTTGTTTGGATTCAGAAGATGATCTAGAGTTCTTAGAGTGGTCTACTATGGGAATAGATTTATTCGAAACGCAACTACGCTTAGATTCAAGCCAATCCCTAGTCTTTAGTTGAGTGTTCCTAGGTAATGGTTTAAAACTACTAGCAGTGCCTTGAAATCTCGTAGAATTCGTCACCCTAGTTCTTGTACCTAAAATTCCGTCTTTTCGAATTTGTGCCTTTTTCCTAGCTTCTTCTAGATAATAGTTCTTCCACAAGTCATTCATATCATATGAATTATGGGTTTTAATGCTTGGTTTTGACACTGTTTTCGAACTAATCCTAGAGGTGCTGGGAGTAGAAGTGGCTACTTGTTGAGGGTTAGCGGAGCTAGAAGCATTATACTTAGGTAACTCAGGTGAAGTGACTGGTTTTGTCAAAACTTGTATCGCATCAACTTGGGAGGCAAGCCTTGTCTTTAGAGATTTTGTTCTTTCAGATATAAATGCAGTAGGCTGCCTAACAACGGACCGGTCTCTAGTGGGATGAGAAACTGGCTTCCCCAAGGTTGATGGTTTTGTAAACTTAGTATTCACACTTTTCCCTATGGTTTTTCTAAGCTCATTCTTTAAGGCAACAATAGCGAAACTCTTTTCCTGAAGTTGAGCTTTGAGTTGATCAATTTTTGCCATCAAAGAGTTTGTTTATTCCATTGACTTAGTTCTAGCTTCTTTGACAGAGTCACTTAGTTCTATGTGATGCTTTCTCAAAGACTCATTTTCCTAGTACTTTAGCCACATAAATTTCCAATTCATTATTTCTTGTTTTAATAGCATCAATGTCTGGTTTAGACATAACTAAATTACTTTTCAAATTCAGGACAAAAACATGTTTCTTCATATTGTAAATGGTTGAGTCTTTGTCTTGAAGCTGATCTTTCAAAGTGTTAATTTCAAAAAGTTCACGGAATTCAGGAAGTTCCGGATTTTTACATGGTTTGTTAAGTTGAAAACTTTCTTCTTTACTCTGTATCGCAATTTCAAGTGAAATGCAATATTTTTCAAGATTTGAGAATTTGTTTGAAAGTTCATCAAAAGCCTTTTTATCAACCATATCTTTTATTTTAAAACACTTAATCTCAGACTCAGCCTCAGTTACAGAACATTTATAAAAGTCCTGTTCAGCATCATGATCAGTTTGTTTAAGTACTTTAGCAGATGCACTATGTTGAACAGTTAAGGGTACCTCATTACATGACACCTGTTCAATTTTCGGTCTGATATCTGCATCCACATCATGTGAAATAAGAGTCACTGGACCGCTGGCTGTGTCAAGCTTATCTATCTCTGAGCCTCTGTAATCAGTGTCAACTGATCCATCATCTAGTGCTTTACCTGACTCAACACTACAATCTTTTGATTGTGCCCAACATTCATTCCCCTTTCTGATTACTGCATCTACTTCTTGTGTGTTAGGAGTAACTGACCAGCTGGTTACATCATTATTTGATGTCTCTGACATTATGCATTCAGCAACACCCGATTCTTCAACTGATACATTACCCAACTCATCACAACTATCTCTCAACTGCACTAGACTCTCATCAACTTTTTCATCTTTCTGAGTAACTTCCTCAATATACTTCTCCACATTATCCATGATATGGATAAGTGTCTCTATGAACATGCTAATTTCCATTCTAGTGTGTCTCTTGAAAGACATTTCATTCATGTCTTGATCATAGTCTGATGTGAATTCCCCACAAATGAATGACTGAAATTGTTTGTGGATCACTTGAAGTGCAGCAATGGAACTATCCTTTTGAACCTTCTCTTTGTTAAGTTGTAGCTCCAATTGCTCTAAATTTAACAGCAAAGTTCTTGTTAATGTGGATACGTCCTGACGGAAAAGGGCATTACATGTTCGTTCCATTGTTATGGAAAGAAGTAACATGAGGTGAGAGTAAAGTTGCTGAAAGGGCACAATGCAGCATTCTTTTTGCATGGCATTCTGTAGCATGAGCAGGTGCAAATCATTCTCATTGGACTCAGAGCATGAAGAACTCAAATCATCATTGATTGATTCCATCATCAGTAACCGTTCAGTATAGCTAATATTCTCATGGTTGTCTACATCATCATACAGTTTGAGTACTTCTGAAATCACTGAATCAGGAGTGTAAGACATGATGTTGATGTATACACAGGATTTTACAAGTCTGATTTAAACCGAGAAATAGAATATTTCGCAGGATTTTACTAAAATCAAGACCAAACCGTTAAGCAATGACCAATGGAATGTGTTAAGATGACTGATGGATCGACACAATGATAGACAATTGTGTGTTAGGGCATATGATTTTTTGTAGGATTAGTAGAGATGTTGTTTGGTTGAGATTTGGATTGGTTAATGCCCGTTTTTACAGAGAAATTTAGGTCAAAAAACATAAAAACCTCAATAACTTCTGTTCAGAGCGGATTTAGGCCTCGAAGGTTGACCCAAAATTTTAGTTCATTCGGCGTACCATTCTCCTCGTTCTCACGGTCGTTTTGATGGGTAGAACGCTGAAAACGGAGTTACGATTCAAAAGTTATGGTCGTTTGAAGTTTTGTCGGGAAAAAGTCAACTTTTGGTCAAACCGCTTCAATCAACTCGCATCCAGGACAACTCGCTTAAGGCACAACTCGCATAAGATGACAACTCGCTTCTAAGGTAACTCGCTTAAACGACAACTCGCTTAAGATACAACTCGCTTAAAAGACAAGTCGCTTAAAACCCAAGTCGCATAAAGAGTCAACTCGCTTAATAGACAAGTCGCTTTAAAACCCAATTCGCTTAAAGAAGCAACTCGCTTAATAGCCAAGTCGCTTTAAAACCCAAGTCGCTTACAGAATCAACTCGCTTAATAGCCAAGTCGCATAAACCAACTCTCTTCCAAGACAAAGCAACTCGCTTCCAAGACAAAGCAACTCGCTTCCAATAACAAAGCAACTCGCTTCCAAGAAACGTTTTACCGTGGCTCAACTCGCTTTGTACAATTTTCAAAAACAACCACTTTAACAATCAAAAACAACCCAACCACGATGATTCAAGCCTTCCAAATCAAAACCTAAACACATATGATGATCCTAAACACAAAAGTACAATCAAAATTCAAACTTTAACACTAGAAATTAACCAAATGATTCAAACTCTTCTAAACACTTATAACCCCAAAAACCTTATGAAATCCACCAAAACAAAGAGCATGAAAGATGAGTGATCAAACCATGGCTCTTGATACCAATTGTAAGATATAGGATTTCACAAACATATTAAACCACAATCCATATGGGCGTATACAATGTTTTAGAGAGAGAAAGTTCTAGAGAGAGAAAGGGATGAGAGTTGGGAACTATGTGAAACAAAGAAAAAATGGTATTGAATCTCCAACCCTATACCTTGGGAGGTAGAGGGTATTTATAATGTCTTACAATAAACGCCACCTACGGGCTGTGGATCAGGCATACAGTGGGTAAAGACCCGTCCGTCCTCCACGGTGTTACTTAACAAACTACTTAATAACATAACTTGACTACGACTACGAGCTTTCTAACGAATACATATACTTGAGGTGACCGACTCTTTAACGACTGGATTTTCTAATTCCTAACACACCCTACTTGTATGTTGTAAGCTAGTATGGAAGAGACTTCACAAGAATTGAAATCGACTTAACTTAAATGATTAGAAAATAATAAGCAATTACTAAATGGCCTAGTAGTAAGTTGATGGATCTCACCACAAGATGCTAAGGGTTTAACATCACTAGATACATATCTAGGGTGGCCATAGAAAACATAAGAAACAATCACGAGACACCCCGATTAGACCGCAAACATCTTAGTTAAGAAATATACTTGCTCTCCCCGAATAACCTCAACAGGAAAAGCCTCACATGTTCTCCTTTATACTATAAAATGACAAGTTTAGAGAAACGTTGTTTAGCTAAACAAAATAAATCATTTAAATAACTAATTTATCTAGCTAAAAAGATAAATTTTTCTAAATAAACACTTTACCTGCACCTTTACCAAAATGAACCATCTAAATCCGTTTTATCAAAATCGACACTTTTGGCGAGCAGACATGGGGCGAGCTAGCATTTGCTCTCCATGTTCTTTTTCTTGGAGATAAAAATGGCGAGCAAACATGGGGCGAGCAAGCATTTGCTCTCCATGTTCTTTGTCTTGTAGCGAGGCGGAGATCAATTGGGAGGGAGAGCAAAATATTTGCTCTCCATGTTCTTTGTCTTGTAGTGAGGACATGTGACTGGAATGAACTGGAGAGCAAATGGTTTGCTCGCACAAATGGTTTGCTCGTCTAAAATGTCGATTTTGATAAACTCCTTTGAAAGTGTTTATTTTTATAATTGAGTGTGAGAAGTATTTGTTGTGGTAATTGATTTTTAAAAATTAGCTCTTGATAAGCTACGTATTAGCTAATAAGAGACTTACTAGATTTGATAAATTAAAGAAGAAAACTTAGAGCTTAAAACAAATTTAATCAACAAATAACTAAAAACATTTTTATTTAGACAAACATGTAGAAATAAGCAATTAAAAATCTGAAAAAAAAAAGAACCAAAGATGACTTATAAAAAAAGCTGAAAATAACAAAATTATACACACAATTTTGTGCATATGCCAAAAGCCAAATGATGGGAAAAATGTTGCCTAATAGTAACCAAGTTTCATCACTGTTCTAATTCAGTCACTCGAACTTTATATTAACCACAAAAACCATTGAAGTTTAAAAAGTGTTCCATTGTGGTGTAAATGTTTAAAATAAGTGCATTGTTTGGTTGTACCTTGATAATAACCACCCACCCCCTGAAAATCACTAATCTCAACTAACTCGATGTACAACCAACTTATGCACACTTAAGAAAAATATAAGTCACCAAATAATAACGAAGTTTGAGAACTGTTCCATTTTAGTCACTCAAATATAAAAGTTACGTAAAAATAGAACACTTGTAAAACTTAAGTGGTTAAACCTCACCAAAAAAAGTATGAGTAACTAAATTAGAACACTAATAAAACTTCATTACTATTTAATGATTTTTCCCCCCAAATGATGCTGCATCTTGAAAATAAAAAAATGAAGAAAAACTAAAAAGAAAAAAGAAAGTAAACAAAAAAACGGGTCCCCCGTCGGCTGGCCATCCCATCAATCATCAAGTCAAAATTGATCGATAAGATGACCTGAACCAGGCTTTCCCTTTATGAACCAGTTTTTTATTATTGAACCAGTTCTATTTAATTTGAGCCTGGTTTGTTTGGACTGGACGACCATTAATACTTAGACCAGGTCTCTTTTTCGTGTGAATCGGGTTTATTCATTAGGATTGGGCTTTTTGTAGGCCGAGTGAAGAGCAGGATTTTAGCTATATTTTTGTCTTTCTCGGGCTTTATCTCTTGGCCTTTCTCTTTAATACTGTAATTCTTAAATTAAACTTGTAAGGTTGTAATAAATTTATAAAAATAATCAGTTTACCTCTTTAACTTTTTTAAAATACTTGTTTAAATAACAAAAAACTTGTTGTTTGATAAATATTATATTTGCTAATTATTTAAGCTAAAATGAAAGATTTTTTAACATATTTTCAATATGATAACATCCTATGAGTAATTCTGACAATATAAAACATGTTTATGTGATTATTTACATGAAACCTAAAGGATTTTGTGGTCAAATATGTGTGTTTCTTTCCTTTTCGAGGAATATAGCCAGGGACAAGTGATCCATCTAATCAAGAACTTGGTCACCGAAATAGCGATACTCGTGCTATTCTTTGGGATCATTTTCTTTTCTCATCGTTTGAAACTTAAAAAATCCCCAATTGCGTCACGCAAGTTATCAAGAAAATAACTCGAAATCCCACGATTCACATCTTGAGGCAACCCCAAGTTATAAGCCGAATGTAGCTTTGCTAGCTTGGTTTTTTTCTTGCTTGGGTGACAAGGAGTATCTCATGTCAATGATAGGTATCAAAGCTACAGGTAAGGAAGTTTCCATTTCTCCTGGTTGGACGTCTTTAACGGTATACAAGGGTGACGGTTGATCTCCATCACTTGCCATGTGCTTGGACTGTTTTCGAAAGTGCAACCTTGCATTGTCTAAGGCGATCACATATGGGTTTAAAGGCGCAATTTTTTTTCCGAGTAACCATGGTTTTCTACATTTTGGCCGAATAATCCATGAAGTTTGAACCACCGCCACACAGGCTCAAAACGGGTAAAGCCTTTTGTATTGTAGTAGTTATACCTAGCAAAAAATGAATTAGAATAGTTATGGTGATTTGAAATGTCATTTTGAAAAGGGCTAAGTCCATATAATAGCAAAATACTTTTCAAAATGAACAAATATCATACGTGAACTTCAAAAGATACTAATATCGTATACGTACTTTCAGAATTTGCCTCGATACCATACCTTAATTGACGTGGTATGACTAGTTACCGTTTAAATTATTTACATGACATTGTTAATTATTTTTATTGGTGATGTGAAGATACTTTAAATGTTTATAATATTTTACTTATATTTTTTGTATATATCGTTACAAACACGCATTGTTGCATTATATACACAAATATGAATCATAATAATCATAATTCGATGCGATCAAAAAAGTGAAGGAGAATACAGTTGATATTCTTACTTAATGATTAGTATGTTAGAAGTATGTATCGTATGCGGATTTTGGAAGTACGTATACGATATCAAGTGTTATCATTCCCTTGGATATGATAATGGTTGTGTAATGTTTGTCTGCTTTTTGATATATGAAGGTCAAAGGCGGGAAAATCTTCTACAACAAAAAGGGATAAAGCAAGTCTTGTTAGGTATCCACACCTTTTTAGAGTTGGTAAAAAGGTACAATAGTTATCAATATTGTTCCTTAAAGAAGAGTTTATCCCATTACATAGTATAGGAACATTTCATGCAATCTCACCAACCCATTAGATGCTCAACACGTCTAAAGTAGACACCCGTTGGAAACCATAATTCTCTGCCTATAAAAGATAATGCATGTAAATGAGTAAATGCATTTCTTGCAATTACTGTGATACACATTAAAGAGCATTTACTCATCGAAATGAACTTGGCTACTAAACAATCAGTGAGTAACGAAAGTTCATACTTAAACCATAACTAAGGTTTTGTGTTTAAGTTAGAGAGGAGGTTACCAAAAATTGTCATTCAACTAAGATTGGTATTCCGCAACCAATAGTTGTCAAATTATTTGATTCATTCAAATAAGAATTTTCAAAGTTGAAAAACTTGTGTGCGTTATTTGTGTTTAAACTCCTTTGCGTACTCTTGCATTAAACTATTTAAACACCACATCAAATTACATGGAGAGTGGATTTAATTTAGTTGTTAGGTTATAATCACTCTATTGAAAACAACAAAAGTACTCGTTGTTCACCGCATTCCCGTTTGATATGGAGGCGATGTGACTTCACGAAACAACTTCACCACACCTTTCCCTTTGTGGAATTGCGGCCTTGCTAAATCCCTCAAACTTCTCTACACTTAACACAACCCCTATCAAAAGCTACGGGAAACCCACTACACCCCCTTCACCACACAATTGGCTACCAATCCCGTGACGAAAAGCTCCTTATTATCCAAGTATCAAGCGCATTCAAATCTAATGACCCACTTATGTAATAAGAATTACGGTGCAAATTCAAACTTATTATCCAAGTATCAAACAAATTCAAGTTAATAATTATCTTGAAGAACAAGTTTAAACGCATTTGATATGGATAATTCTAATAACCCACGTATATGATAAGAATTACGGCTCAAATTCAAAATTAAATCAAATCCAAAACTAAACAAATACCATCAATATCCTTTTCAATTGAAACATATCCATGTATAAACAAAAAGCCAAAGTGGCAGCCCAATATTTAAGTGCTAACCAAATTTTAGTCCAAGCCCAAATATTAAGACCTGTCCCCGAAGAAGATGATAATAATCCGATCCCATGTACTCAATACTTACTAACGAACCAAATGTTTTAAAGGAGAAACAAATCGATCAAACAATCCCAAATCCAAATAACCTTCAAAAACCAAAATTTAGTTCTTAAAAATAAATAAATAAATAAAATAAAATCTAATGCTTCTATCCAAACAAACTTATTTTTCTTCATAACTAAATGAACATAGCTCTAAGACCACTTGTTGGCAATCAAATAATGAAACAAATAACAAATTCAACAAACTAAACGAAAGCTTTACTCAAATCATCATACCAAATGCAAAACTGTCACACCCCGCCAGAGGCGGAAACGCGAGGTGCAACATAATCAATATACATCGCAAAAGAGATATAGTACAATACCATATTTAAATTTAAGAAAATTGTAAATTGTTACAATATTGTTCAAGCCAACTTTGACAATAAAATCTTAAAACTTTGTTTCCAAAAGACATCTTCTTATACTTAATGACCGACGACACGAGAAGACTCCTTTATGCAAGAGACTTCATAAATCATGCTTATTGACGATCACCTGAAATGCATGAGAAAAAGGGTCAACTATGAAAATAGTTGATGAGTACACAGGTTTTATGTATTACAAAAAGCCATTTTTAATAAAAGTCCTTTCCCATTTTATAAATTTCAATTTTTAAGAGAGTCTTTAGATAGTACGAAAATATTTTTGTGTATGTCTGCCTTGCAAATGTCTTGTCAACTCACCATGTTACAAGTCCCGCCCATACAAGACTTGTAACATATAAGTTGACATACATTTCGATATTTCAAGTAGTAAGTCTAGTAGTCAATGCACCTAGGGTCATATTAACGCCTCATATATAATAAAGTTATGCGGCAAAGCCCCACAAATAAATAATATGCGTTCCGTAGACAGGGGAATGAGATGTTGGCCGACCTCTAATAGCGCTATCCATACTACCTACTGTTCAAGCACAAGGGAGCCGATTTCGAACGGTAATGCGTATAATTGGAGTGTGAACGGCAAACCAATCGGGGACTAACAATGCGAATGTACGAACAGTACGTCATAACAACTATTATATACTATCAATTAAGACTGCTCCGGACATGGGAGACTCGACATTGCTCCGAACAAGGGAGACTTTGCGTTGCTCCGAACATGGGAGACTTTAGGTCAAGGACGTACAGTCCATTAGGTCCAAACAAGTCATAAGCTTATAATTAAGTCAAAGAGTCTAAGGGTTCAAAATATAATAAATAGTCTAAATCAAGTGAAAATAGAGTTCAATATAAGTCAAAGGGTTCAAATATATTAAAGGGTTCAAATTTAGTCAAAAAGGGTTCAATATAAATCAAAGGGTTTAAATATATTAAAAGGTTCAAATTAAGTCAAAGAGGGGTCAATATAAGTTAAAGGGTTCAAATATATTAAAAGTTCTAATTCAGATAAAAACAATTTAAGTTTATGTTCATGCATTTCACCCCAAATAAGTAAAACAGTAAAAAGGGGGCTGTGAATACTCACCTTGGCAATTAGCAGTCTGAATAAGGTCTAGTCAGATAGAATTATTGAATGGCACCAACACACGACCTAGATTAATATGGCAAGTTTAGTTCATAGCTAATTATGTTTATAAAAATTTATTACATTACTCCTTGTGTGGTAGTATTTAAGTTCAAAATTATTGTCTAGCATTGGCTTTGGGAAGTGCTTAGGTATGTAATAGAAAAAATATCGAGGACGGAGGAGTCTTTGGTTTGATGGCAACCGAAAGACGATGCGTGAAGAATAATCATTCATAGTATTAAAGGTTAACGGTTCATGTGAATATTTTTGGCAAGGTAAATAAAATTTAGGTATACATAATTACATATAGATATATATATCACTATTATTAGTTAAAATAAAGGTACATCAAAAGTTCTAACTTAACTTAAATACATTAGTATTTAGATAATTCAATGTGGGAAAGTTATGAAATAAATCTTCTCTTGTTGTGTAAAACATAATAAGTTAAAATATATTTTTGTCGAAAATCGGGTATGTCCCGCGTATAAGTTTTTATTTACACGTGGTGACTAAGTGTCATATTTAATAACAACCCGTTGTTATATTATAATTTTTATTTAATATGAACATATCATTATGTGAGATATTGATTAACGATTCAAAAGTATGTTTTATGTATAGATTATAGTATGTTTACAAAGCATGTTTAGTAAGTTTAAGATGTGTAAATAAAAGAGTCGAGACGCGAGGTAGGCCGAGAAAGAAAACAAGCAACTTGACTCGACTCATATCACAAACTGATTATACATTACACCACCTAAGTCTTCTTGTAGCTTAAGAGGTTAGTATATAATACCAAAAGTTTATATTTTGTTTGCTCCAATTTGACTCAAACGCAAATAAATACAAGGAAGATAGGGACTCATGACTTGGGATGCGGCCCTTTTTAATATGAACTAGACAACCACAAAATTTTAATATACACAAACTAATTATGTTTAAAAAGAAAAACTTTTGTAACTGTCATACCGCAGGGAAAACGTTTAACATTCATTAGTGTTTTCGGGATATTTCGGGACAACCAACACTGATAAGGGACCGACTTTAAGGGACCGACTTTAAGATGAATACATTTTGTTATGAAATACAAATGATATTGTTTGAAAAAAATAAGAAATGTATTGAATTTAAATAGGGATGAAAAAAAAAAAGGGAATTAAATTTTGGTTTAATAGCTTCAAACGGATATATTGACCCATTAAATACCTCCAACGTACACATTTTTCTTCCATGTCGATTCGGGAAACTTTGCCGATTTGGTGTTCCTCTCTTGCATGCCGCTCCAAACCGATTTACATGCATTGCTCAAACCGCTCGGTATGGAGCAAACCGCATCTCATACCGAGTCGACTGCCACTACCCTAAGGTTCAAGATCAGAATCCTCAAACAAGTTAGTTTAACATATTTACAGTTGGTGTTCCACGTCATTGTAAAAACTGCTTTTGACTTAAGACTTTAACCAAGGCATATGTTAACCAAAAAAAGTTTTTAGGCCTAAGTCAGTTTAGTATAGTGACTACACAGAAATCTCACCCGAGATACTTACGACCATGCTCATGGTTTTGGGTTAGTCGTGGGTAGCAAACACCCTTCGGGGTATTTTCCCTTGGGACTCAGCTCAAAACAACAATCACACTTCGAGAGTTTACTTTGCATCCCAGTTTAGCAACAACTAACAATAAGGCTAGAAACTAAAACAACCAATTGCTACCGATTATGACTCGGTGACCATCGAGTACAACTCGACTAGAATGAGCGGCTTGACATAGTCACAACCTTATGGCACTAGAAGCCGTACGATCAGCCCAAGGAAAACAACACCCTGTCATGGGTTTCTTTTTCATTCGAGACATTCAAAGAAGCACAAGTAATAAGCCAACAGCCAACAAGCCAATAATAAATTTTTAGATTATAAGTTTGCTCATTTTTCATTCACTTATTCCACACATGATTAAACTCGACAAAATTACAAAGGAAGATCTTATCGATCGGTAATTTATTTATTACTGCTTCAACATTATAACAACATTTATAGATTAGAAAGAGTTAAAAATCTTACAAGATGGAACTGTTGGGATTTTAGAACAAAATAACCAGTAACCTCTACGAGTACGCAGCGGATATTGGATCTAGTTAATACAATTATGTTAACACGTAATTAATACACACATAATTAATACAATATTAATTAATTAAAAGGGTGATAGAAAAGCTAACCTTGCTTGACAATTGATCTCTAGTAACGGAACAAGAAACCAAAACGAAACCTTAAGTATCTAAAGTAGATACCTCGAAGAGTATCACACACAAACCCGATTCACGTATACGTTCGATTAACGCTAGTCGAGAACGTATAAATTAAAACCAATCAACAAATTTGACCCTTGAATATATCACAAACAGAAAACCAAATAACCTGCTTATGCTTCTGTCGAGAACTCCAAAACAACCAAGGAAGTTGTTTACACTATACCCGATATCGGATTAGTGATATCCGATATCTACCCTTTGTTTGTTGTCCGAGAAGCTGGCTACAACCGAAACAGAAAACCAAAACCACCTTTGCTGCTATTCGATTGCAAGGAATCAGCAAGAATCAAACTCCTAAACACTTGATATGTAGCAATTTTAGGTACCAAGAAAACCAAAGAAAAACTTATGCAACTTGATGTTAAGTCGTATAAAGTTTTTAGCAGGAACTAAAGATTGATTAGGTAGTTTTAGGGATATATTGAATCGTGTGTTTTTGCAGAGGTTGAGTTTGTTTATATAGAAACAAAAACCAACTCCCACTTGGAGTCTAAAACTTGTTCGACAAGTTCAAGCCCAAGCAAAAACCCACCCTTCTTTGCCTTGACTGATCATGAACCAAAGCCCATGGCTTGTCCAATATTTCGACCCATATTGACTGAAAAACAGCCCATGGATCTCAACAATTAATCGGGTCAAGTAAGCATGTTGGGTATGATAAATATTCAAGTTTAAAATACGTTCAACACGTATACTCGTGTTTATCGCGTGTGCCCCTATCGGCTCACACACTAATAGTCGTTTTGTCGTGTTTATAAACTCCCACAAACCAACAGCTCCCACTTGGGAGTTGGTGTGTCGAATGGCACAAAAAACTAACGGCGGAAAAGCCTAGCAAACGCTCTCACTCGCTTTTTAACTAAAAGTGTCTAAGAGAATAGTTTCGTAAAAGTTTCTCAGTAGCATGGTCATTCAATGTCTTGCTCTAATCATCCTTTGTTATAGATACCGTTAAACCATGGATTATTGATCTTTAATCATTCCATATAGTTTAACCATTTAGAATCTCGTTATAGAATTTAATTAGATATACCAAATGTAATCAAGTATCATCTTGCATTACCCTTTGGGTTCGGCCGAACAATTATCTTATTAATTCTTGAGAGGCGCCATGGTATCTTTCTGCACATATCAAGTGGAGTAACAAATCCTTTATTGACTATAAGTGTTGTGGATGCTGCTTCACATCACTCCGAAATATAGCTTTTATAACTACCTTGTTCGGATAGCGTTTTGCGTATACTTACAAAAAATGATATCCACACATAACTGAACTTGCTTGTATCTCAAGTCTAAGGATGAAGATAACAAACCATTTTCAATATTTTACTTATGACAAGGATCCAAAAGTAAATGTTTGAAAGTTGGAGAATCCAATATGCATCTCTAGTGAATACATATGAGTTTGGCGGGAACAATCCACATTCTCGTTAGAATATAACCAACACTCACATTTGCCTTACATAACAATATTCCCATATTGTTAACCGACAATGGACATATTTAGAATAATAAAATTATTCAAGGATTAAACATGCAAATATAGGATAAAAATTATTATATGAATGAATAACAAATACCAAGTATCTTTATTCATCATAAAGCAACAATTGTCTTTCAATCCCAATTATCCAAATACTAAAACAGATATGCATGAAACTCATTTAGTAAGTTGAAGCCTAATGTTTCCAACATTTTCAACCTTTCTTTAAAAGAAAAACTAAATAGTCATCTGAGTAAACTTTCTGAATACTTATTTCAAAATATCACTTATAGTGAGAGATTTGAAATATAAGATGAGTGTCTTATCTCATATTCTCATACTATTGCAAGAATTATAGTATGGAGATGTCGTCCTACCTTGCATGAGGTATTAGAAGTCAACGACACACTGACTGTCATATTTACAGTTTCTAAAAGTGTAAAGTATTCTCATTCATTAATGTGTAATGCAACAATGCTCTATGTTGAGCATAGCTAGTTAGCAGACTTATCATAGATGATAAAATTCTACTACAACTAGTATAAATAATCCTCTAGCATCATTTGTACTTATACAACACTATGCTTTATAATTCGTAAATATCTATACTAACAATAATCTAAACACTCTCAATTAGATATTGTTGTTGTCAGCTCATTTTGTTCTTGTACAAAAGCAACAACTAGTCTTATACACAATATAATATATACATGATAAACCCTTAGTTTAAAAACACAAGGTTTCCATCCATGTAAATTATTCCAAGTGAAATATATCATTGAAGACTTGCTTGAATAATATATTGCATTTGTGTTAGACTTTATTTTCCGCATTTGTTTATTCCATATAAACATCTATTCCAAGGTTGTTTGTTTTATTCCCTAAATTTCAAGTGAAGTTTCATTCCAAGCTTAAGGATCAATATCTAGCTTAAATAGAATGATATCTTCAATATGTAAATTTTAAGGAAAAACACAATGCTCCCATTCAATGTCAGATGTACTCAAGAGTTATCTTAATTCAATCAGAATCATATTGTAATTAAATTCAAGATCTCAGCTCTTAGATGCATGATCAAATCCAAAATATGGATTACTCAAATTTTGTATACTACATAAAGATAATATAAATTCATAACCCTTTTGATTACACACCGTCCTCGCAAAAGGTAATCATAAATGAAGAGTTATAAAATCTAATTGTCATATTCAACATACAAATCACATGTATGACAATTAAATATCTTTATATAATTAATGCATGTATTATATAAGAAAATTTAATCACAGTCAATTGCTTAAGTATGATTAAAAACTTCTTATAAAATGTCAAACATTAATATGTATACAATTTTGTCCTTGTGAGTCTTTCTTCAAAAGAAACTCATCCCAACCTCATAGGTTAAATATTAGGCGAAATAACAATCAAGCTCAAAACTCGATTTGCCTTTTAAGGACTGCATTTAATCATTCATAGTTCTAAGACATTTATCAGATTCAAGATATGATAATATTTTTTTAGTAGTTAGCTGATTTACAATAATCTTTTAACTTATATCCCTCAACATTGATATAAAATATCACTCAAGTGATGAGGCATCCTTTCGGATTTATGAATGAGAGTAATCATTATACTTCAGTCAACATTTTCATGTTTAACCTTAGTATGACATTAATAAGTGCATTTTAGAAGGTTAAGTATTTTGTTCTCAAAACTTTGAGATATTTATCTACTCCCACTTACTTTTGTAAGTAGAGACAATTCTCTAAATACTAAGTATTTAAGCAACAATAAATTGTTCTTTATGGAGAACCACAAAATACATTTTAAGTTTTCATCTCAAGATTTGTTAATAAAATGCTTCATAAGATTTTAACAAATTCAGAACTTAAATCAAGACATAATGGAATTCCTTCCAACAACTCAAATTAGGGTTTATAGAAAAACTCTAATTTAGTATCACTCTTTAACCAAAAGTTCTAGCAATAATTTTGTGTTTCGTCAAGCTAGGAAGAACACCTAAACTACAATCTTCAAGCTAGGAAGTGTAGAACAATCAAAAATCCAAAAGGGTTTATGATTCAATTGGTTTGAGTGGTAAAACCTCAAATCCCTAATGAATTAGGGTTTTCAGTTATAGGTTGTCTTGAATACCTTCTATGTTTGAACTCTATTGGGTGTATCCATGACACACGCAATTTCTAACCTTGATATGTTTTGGAGGTAGAGTAATTAAAGCTATCATGAACCAAACAATATGAATAAGGTTTGATACAACACATTAGATATACCATAATGAAGTGGTATCCTATGAGTTATTACAATTGTGAAACTATATCAGAATTCTATAGATAACTTAATTCTCTTTGGACCAAATACTTGTCAATTGGGTCAAGCCAAATTGCATATAAAGTATTTATGAACCAAGTGCATGCAATAATGTATATTCATTGAACAATATAAGAACCTTATGTTCACGTGTTCACAAGAAGACAGAACTGTTCAAGGATTATATGTTCATGTGTTAACAAGAAAACAGAACATTTCAATAATACATTATAAGTCTTTGAATAATTCAAAGCCTCATGTTTATGTGTTAACGAGAAGACATAACACATTTACTATATATACTTTATGTTATAAGTCATTGACTAATTCAAGGACTTTATAATTATGTCTTAACATGTAAGCATAATTATACTAACAAAAGTAATCATGAACGCAAACTCTTGAGTTCTATAGTAATTTCAAGTTAATTTTATACTTCAGAATTATGATCATTATCATATAACCATAATTATGTTGACTAAAACATGTAGTTAAATGTTGAAGTATCTTTACACTATATCATGACATTTGAATGTAGTAGGGCAACAAACATCTAGCGTGTTCAAGTCCTAGTAGAATCATTATTAGAATGTAGTAGGGCAATAAACATCTCATGTGTTTAAGTCCTAGTAGAATTCTTATTTTACATGTAGTAGGGCATTAAACATCTAACGTGTTTAAGTCCTAGTAGAATTATTAGTTTCCTTTACCTTGCGGTCAAGAGATACCAATAATATTGTTGTTCCTTGCACACACTTTGAGATTTCTCCCACTTGTGAAAGGTACAACATCATATTATGAAAACAAACAACACATGATTGATTATTCAAAAAATATGATTATGTCATAGAGATCATAAGTAGTTGTAGAACCATAGCCTTTAATAAAGAATTGTGGATTATTATTCTATAGATAACGTTTCAGGAAGCGACAACAGGAAGGCAATGTGTTATCTTATAAAATAAAATGCAATTTTTCTTTAAGCAATGGTTGTTCATATTCGGAAAGTTATGAATTATTTCAAAGCAAGTTTGAAATGATATGGGTGACTAACAGGAAATTAATCTCGTAGCTCCCACTGAAATTGACAACATTACATGAATGATATTTCAATAATAAAATGCAACTGCTCCCACTGGATTTGTCAACATTGTAGGTGTTACATTTCCAGTAGAAAGCATATAGCAGTTATATATACTTTCCTATTCTCTTCAATTGCCTACGAGTAGCATGTACTTAGGTATTGAGCAGAGTATATGAAGTTTTACTTATGTAGACAATGGACTAGCCATTCTTTTATTCAATTAACTTGAATATTTAGCATGCAATTCCTCCTTTATCGTCTACAAAGCCCCAAGGGTATTTAGCACTTTAGGAATAATAAGAGTCCAAGAAGATTACCTAGCAAATATGCTAGTAATTCCTTTACTCTTTGCGGTTTAAACTCATACATCGTGACAAGTGCAGGATGTTATTTATTTTGGTAGCTCTAAACACAATGTTTCCAGTTACACAAAATATTCTATCTTTCAATTAACTCTAGACCACGAAAGGGTAATGAAAGATCATAAACGAGTTTATCAAATTTGGAATCCTATCTTAGTTTGTCAACTAAGGAGAAAAGATAGGTATAAGTCTCACTCTTCTTACTAGGAAAAGAGACTAAGTTTGTCTTTCGAAGAAAAACAACTTTGTTTACGAATTATGTTGCAATAACACAATTAATCAGAACATAAAAAGTTCAATTCTAGTATTTTCGATAATTACATTCTTAAAAGAATTAACTACCCAATTAATTACTAATAAGACTAAGATCCATCTTGCAACCCCACTTAATTACCATAGGTCTGACCAGTGTGTAAAAAAATAGGACAAGAGGTAAGCGACGAGCGTTAATTGCAAAATGCAACTCTTAGATTTATGAGACTGTTTAAGGCATTAGTATAAAGTAATAATGTCAAAAGCATGTTTAGTTCTCATTTTATGCCTCGGGTTTGAGGTCTGACCAGGTTAACTCGATATAAGTCGACCAAGTATGAACGTGTAAAAATAACCAGAGGTCTGACCAGTGAGAAATAATTACCATGGGTTGGAAAGGCCCTTAGGTCTGACCCGAGAAGTCAATCCAAGTGCACGTGTCCATAGTTGGGTGGCATAGACTTAATATTAACAAATAGGTATGCACATATAAATGTGGTAAAAGTCGTGTACAAAGAAGCATGCAAAACAACTTTGTAACACTAATTTAAAAAACTTTGGTAATGACACTGTAGTGATCATCATGGTTCACGGTAGCTCCAATCGAACGCACGGGGAGGCCAAGGACCAGGTAAGCGCTGAAGCATAACCTTAGACATCCTTTCGGTGAGACTGTGCTCACTTCTTTAAACCCCCTTTTGAGTTTGTTCTAGTGGGTGAGCCGTACATCCCAAGTGTCCATAGCGTCTAGTTTTTAAATTCTTGAAAACGTGTTTCATATATTAGGTCACTTTATTTTACAAAAACAATTTTCCACGAATCAACTAGCAGGTCACAATGAGCATGGTATTTTGGCGTGTAAATAAAGACCAATATTAATGTTATGGTTACGATATGTATTATTCCATATTGCATACAATTAGGTGTCAAAACAAGTAATAATGCACATATAGGAATCACAAACATATAAGCATAAACATCAATATAAATAACCACATATTGTTCCGAGTCCTCTTGCGAGTCTTCCCTAAACGGAGAACCATAAGACCATCACTAGGATGCAGTACCTAGATCGCCCCATACATCACTTAGAAAAGCAATCGAGTGGGTATTGTGGCCGGAAAAACACATAAAAGCATGGCAATCCCAATTAACAAGTGATTACGCAATTTATGTATTTAAACCAATATGTAATTCTAATTATCACAATAATTCTAATTAACAATTAATTAAATACAAATTAACTTTTAATTCTAATTAGCAAGTAATTTTAATTTAATATGTAATTCTTAATTTACAATTTAATTTTAATTAACAAGGTAATTATAATTCACATGTAAATTAAATTCTAATTAACAAGTAATTAACAATTAAAAAATTAATTCTAATTATCAATATAATTTTAATTTGTGTGTGACTAGTTATTATTAATTAAAAATTTGACAAGTATTGCATGTAATTGTCAAAATTAAAATAAAACAATAATAACTAAACTAGGTTTCATGCAACCCTTTTAAAACATGTTTATTAATATCAGAAACGTGTAACCCATAATCGCAAAAACGAGTTGACTCGTGATGCCACTGTTGGGATTTTAGAACAAATTAACCAGTAACCTCTACGAGTACGCAACGGATATTGGATCTAGTTAATACAATTATGTTAACACATAATTAATACACACATAATTAATACAATATTAATTAATTAAAAGGGATATAGAAAAGCTAACCTTGCTTGGCAATTGATCTCTAGTAACGGAACAACCAAAACGAAACCTTAAGTATCTAAAGTAGATACCTCGAAAAGTATCACACACAAACCCGATTCACGTATACGTTCGATTAACGCTAGTCGAGAACGTATAAATTAAAACCAATCAACAAATTTGACCCTTGAATATATCACAAATAGAAAACCAAATAACCTGCTTATGCTTATGTCGAGAACTCCAAAACAACCAAGGAAGTTGTTTACACTGTTAATACAAATAAGCCGTAAAAACGTTTATTTATATTTTACGATCTTCTAATGTTTTGTCGATAACAAACGTAAAATCATTTTAACGAAACAAATAGAATACGTAAATAGTTTGAGTTAATAGTTTCCTAACACACTTACGTTTTCACATAAAACACTAAAACAAGTATAAGTGATTTTATGATTTAGATACATATGTACAACAATTAGTGTTTACATATTGGATTAGCATATACTTAAACTAAGTATACCAAAATGGGTAAAAACAAGTATATACTAAAATGGGTAAAAACAAGTATATACTAAATGGGTAAAAACTAGCAAATGGTATTGACCCATAACTCATGGTTTTATATAAACCACTTAACCAAGTTCATTGTATCTAGAAAGAAAACCATGGATCAAACCATAACCCATGACCCATGACCCATAACCAAAAATACCCATGGGCAAATAGGAGCGTTCCACGGATCCCTGGCTTTGTGCTAGCCGGATCCCTTGTGGTAGGGATCCGTGGGATCCGGGGAACAGTAGAGAATTTTCTCTATAAAGAGAGAGTCATTTCTTCCTTTCTACTCATGACTTTACACACATACTTCCCCCAAATATTATAACTCTCTAACCTCAGATCCAAGTGATCTATGTAGTTTGTCTTTTGTTTTTGTGTGATCTTCTAGGTTCCTCTTAAAGGCAAGATCACCACTTCTTGAAGAAGAGCAAGCTCAAGTCCATGAGTTGCCATGCTTCGTCATCATCAAGACAACTAAGGTTCTCTTGTTGATAGTTCTTTCTTTCTTCATAGATGATTGGGTTGAAGGCATTAGTGAAGGATGCCGAAAGTGTCAAGTTAAAGGCATTAGTGAAGGATGCCGAAAGTGTCAAGATGAAAGCATTAGTGAAAGGTGCTTATCATTTGTGTCAAAGCATTAGTGAAGAATGCTGAAGGTGTCAAGACGAAGGCATTAGTGAAAGGTGCCAAGCGTTGTGTCAAAGGCGTTAGTGATGGATGCCGAAGAATCAAATCAAGTGGCATTTGGAAAGAATGCCTAGGTCGTATAATCGATGAGGTGCATCGTTATACATATAAGTATTTGTTTATTTCCAAGGATGGTGATATCCTTGATGGTGTTGTAACAAGGAGTGGATCTCCTTGATATTAGGTGTTGTGTTGTGAAGGGTAGTAGTTCCTCCATGGTAATGGAACTAGGTGCTTAGCCTAGTACCTAATAAAGGGTAGGCGACATTGTGATAGGATTAGTTCTCCTTGGTGTGAAAGAACTCGGTGGTTAGCCTAGCACCGTATAAAGGGTAGGCGACGTTGTGTTAGGTGTGGTTCGCCTTGGTGTGAAGGAACTCGGTATTTAGCTTTGTACCTGAAAAAGGTTAAGCGACATTGTGAAGGCTTCTCTGCTATAAGAAGTTGGTGTAGTGCTTACGAACTCTCGAGTAGGTGACTCAGGGAGTGGAGTAGGGCAAGGAAGGTGTCCTTGTAGCCGAACCACTATAAATGCTTGTGTCGTGGTGATGTGCTTCTTACTCTTTATCTTTCATTACACGTTTATATATCTATCTATCAACGGCCAACATAAACAACCAAATGGATTGACATAAGTCGATCTAAATATTTAAAAAGGAAGTTTTAAATTGGTAAAACTATTCAACTCCCCCTTCTAGTTTTCCACAATTGGTATCAGAGCTTCGTTACCAAGTTTCTTAAAGTATGTTGTACTTTAAAGACTTGATACGATCCATGTATGTTTGAAAACTACAAAGAAGGATTTTTTTAAAAGAGTCATATTTTCTCTTAAATAATTTTTGGACATTGATAGATCATTCTAACAATTTCTGTGCTCAAGAAATCTTCATGCTAGAATCTCTTCAAAATCTTCATTCAAGAATAATGAAGTCAACATTCAAGGAAGGATCTAAAAAGTAATCACAACGTACGTACACCAAGTACAAAGGATTACTTTAAAAGCTTATGAAGTATTTTTGGTATTATACCAAATCAAGATGCATAGAGGTATGTTTTACTTTTCATTAGATAGGTTATATGAGTGAATTTATTTCATAGTTTTCTTTGTCTAAATAATTACTAGCATATTTAGAAGTTTCTTTCGTCACTTTTTCGTCTTATTCTTCATTGGGAATAGTATTCCTTTTGATTCGTCAAACTAACGCCGTTGTCACATATGAACCCTCGATATGCGATTCATCAAAACCCGTCATCCAAAAACAATCTTCATCTAAATAGCTCCAAACTATTTGTTGTAAGCTAGTTTATAAACCTACTACAAAAATAGTGCCAAACAACCCTTTTTCTGTCCACAGTAGCCGGATCCCTCTAGTTGTACTAGCCGGATCCCAAATACAAGGGATCCGGGGGAACCGTGGAACAGAACTCAGCTATACATCACCACTGATTTTTTTTTCTCTACTCACATGACACAAAATCGACTAAACCTCAAACCACAAGTTTTAGAGCCTTAACATCAAAACACTAGGCGTTTTAGAACCCCCAAAACCAAAGTTATCAAGGAATGTTTGAGCTGACTTTTGCTGTCATGCCGGATCCCTTAGTTTACACTAGCCGGATCCCAAATGAGAGGGATCCGCGGGATCCGTGCAACAGAAGACAGTTTAAGTTAAAGAATGATCACTGTGGATGTTCCACAATTATACTCACCTCAAAGACTCACGAACAAGAACTCAGTTACTGTTCATAGGAGCAATTTGATCATTCCTCTCAAGTTTAACAATCACTTGTGTAAGTATAATCTTCACTACATTGTTAATTCAATTCCTTGATTTCTAGGATTACAATTTCTTCATCTTTAAGAGTTGGGTTCAAATTGGTTTATCATAATTTGTCACCACATTGTTTTCTAAGATAATCTAAATCAAAGAATTAACATTGTTAATACAAATTAAACACATTTCTTGAACTCAACAAAGATGATGAGAGCAAAATTGTGATCAAACCCTCTAGGTTACTATTCACAAGTAACACCACATTGTGGTTGCATTGTTTAGGAACAATCATGCCAAGCAACAAGCAACAAGATTACCAAGACACCGCTCACTACATACCCATGTACCATTGGAAAGATGGATTAAGTCCGGATGATAGGAAAGCCTTTAAGTTGCTTGAAAGGAGACTCTTTCATGAAGGTAAAGTTGTTGATCCATCATTTCTTGCAAATACCGACATAAGGGAAGTATTTGGAACTATTGGGTTTGATTGTTTATTGGATATAAATGAGCAAATTTTCCCGGTCTTTGTGCTTGAGTTTTACAAGACAATGGGTATAATTAGAAATGATGATGGGTCCATCTCAATTGAATTCACTGTCAATGAGCAAGAGTTCAATCTTTCGCTCATAGAGTTTGGAAGAATTATAGGGGTTCCATATCAAGGCGTTTGTATGTACTCAAATGAATGGTCTTTGGAACAACTACACACAATGGTTGATCATCATGATATTTACAACACTTTGATCCCGGAAGCAACCACGGTGAGGGACACCGTGTTCATGCCAAGAGCATCACCATCAAGAGTCACAAGGAAGTCAAAAGTGATCTATAGGGATCCTTTTCAAATGGAGCTTTCGAAAATGTATGGATTGTATAGGAAATGGGAAGATGTGATAAGAGAAAATGTGGTGTGCCTAGTAGGAAACAAGGACCACCCCAACGCATGTCTAAGCTTCATGATCTATTGTCTAGTGACCAATACTCGGTTTAACCTTGCCTACTACATGGTCAAGAGAATGGCAAGTGTAAGAAGCATGGACAAGATGGTGCTTCCGTATGCAATGCTTCTAACCCGTCTTGCCAAATTCATCTTTGCATTAGACCCTTCTCCACAATCCTTTGATCATAGCTTTTGCAATAAGGTTATGGTACCATTAACCGAGGGTAGAACAACAAGGTTTATGGTGGAAGGCAAGAGGCCACACCCACCCACGGATTCATCGGAAGAAAGGGAGAGGCAAGGAGAAGGTGAAGGGAGTAGTAGCAACCCACTCGAAAATATCGATCTTGACCCTTTGGACTACATTAACCAATTGCCAAACATCCCTAATGAATCACCCGAATGGCAACAAACCAAAGGAATCTTCAAATGCTTCGCCAATTTCTTGAGGAAGAAGAAGTGAAGATAGTTTGATAAAGAGTGGAGGACGGGTGAAGAAGTGAAGGAGGAGAAGAAAGGTAAGGTCTTAGGACTCAAAAGTATGATGAACAATTTCAAACAATGGTTTGTAAACACTTTAAACTATGCTCGTAGTATGTAGGTATTGCCATATCTTGGCGCTAAACAATCCTAACTTAGGTATTTGGAAAATGAGATTTTACGACCCCTTGAGTGGTCGTCGTCACTCATTCTAGGAATTTTAGCTCTTCCTACTTTGATATACATTATATTAGTTGTGTTCTTGCATTTAGTCCCAATAGAAACAACTAGGAAAAGCATTTACTATAAAGAGCAAAGTTGCACATTTCCTGAAAGCTCTCTGATCTGCAGTTGGCGGATCCCAGCTTTTGAACTGGCCGGATCCCTCCCATAAGGGAACCGCGGGATCCGTGGCATCTGATATGCAATACAGATTTGGCTACATCAAAATAGTCTACTAGATCACCTCAAACAAGTCAAACAAAAGATAATAGAGCCAACTAAGTCTTCCTCAAATAGTTGAAAACCTCACTCTCATCCATGGCTTTTCTAGGATATATTTTCAAAATATTTTTGATTTATCAACTAGTCAAAACTCACCATAATTCCGCTCCAACACTCACACATTATCTATCACATTTGATAGCACTTAGTTTGGTCTATCCTTCAATTTTAGCAAATTGATCTCAATCATCTTTGACTCAAAATTAGGCTCAAAAATTAGTTTTATTTCTTTTTATTCTTAAAGATTTTAGTAAATTCCCCTTAGGACATCATCTGACTTCTAGGACTTGTTATCACCATTTCTTCACATCAAATTAAATGGAATCCTTGTCAAACATATAGTTAGACTACCCAAGGTCAATTTTCTTGGCCAAAACCATCACTAAGCACCATTACTTGTTATGGTTGAGGATTTAAGATATCCAACAGCTAAAAAACTTCAAAATTAAGTCAAAACCTCGAAATCCATTAATAATAAACCTTACAAAAGCATAATGATTTCACCTAAACCCGGTCTGATAGCCGGATCCCTGGTCTTTAACCAGGCGGATCCCTGCTGAGAGGGATCCGCGGGATCCGTAGATGCAGAAAGCATAAATCAGCTTCCATATTCAAATTCAAGTCACCTTTTGTTCTCTAACCACTTTTAGCATTCATTTATTATCCTCCTAGAGCTGATCAAAATTCTGAGAGCATGCTTAATCCTCAAAGTGGCCAAGAATTTAATTTCCAAATTCAAATTATCCTTTATAAACCAAACAACCTTAGGTTTAAGGCATCATCCTCAATTACCTTTCAAAAATCAGCAATTAGAAGCTCACATTAGCATCTTCGTCACCATGACTAAGGCTCTTAGCAACAACTCTTCAAACATAGGATCATCCAAAAGAAAGGGAAATGATCCATGAAATTTCATCCACCAAAACATCTCCCATTAGAGATAATGACACTAGAATCCCACCTCATCAAACCCATCCAACAAAAGCTAAGAGAACCGCAAGGATTAGCATCAAACCTTTCGAACTAGAAAAAGGATCATCTAGTTCTAAACCAAACATGGCTAGTTCTAGCAAGCCATCAAAACCATCATTCATTGAGCATGGACTACACTCCTCGAATGAGCCTCTCCCTCACCCAAACATCTATTCATTGTTCCATTCACCACCAAGAAACTCCCATTCACCAACCTTTTCACTGAATAGGGAACCACCAACAACACCAACTAGCCCATCATGGGAGACAAGGAATAATCTTGATCATATGGAAGAAGTTCCATTACCACCCTCATTTTTAGAACCTCATCCTACCTCTCAAAATGAAGACCCACAATCACACATAGAATCTCCTCAAAATATCCATTTCCCTCCGGGTCCAAACAAAGACAATAATTGCCCAAATTGTCTAAACACTCAAGGACTTGTTCAAGAAGTACGAAATGAGATACATTTCATGTTTAATCATCTTCTTGCAAAGTTGGATCAAATCAACAAGTCCACTCATCCCTAGAATCAAGCACATTGTCGCGTTTTAAGTCTAGTAATTAGTTAGCATTAGTAGTATTTGTATGGCTAAGTTCATTCTCTTAGTTTTAGAGATTTGGTTGATTATCTCTTGTTTTATTGAATGAATACTTATATGCTATGATTATTTTGTGTGTTGTGCTTGTAACATTGTACATATATCTCATTTCCTCATTAGCATTGTTTGACATTAAGAAACTGTCACCAGATAGCCGGATCCCTCCAAAATGCCTAGACGGATCCCTCCATGAAGGGAACCGTGGGATCCGTGGTACAGACGCACAAATTTCTACTAACTTGAGTTTTATTTGCAGGAATTTGCACTATACTCTTGTTTTCTAACCTTTACTTTGTAGATTTTCAAAATACACATGAAGATTTTGACACCATAAAGCTAGGGGGAGCTTTGTGTCAAACGAAATTGCAAAAACATTTGCAACTTAATCCGATTTTGGACTATACTTCATGACATCCCATTGTAACTTTGCAATCTTCAAGGGGGAGCAAGTTTTCGTCACTTAGACGAACCATTTGCAAACATAATTGCAAACACAATTAGTTTATTTTACGTCATGTCCCTGACGCCCTTTCAAAGGGATGGACTCGTCAAGCGGGAGTTAAGACGAGTACCATTCCCGTCACTTGCTCTCTTTACATTTTTTTACCTACTTTTTCTTATAAAAATTATGTTAGTTTCTTTTAACACTTTTTGTTTCGACAAAAATGGGGAGAAGAAAGTAAGAACTACTAATTCAAACTTACTACGAATTTTAGTTTTTCTTAAAATAATTTTATGTTTTGTCATCAAAAAAAATGGGGAGATTGTTAATACAAATAAGCCGTAAAAACGTTTATTTATATTTTACGATCTTCTAATGTTTTGTCGATAACAAACGTAAAATCATTTTAACGAAACAAATAGAATACGTAAATAGTTTGAGTTAATAGTTTCCTAACACACTTACGTTTTCACATAAAACACTAAAACAAGTATAAGTGATTTTATGATTTAGATACATATGTACAACAATTAGTGTTTACATATTGGATTAGCATATACTTAAACTAAGTATACCAAAATGGGTAAAAACAAGTATATACTAAAATGGGTAAAAACAAGTATATACTAAATGGGTAAAAACTAGCAAATGGTATTGACCCATAACTCATGGTTTTATATAAACCACTTAACCAAGTTCATTGTATCTAGAAAGAAAACCATGGATCAAACCATAACCCATGACCCATGACCCATAACCAAAAATACCCATGGGCAAAGAGGAGCGTTCCACGGATCCCTGGATTTGTGCAAGCCGGATCCCTTGTGGTAGGGATCCGTGGGATCCGGGGAACAATAGAGAATTTTCTCTATAAATAAAGAGCCATTTCTTCCTTTCTACTCATGACTTTACACACATACTTCCCCCAAATATTATAACTCTCTAACCTCAGATCCAAGTGATCTATGTAGTTTGTCTTTTGTTTTTGTGTGATCTTCTAGGTTCCTCTTAAAGGCAAGATCACCACTTCTTGAAGACGAGCAAGCTCAAGTCCATGAGTTTCCATGCTTCGTCATCATCAAGACAACTAAGGTTCTCTTGTTGATAGTTCTTTTTTTCTTCATAGATGATTGGGTTGATGGCATTAGTGAAGGATGCCGAAAGTGTCATGTTAAAGGCATTAGTGAAGGATGCCGAAAGTGTCAAGATGAAAGCATTAGTGAAAGGTGCTTATCATTTGTGTCAAAGCATTAGTGAAGAATGCTGAAGGTGTCAAGACGAAGGCATTAGTGAAAGGTGCCAAGCGTTGTGTCAAAGGCGTTAGTGATGGATGCCGAAGAACCAAATCAAGTGGCATTTGGAAAGAATGCCTAGGTCATATAATCGATGAGGTGCATCGTTATACATATAAGTAATTGTTTATTTCCAAGGATGGTGATATCCTTGATGGTGTTGCAACAAGGAGTGGATCTCGTTGATATTAGGTGTTGTGTTGTGAAGGGTAGTAGTTCCTCCATGGTAATGGAACTAGGTTCTTAGCCTAGTACCTAATAAAGGGTAGGCAACGTTGTGATAGGATTAGTTCTCCTTGGTGTGAAAGAACTCGGTGGTTAGCCTAGCACCGTATAAAGGGTAGGCGATGTTGTGTTAGGTGTGGTTCGCCTTGGTGTGAAGGAACTCGGTATTTAGCTTTGTACCGGAAAAAGGTTAAGCGACGTTGTGAAGGCTTCTCCGCCATAAGGAGTTGGTGTAGTGCTTGTTAGCTTTACATTAGTCATAAGCCCATCTTAGCCCATTTCTAGAATATACCGACTTGTGGTATATAGTTGGCATGTAATCATGTATTAAACACAACAATCAATCAATAAACATTATTCCATCTTACATGGTATCATGCCATTAAGATCCATAAACCCTAATTCTTCCGCTACTTCAATCTTCCGCCGCCGCCTCCGGCCGCCGGCTACATGCCGGAGGTTCGGAGGGCTCCCTTTAAACACTGTCGCTGCTGCTACTGCTGTCATGACCATGACCACCCTCATGTGTGTCTCACTTTGGATCGGTGGCAGTTGAAAAAAAAAAGATTCGACTTGCTTTCCTTGGTGGTGATCTTGTGAATGGGCGAGTTTGGCAAAGATTATCCATCTTCAATTTCCAAGTCTCTCTCGTGCTACTGTCTTGTGAAGAAAGTGAAAATGATTTATCATCTTTGTCTTGGGAAGGAGATTATATGGAAAAAGTAATAAAGAAAGAAACAAACAAGAAAGGTGAAAAGATAGAAAGAATTATTCGAGAGATAGATAGATAGAATTATTGGAGAAATCAAGACTCGGTCCCAATAAAAGAAGAAAAGTTGCGGCTTGCAATATATATTTATTTAATTGTTTATTTTTTGATTTATGTCGAATCCAAGGTATCAATTCCCGAGACGACTTTTGTTGGTGTCGAATCCAGGGTATCAATTTCTGAGACGACTTTTGTTGGTGTCGAATCTAGGGTATCAATTCCCGAGACGACTTTTATTGGTGTCGAATCCAGGGTATCAATTCCCGAGACGACTTTTGTTTGAGGTCGAATCTAGGGTTCTTATTCCCGAGACGACTGTTAAAAAAAAAAAAAAAAAAAAAAGTCATTCCGCTGCCTCTCCTTCAACCTCTATTGCCTCCTCACCTGCTGTCTTCTCACCTGCTACGCTGCCTTCTCATCTGCTCACCTTCATCAGACACTTTCCTCACCTCCATTCTCCCTTTTCGAATCAATCTATCCCACTTCTAAACTCACCATTGAAAAAAAAAAATTGGATCTTTATGTTTTTTTATGGAAAAACACGCCCCGTTTGTTTGGAAGGTTCTTTGGGGGTTGAAGTTTTAGAACCAACTTTCGTTGTTTCATCTTTGTTTCAGTTGTAGGGGATTCTTTGGTTTATCCCGTTTGGTCAGGATACTTTGGTTTATCCGGTTTGTTGCCTGCTGCTGAAGATGATTTCGCTTGCTGTCGAATATCTTCATCAACAATTATTTCCTTGCTTTAGTTTCTTGTTTATTTGTTTTAATCTCCAGTTCGAGCTTTCGCGATTTCGCCGCTCGAACTGCGGGGGAGTGTTAGCTGTACATTAGTCATAAGCCCATCTTAGCCCATTTCTAGAATATACCGACTTGTGGTATATAGTTGGCATGTAATCATGTATTAAACACAAAAATCAATCAATAAACATTATTCCATCTTACAGTGCTTACGAACTCTCGAGTAGGTGACTCGGGGAGTGGAGTAGGGCAAGGAAGGTGTCCTTGTAGCCGAACCACTATAAATACTTGTGTCATGGTGATGTGCTTCTTACTCTTTATCTTTCATTACACGTTTATATATCTATCTATCAACGTCCAACATAAACAACCAAATGGATTGACATAAGTCGATCTAAAAATTTAAAAAGGAAGTTTTAAATTGGTAAAACTATTCAACCCCCCCTTCTAGTTTTCCACATACACTATACCCGATATCGGATTAGTGATATCCGATATCTACCCTTTATTTGCTATCCGAGAAGCTAGCTACAACCAGAAAACAGGAAAACCAAAACCACCTTTGCTGCTATTCGATTGCAAGGAATCAGCAAGAATCAAATTCCTAAACACTTGATTTGTAGCAATTTTAGGTACCAAGAAAACCAAATAAAAACTTATGCAACTTGATGTTAAGTCGTATAAAGTTTTTTAGCAGGGAACTAAAGATTGATTAGGTAGTTTTAGGGATATATTGAATCGTGTGTTTTTGCAGAGGTTGAATTTGTTTATATAGAAACAAAAACCAACTCCCACTTGGAGTCTAAAACTTGTTCGACAAGTTCAAGCCCAAGCAAAAACCCACCCTTCTTTGCCTTGACTGATCATGAACCAAAGCCCATGGCTTGTCCAATATTTCGACCCATATTGACTGAAAAACAGCCCATGGATCTCAACAATTAATCGGGTCAAGTAAGCATGTCGGGTATGATAAATATTCAAGTTTAAAATACGTTCAACACGTATACTCGTGTTTATCGCGTGTGCCCCCATCGGCTCACACACTAATAGTCGTTTTGTCTTGTTTATAAACTCCCACAAACCAACAGGAACCAACAAAAAGGGGAGAGCTCAAACCGATCCACACCAGGAACCACCACAACTATCCTTACTACTTTTTGATAACAAATTTGATGGTGGTGTTGTCATGTGGATTCGGTCGGCAGAATAAAAGGAAGAAAGAAAAGAAAGAGTTAAACTTGCTTTCTTGACATCGGTCTTGGTGCTATCTTCATGGAGGAAAAGAAATTATCAATTTCTGTCGTGTACCTTCGTGTAGGAAAACGATGGACATATGATGGTGATGGCTCATTATTTTCTTCATTCTTGTTTGACTATAGGTTGATAGAGATTGTTAAGGGTGCTAGTGTTTATCACAAAAATGGAGTTTGGGTGTTTTGAAATCAATGGTGGCGTGGTTTTATTTTCCAGAAGGAGAAGGAGACCAAAAGTGAAGGAAAAGCTGAGAATCTGAAAGGGGAGGTAGGGGCGGCGTATGTTTTGGAGATAGGATAGGTTAGTTTTTTTTTTTTTTTTTTATTTTTAGGTTTATTATGATTAATAAATGAACACAGTGTACCCCGTACTGTATAATTGTTCCGTACAGAATAACGTTTATTTATGTAGAATATTTTTCGGGTATCCGTATTTTATAAATTTTATATTTTTGGAAACGTTTTGACGAGTGAAATATTATGGTATTTATTATTATCTTGACATTAGAAAATAAATTCCGTGCTAATTTTATTATGGTGTCGGTACGCGTGTGGTGCCGGGACTTTGAAAAACACGAGATAACTTCTCGTTTTAGAGTTATAATGATCAGAAAATAAATAACTCGCATATTCTGATATAAATAATAGCCGGGAAATTGACGGATTGTCATAAAAACCAACTCTTGAGATACCAACACACAAAATTTTAATTCAAAGGTACCAAGACACAAAATTCTAATTCAAAGATACAAATAAAACTAACATCATTGATCTTTATTTATAAGAAGTCCATGAGCTAATTGCCAAATTCTAAACCGACTCAAATTAGATGAACATACCAAATTTACTAAAAGCCCTTTAAAGTTTAACTCACTTTTCTAACATACACATTATATTGTAGAAATCAAAGAAATACTGAAAACTGTATTATCAGATTCAGCGGCAGAGAGATCCGAACAAAGGTAGACGAAGAGTAGAAGATTCAGCAGCAAACATACAGATTCAGATAAAACCAGACGGAACCAGATGCAGAACCACATGTGAAATCAAACAGATGCAGAACAAGACGTAACCAAATACAGAACGAGGTGAAATCGGGCAGAATCAGGCAAATCCAGAGCCAGGCGTAACCAAACGTATCCAAATCCTTTATTGTATTTCACTTTCGAAAAAACAAACCAAACAAATAATTCAACCAATACCAATAACTTGATGTCATCGGTCATCATTAATTTCAATCCCATCACTTAATAAAATAATCTTTTCTAAGATCCAATTAACTTAACATATAAGCAAAAAAAATATTACTGATTTAAGTAATCAAATATACGGATACCACGATTACATATTTACATCAGTGACGTGCTTTCTAACCATAAAGTAATACATATCTAATCAAACTTCAAAACTATCAAGCCAAATATGACATAACCACATCGAACCATTTAATTCGAACAATTGTGCCGACAAGCAACAAGCAAACATTTTTTTTCTTCTTCTTCTTCATCTTCAACCTAGCTGTGATATCATGCAGAAACTAAGGGCGTGCTTGGTTAGGGGTTAAGGGGTGGGGAATGGGTAAAGTATTCAAGGGCCACATCACAAATAAAATGATGCTTGGTTGGGGAGGGGTAAGGGTTTGATTACCCCGTAGTGGGTAATGAACCATTATAGAGTAAATTGGAGGGTAAGGTATTGATTACCCACCTCACTCATTCCTTTGCATTCCTTTTCCTTTCCCTTTCCCTTTCCCTTTTCCTTTCCCCACTTTGAACCAAGCGGACCCTAAGAAGCTAATAACAATTATCATTATCAATTCAGTAATGCAATATTATTAATTTCTTAATTTCTACATATGTAACACCTCAAACATTTATGACCATCGACTTAGTTTTAAGTTACGAGGAATAATCGAAGCTATGGAGGTAATTTGGAAAAAAAAAAAAAAAAACTACATTCGAGCCTCAAAACCCCAAAGTAACATTGATATAGGGTTGTCATTCGGGCCGACCCGACCCGAACCCGACCCGAATTGGGTCAACCCGAATTGACCCGAGTTTTAAAAATATATTCGGGTCAATCGGGTCAACCCGAATTGACCCGAGTTTTAAACAAGGTCGGGTTCGGGTATATTTTTTTAGCCTTGACCCGACCCGAACCCGACTAACCCGGTTCAACAACACTTTTACAATGTAAAATACTCGGGTTGACCCCAAACCCGAATTTACCCGACCCGAGTTGACCCGAACCCGAATTGACCCGACCCGAGTTGACCCGAGTTCTAAACAAGGTCGGGTTCGGGTATGTTTTTTTAAGGCTTGACCCGAGTTGACCCGAACCCGACCGGGTCAACCCGAATAACACCCCTACATTGATATGACCTTTGTAAGCCTTTTGGTTCCTAAACTCCAGCTCCAATCACCTACATGCATGATTCCAAAAGGCGCGCCATGACGGTGCCAAGGCGTCGCTAAAGCGTGAGGCGTGACCTCCACGTTACGAAATAGACCAAGACATCGACGCTATGTGTGGCGTGACATGAGGCGGAAAAAGACGCGATAAGATGCGCTAAGGCATGAGGCGTGGCGAGTTTTTTTATTCAACTTTGATACATTTTTTTAAATGAAGAATATACGTGTAAGGATATTTTCTTAACCTTATTCATTATGTATAACGATTTTTGTAAAATCGATATATATGAAGTATAATATAATATATAAATATTTTTATATTTTGTGCCGTCTTATGCCACGCTTTAAAAACGCAAAAGCTTAGTCTTGGCCGATAAAGCGTGAGACTTGGTCATGCCGGCACGCCACACCTCGCGCTCTTTATAACCTTGCCTACATGCATAAATTATATGTTATAAAATCTAAACAAAAACAAATTTTGGCCAAAACAAAGACTTGGACATTAGAAAAGGAATGAACGTAATTTGCATAATATTGGAGATATAGAAATACAATCTTTTAAAGCGGCATCAGCCAACTATGAGAAAACATAGATTTTAGAGTGTGTAAATCAATGATAGTTGCGGATTTAAACTGTTAAATTCTGGGCGCTCTGTTATATACTGCTATATAATGTACAATTGTTCTAAAATTCCAGCCGTTCTGCTATATACTGTTATATAATGTACAATTGTTCTAATTCCTTAAAGGCTTTTTCATTGGTGTAATTGCAGGATTGTAACTAGGAATGACAATGGGCGTGTTTGGGGTCGAGATGGTCATCCCTATCCCCCAACCAGATTAGCAAACTGTGACAACTCGTAATTTCAGGTCATTTTACAAACTTTGAAAATTTCACTATTCATCTCGGGAATTTACTATTCACCGGTTACTATTCATCATTTTTCGTAAACTAGGTTTACGAGTATCAAATACGCGTAACCTTGAGGGTTGAGCTGCGTATTCATGAAACATCATTGAGAACATTTCATATAGACTAGAGTTAGTCTACATATCATCAGTAACATCATTTTCATATTAGTTCATGCATGGGTTTGCATATTTCAGTAACGTATATTTATTTAATAAATAAACGCTATCGCACGATCATTTATTTTGAACAATTGATCCGGCACTTTCAACAATTGTCCAGATATATTTTTATACTCATCTAAAGACTATAAAAATTATATTATTAGTTTACCCGATGTTTTGAATTTATTTTGGTATATAAATTGTTATATAAATAATTACGACGGTTATCGTAAATTCTATTCGATAAATTATTTATTCACTCAATACTTGTGAGAAATGTATTTTTATAATTTTTATGACTTTGATATATTTTATTTTGTTCCGTTAAAATCGATTTCTAGCTAACGCTACACTAAATACCTAATAATACTTACAAAATACATACTACACTTACACTTAAAATACATTTAGTCATCAAAAAGCATCAAACTCCTCCCCAATTTATTCATTGCCGACACCTCCCCCCCCCCTTTTGTCATCACTTTATCAAATATCTTGAATAGATATGTACACATATTCATTTTTGTAGCTAGATATTTGATACCAATTATTTGCTAATCAAAGAAACACATACAAACTAAAAGTTGGAAGGTGAAAAAATAAAAGAACTCTCTCTTTTCTCCTTGTGGTGATCGGTCAAACCAAAAACAAGAAGAAGAACATCAAGTTTTTCAAGCTCTAGTGTTTAACAAGTTCATATAATAATCTAGTTTAGGTTTTGAAATAAAAACCTCAAGATTAATTAGGTATATTTGCAACAAAACTCTTCAATCACTCAAGTAAGTGTTCTAATGATTTTTCCTAATCTTTCATACTATTATTTGATCTATTTTTATGATCTAGTAAGAAAACATGCAAATATCATATATATTTATACCACTTTTAATTGTTTTTAGTACTTGTTATAAGTTTTAATCATCCTATAATTAATCTCTTGAAACATATCATTGTTGATGATGTTTAGGAACCCATGACATCCTAAGAAGGTGTATGGTAGGTTTAGAATAGATTTGGTGTTGATTTGAAGTGATTGAAACAAGTATTATGCAAGAAAAACCATTTTCGACAACAATAGATTTGGGTCTGATCGTTTTTACAAAATCTGGAAATTTCGACAGGTCATGGATTATTTTGGGCTAGATATTCAGAAAATATACTTTAAAACGAAACCGTGGTCGCTTGAACGGGTTAAAACGGATTTATAACGAAGAAGTTACGCTATTTTCAAGTTTAACGACGAAAACTATTTTTCTGAAAATATACTTGCTGTCAAGGGTTTTTCAAGGGTCAAAAACGAGTTGTAAACCTAAACTAGAAGAGTCGACTTATCAAAAATATATTAATACATATTATCACGATTCCGAGGATATAAAGAACGTAGAAAACGGACTTAAAACGAAGAAATTATGGCCAATTAAAGTTCAACGAAACTTTTTTTTTAACAGCAACTTGTAAAAATATACATGCTGATATGATTTTAAATCGAGGTTTTGACCCCTTTCGGGTCCGAACCGGCTTAAGTGTAAAACACGAAAGTTGTCCGAAATGATGTTTTACAAATAGCCGCGATATTTTTAAGCTTAAAAGTGTAAAATGAGATATTTAAGCATGGTCAAAGACGGACAATTTTTCTGAAAAAGTCAAAGTACCCATAGCTGATGGGAAATAAAATTGGTGTTTTTAAGCGTTTTCGAGTCCGTTTGAGCTTTGAAAACCTTACCAAATGCTATTGTATCACTCATAAATTATTAGGGAACGTTAGAAACCTTATAAAAACGATATTTTATAAGCGCGAGGGTTTATTAAAATATAATGGAGTGTTTGGATTGCTTACTTAAATTACTCATTTTAGAGTCCATAAATGAGTGTTTGGATCGGTGTTGTTTTAGCACACGAGACTAGTCCAATGGATAGTGCGGAAAACTAGAAGGGGGGGTTGAATAGTTTTGCCGATTTTAAGTTAGTTTCAAAAACTTTAGATTCGTTAATATGTGAGATCTTATGGATGTTGAGAAAGTATAGATCTAATGATAAAACAAGTAAAAAAAGTAAAACAAAGGGATAGAAATGACACAACCGATTTATAGTGGTTCGGCTACAAGGACACCTTCCTTGCCCTACTTCACTCTCCGAGTCACCTACTCGAGAGTTCAAGCACTATGTCAACAAACTCCTTCACTTGGCGGAGAAGCCTTCACAACGTTGCTTACACCTTTTTCCGGTACAAAGCTAAATACCGAGTCCGTAACACGGTGGACCAAACCAACACGACTATTACACAACAAATATGTGAAATATCAAATACAAGATCTTCGCTACAGAAATCTTGCGGAGTGACAAATCAATCAAGGACCCCTTGCTTGGATGACTTGTAGAATGCTCGTGATCTCGCTTTAGAGAAGGACCTATATGAGAATCACAATAGAAAGAAAGAAGAACAACTCTCTAGATCAAGTGATCTATATGTTAGAAGAGAATGAGAGTGTTTAAGAGATTTAGTAAGAAGAGGGGTGTGTTAGAATGAAGAAATGGCTCACTATTTATAGGCAATTTCTTCCACTGTTCCCCGGATCCCACGGATCCCTCCCACTTGGGATCCGTCTAGTGTAATCCTAGGGATCCGTGGGACGCTTCTCTATGCCCATGGGTTTTTTGGTTATGGGTTGGTCCATTGGTTTTCCTTAGATTCAATGTATCTAAAGTATACATTGTATCTAGCCAACTTGGGTATGGGTTATGATCCATGGGTTATGGTCCATGGGTTATGGTTTTACCCATCCTAATAAACTATTACAACAAATGATTAATTACAACATTTTTGTATTAAATGGCTATATGTAAATGCTTTACAAAAATAACATGTATCCTTATAATTGTACTTAAGATAACATTATATTTGTTATCAACAAAACACAAAGAGATCGTAAAATATTAATAAACGTTTTTACGGTTTATTTGTATTAACAATCTCCCCCTTTTTGTTGATGACAAAACATAATGTTATGATGAGTAAAACTTAAGAATAGATGTGTGTTTTGAAAGCCTCTAAGTTTTACTTCTTCTCCCCCTTTTTGTCAAAACAAAAAGTTAACCCCTCGAAGAAATAAAAGTGTGGAAAAAAAATAGTCCACGTAAACTTACTCCCCTTGACGGTAGCTCCCCCTAGTTTGGGGCGTCAAGTGAAGAAAAATAAAAATCCTACAAATAGAAAGGTTAGTAACATGCTTATGTAATCTTGTGATTGACGAGAATCAAGATTGGGAGCCAAGGTATGTAAACAAGGCATTGTAATAAAACAACAAAGTGTAGTGGGTTTTATGCCACCTACAAGCATGTAAAAATAAGAACAAGACTTGTTCTTGAAAATGACTTCAAAAGAAAAAGTACTAAAAATAGAAAATAGTAGTAATGATTCCTTCCATGCTTGCATAAGGTTATGGATGGAGGTTTGGATGAGTAATGGTATTGATGCGATCAAGGATGAGGTTGAGTATGAATCGCATTTCTTCCCTAACTTCTATTGCAATTTCCCTAGTGGATTGGCAATGTTCACAATGTAAGTGATGTGGTTAATGAGTACGGAAATCTTCCGGGTTGTTTTGATTTGTGAGTTGCGGAAGTTGTGGTGGAAAAATAGGAAAATACGGATCAAAGTTCGGAATGATTGGAAGTGGTGATGGAAAAGAACCTAGATGTTCTTGTAGTTTAATGGGAGCTAAAGGTGGTGATGTTTCAAGATCATTGAATATTGTGTTTGGAGAAGTTGGAGGTGTCAAAAAGGCTATTTATTTTTGCTTTGGTTGTGGAGATCTTGTTGGAGTTGTAAGGAGTTCCAAAAGAGTGATTTTAGGTGGTGAGTGATGTGATGATGAAGTTGGTGTACTCATTGGTGATGAAGGAGGTGCTATAATGGAAGCATCTTGTGGTGAGTTAGTTGATTGTGATGAGCCATATGATGATGGTTTTCCTAAGCAACAAGATCAGATGTTAATCTGTGCGGATATCCTAGAGTTTGATTTTGGTATTTTGGAAGGTGGAAGTACAAAGGTTTGGGTTTCATGATGATGATTGTTTGTATTAGGTGATTCATCTAAAGAATTTGTGAATGACATGGTGTAGTTTGTTTGTGAATATGAGATGGGTTATGCAAGCATTTTGGGAGTTTTATATATAGAGAAACAAAGCATTGTAATGAATGCTTGACCCAAAATGTGGATTAAAATCTAATGATTAGATATGAATTTAAGTTATGTGATCATGAGAACACAAGCATTAAAGAACATACTCCAAAAAATAAAACAAATGTGGATTTTTCATCCAAAGTGAGATAAATACAAGGTAAAAACAGCTTCTGTCTCACGGATCCCACGGATCCTTCCCTTGAGGGATCCGTCCAGCATGAAGGCTGGGATCCGTGGGTCTGGTGTTCCAGGCAGCACAAAATTTTCCTTTTGGAAACATTTTTGCCTAGTGTGTGCCTATATGTAAACTATTTGGAGTTGCGGTTATCTCGACTCCTAAGAAAAAAAATAAACTAGAAGTGAAAAAGTAACCTATTGAGATAACCCGAAAACACATATTTAGTACTTGAGTACGTAATTTTGTGTTTATCAATGCTCCTAATTCATTGTCGCTTAAATGAATGTACCCAAACATACATATTAGTTATGTATCTCCTTTAGCATTCACAAGACATGAGATGCAATGAAAACGGGTTTTTACTTTGTATTAACAATGAAAAAGTGATTTGTCCTAGACGTGAGAAATTGCTTTTGTGAAATTGATACGGGAAGGTATCATCCTTTTAGAAAACATTTTGAAAAGAGGTTTTCTTTGAAAATGTGTATGTAATTATGTGTTTGCAACTTGTATTTATAAAGAAAATAAGAAAACTATAAGTGGAAAATTTATCTTGGGTTTTGAAAATTCCCGTATTGTTTGTGAATTATGCGTGAAATAGAGATCCTAGACTCAGGAAAAAGAAGGCTAGTGTTTACATACCTTGTAGAGTCAAATAAGTTACGACGTTTGTTCCATGAGACCAACACCAAGACGAAGTAGGTTGAATTGTTCCCGCTTCAACGGTTTGGTGAGGACGTCGGCTATGTTGTCTTCGGATGCTACCTTCTCAATAGAGATGTTCCCCTTTTGAACATTATCTCTTAAGAAGTGATGACGAATCTCTATATGCTTTGTGCGAGAACGTAATACCGGATTCTTGCTTAAGTCGATGGCACCTTTGTTGTCACATAGAATGGCTATGTCACTTAGATGAATATCGTAGTCAACTAATGCTTGTTTCATCCATATTGCTTGTTGACATGCTTTGCCGGCGGAGACGTATTCGGCTTCGGTTGTTGATATTGCTAGTGCCGTTTGTTTCTTAGAAAACCAAGATGTTAAACAACATCTCATGAAAGTACATACCCCACTTGTACTTTTTCTATCAACATAATCACATGCATGATCAGAATCTGCATATACAATTGTTTCTACTCCCGTGCCCTTAGGATACCATAATCCTAATTGTGTTGTACCCTTAATGTATCTAAATATCCTTTTACGGCTTCTAGGTGTGATGTTTTAGGGTCTTCTTGAAACCTAGCACATAAGCAAACACTAAACATGATATCCGGCCTACTTGCGTGAGGTAGAGAAGACTACCTATCATGCCACGATATTTAGTATTATCGACGGATTCCGTCTTCATCTTTGTGAGTTTGGTGTCGGATGACATTGGTGTCCTAATTGGTTTCACTCTTCTAGACCAATTTCTTTAAAATCTCCTTTATGTATTTAGATTGATTAAAGAAGATACCATCTTCTACTTGTTTGATTTGTAGACCAAGAAAGAAACTAAGTTCTCCCATCATACTCATTTCGAACTCGTCATGCATGATTTTAGAGAAATCATCACACATGTCTTGACAAGTGGATCCCAATATAATATCATCTACATATATTTGTACTATGATTATATGTGACTCTCTTTTCTTAGTAAAAAGTGAGTTGTCAACTAACCCCATGGTATAGTTGTGTTTGATTAAAAATGACTTGAGTCTATCATACCAAGCTTTTGGAGCTTGTTTAAGACCATAAAGGGCTTTCTTTAATTTATACACATGTTTGGGTTTTCAAAATCGATGAAGCCCGGAGGTTGAGTATACTTCTTCATTAATGAAACCATTTAGAAAAGCGCTTTGACATCCATTTGATAAAGCTTTAGATCATTAGCACAAGCATACGCAAGAAGTATTCTTATAGACTCTAATCTAGCCACGGGGGCATAGGTCTCATCAAATTCTATTCCTTCTTGTTGGTTATACCCTTGGGCAACGAGTCTAGCCTTGTTCCTAGACACTACTCCGCTTGCATCTAATTTGTTTTTATAAACCCATTTGGTTCCTATTATTGTTTGATTACTAGGTGGAGGGACAAGTGTCCAAACATCATTAGAAACAAATTGATTTAATTCTTCTTGCATAGCCATTACCCAACTCTCATCTTTTATGGCTTCTTGTGTATTCTTAGGTTCTATGGTTGAAACGAAACAAAACAAGCTACTTTGGTTTTGAACTTGAGACCTTAATGTTCTTTCGCTTAGCTTTCCTATGACCTTATCTACGGGGTGATCTTTGGACTCTTTAATGTTTATGACTTCATCATTTAAAGGTTCTTCTTCTTCATTTATCTTTTTCTTTATTACTATAGCTTCACTTTCTACAATCTTGTCATCGACAAGAGGTGGAGAGGGTTTGGGTGGACTTTCATCAAATTTTATATTTAATGACTCTTCAACCTTCATTGTTTCTTTGTTTAATATAACGTAAGCTTTGCTATTTGGAGAGTAACCTAGAAAGATACATTCGGTTGATTTAGAATCAAATTTTGTAAGGTAATCTTTAGTGTTAAGAATAAAACATTTACTACCAAAGACTCTAAAGTGATCTAACGTAGGCTTTTTGCCTCGGAGTAATGACAAGGTTTTAAAATGTACCTTTTTGAGGGGTCATTTAAGCCCTTATTTGATCACTTTTGTATCCGTTATTACTTAATATCGTTCCTTTTCACTTTTTAGGTCTCTTGAAGGCAAATTGCTGTAATGGCACTTATTTGGACGAAAAGGCGCGGATATACAAAGAAAATGGCCAAAGTCAAGAATCGAGACACTCCAGCTGCTGAAAATACAAGGTGACGGCGTCACTTCTTATCTGCGACGCCGTCGGAGGATTTTGTGACGGACGAAGCCAAAACTCTTATTTTCAAGTGACGACGTCAAGTTATAAAGAGTAGGCGTCAACTCGACGGCCTAGATTCAATCCAGACGGCGTCGAAATGAAGAGGACGGCGTCACAAGCATAAGGTGACGCCGCCGCAAGTCTAACGTGGCCAAGACGAAACCCTAATGACGGCGATCCGACGGCGTCACAAACATAAGGTGACGCCGTCGCATGTGTAATCTTATATATAGAATCCGAATTTTTCAGTATTAGTGTGTAGTCTTTGGAGTAAAACCTAAACCGAACCAAGGCTGTCTTGTACAGTATTTTAGGGTTCCAAACCCTATCTTACACCAAGATAAGTGTTTTACTTCATTAATACAATTATGTCTTTGATTATTTGTGTGTATGCTTGCATGTTCTCCATGTCCGGCTAATTTACTTGTGTGTTTGCTTAGGGAATATGAAACTTAATTATTGAATATTGATTGGTTGTCTCTTATCTTAGTTGATTAATGATCTAGTAATGCGATAGGTCATTCGTTGTGTACTTAATGCTTGATTAAATCTTTGTGAACCTTAGAATATGACTCCTTGAGTAGTTGTAAGCTAAACCATCCAAAGAGTGTCTTAGAGTAAGAGTTTATTATCCCTAGTGGGTTTTGTAGACGAGACCCTTTGGTAAGTTCAAAGAGTTAGGGAGAAACGCATACCCTACAACTTTAGAGACACAACGCAACTAAGAATAAGGACGTGACAATTCAACCACCAATAGGAGATAATTAAGGAGTAGTAAAACCTAAGTAAACACATCTTTAAACTATCATACGAGCACACAATAATTAGACATAGACTACATACACCTTAGATTAGATAATTAGATAAGTAGAGTAATCGGTAGAAATACCAACCCCCAAATCCAAACCCGAGATTCGTACCTTTCAATTTCCTAAAAAACATAAAAAGATAAAAAATAATCTTCCTCAACCCCAACCTTAGCGTAGTAACTTCTTACTAGCATTCCTATTCCCCTAGAGAACGATATCAATACCCGTGGCTTACCCTAATACTACACTACAATGATTAGGTTCACTGCCTAGGGTGTTGAAAAACTTGCTCGACGAAAAGGAAGTTCCTTTGACCCCGAACGACGCGTGTAGCGTTATCAAGTTTTTGGTGCCGCTGCCGGGGAATAGAATAGATAGTTAGTAGTCCACCTCGTTTAGGTTTCTTTGCTTGATTCCTATCAAGTAAATTTTTCTCATTTTAGCTTTCTCATAGTCTATCCCCCTTCTTCGTGACCTTTGTTTGTAATCCCATCACTTTTCATCATGGAAGGTGATAACCACCCACCATTCATCAACCCACCACCAATTTGACCACCAAGAGCCCGTACTCTTGGTGAATACTCGAGACCAAGCCACTTAGGCTATAGGAACACCATTGAGCTTCCCGACCAAGCCCAAACTACGGCCCTGCGATCCGACACCATCCGGTTGGTGCAAAACGGATGTGCATTCCATGGACTTCGTTCCGAAGATCCAAATCAGCATCTTAGGGATTTCCTTAAAATTGTCGATTCCATCGACCTCGATGCTACTACTCCGGAGACCACGCGCTGCGTCTCTTCCAATTTTCTCTACGGGACCAATCTAGTAATTGGCTTGAGCGACTTCCCGCCGGCTCCATCTCAAGTTGGGATGATCTCACCTCGCTTCCTTGCTCAATTTTTCCCACCGGGGAGAACCACTAAACTTTGGAATGACATCTTGATGTTCCAACAACGTCAAAATGAATCTCTCTACGAAGCATGGACTCGATTCAAGGACTTACTTCATAAAGTCCCTCATCACAACATTGATCTTTTGCTTCAAGTCCAAATCTTTTATGATCATGTCAACTTCCTCACCAAGCGATCCATTGACCAAGCGGCCGGTGGAAAACTTAGTGATCTCACCGCGGAAGAATCATGGGGTATAATAGAGGACCTTGCTCTCTATGACAACGAAAGTTGGAATGACCTCCGTGAGTTGCCCAAAACCGTTAAGGCAATCGCCTTGCCTCCCATTGACTCACAATCTTCCGACCGTAGGATGATCGAACTTGAAGATCAAGTTAAATTCCTAATGAGTTCCTACGAAAATCCTAAGTCTTTACATCAAGTGAATAAAATCACTCTTCCTTGTGAGTTATGTAGTGGTCCCATGACACTCGTGATTGCACAAGACTCCCAAACAAGCTTTTGGACTACGCCTCCGTGCGTACACGGCGGAGCGGAGAGAAGTGGTACACTTTCAATCCCGAACAAAACAACTTAGGAAATTCTTACAACCCCTCATGGAGAAATCACCATAACCTTAAGTGGAACCATAACTCAAGCACACCCCAAAGCTCATCTAGTCCACCTAATAGGTTCAATTCTCTAAACACCGGGAACCCCACTAATCTTGAGGCAATTGCATCTAGATTCCTGTCATCTCAAGAGACTCGATTGACTAAGCTTGAAGCCGATTTTAAGCAAAGACAAAGCGAGATGACAAACAAGCTTGATGCCCTCTTAAAAGCCTTCAATGAACGGGAAGTTGGAGCACTCCCAAGTGATACTATAAAGAACCCAAAAGTTAATTGATTTCGCGACTTCATGTTCTTGTTCACCATGGGAGAATGCACATCCACGCCCCTCACACCCAACGGTTCACTAGGTAAATGCTATCAAAAAGGGTTCCAAGCCATCCAAAATGAGGTACCAAGGTCCCGCACCATTGGTAGAACCTACTCTTGAGAAACCCGTCAACCAAGAATCCAAACCTAGTTTAGAAGAGGAGTACAAGGAACTCCATCAAGAAAAACCGATTCTTGAGGTCTTAGCTCATGCACCTTATTATAATGCTTTAAAAGAAAAATATGAGTTAGAACTTAATCTTGGAAAACATGGGTCCGCTTTTGTGCGAAATAATTTACCTAAGAAGTTAGACGATCCCAGGCTATTTACTCTTCCGTGTAGGCTTGGAACTTCCAAACCTCTCGACGCTCTAACCGACTTAGGGTCATGCATCAATCTTGTTCCGTTGTCCCTCCATAGAAGCCTTAACTTAGGTAAAATAGAACCAACGGAAGCCATCTTAGTTCTAGCGGACGGTAGTGTTGCACGTCCGGTAGGAATAATAAAAGACATGGTAGTACACGTAGGAGAGTTGACTCTTTTGGACAAATTTCATGTGCTAGACATGAATAAGGACCCGACATGCCCATTACTAGTAGGAAGAGGATTCTTAGCTACCGCTAGTGCCATCATCGATTGTAAGATGTCCAAGATAGTGGTAGGAGAGGGGAGTGCTAGGTCAATTTACGATGTCAAAAAGCATACGTACTACAAAGAAGAGGAAATCCCACATGATATTAGGTTGGATAGAGAGCCTTCTAGATATGGACCTTGGATAGATAAGAACCTCATAGGTCCCCAAAGACCTTTTTACCTAGATGAAGCCTTCACTAGTAAAGCAACTTTCCAAGAAAAAGAAATGGCTAGGGACATGGAAGTGAACCCGTTCGAGGACGCCTTAGTATTTAGGAAGATGACCGATTTCCTAGGAAGCTGGCCCGTCAACCTTGTCATGAATAAGTGGAAAGTTGAGAAATCTAAACACAAATGGGATTGGGATAGACCGCCTAGTGACGGTGATGGAGAGTGGCACATTAGGATAACAATCTATGATCCCGATGGAGAGAAGTTTGAAAAGGCATATCTAACCGAACGTACTACTAGGAACTTGAATGATAAGTTTGATCCTTATGACATTGTTGAGGATAGGCTTACTTATATCGGTACGTAGGAGCACGACTACGAGTCTAGCTACAAGACTGTTAAATAAAGAAAAGTGCTTCGTGGGAGGCAACCCATGCTTAATTGCTTGCTTGTTAGTGTCATATATCTTTTATTAATTGTATATTCTCATGTTTAAATTTGTAAAAATGCTTTATTTTGTTTTTAACCTCGTCTTAATTGCATATAAAGGTATTTTACATAAGGGATAAGTGTAGGGAGGATTACACACGTTTTCAAAAGAAACGTAAACATGAGAATAACAATTAACTAAAAGATATATATGTGTGTTTGTTCGAGTCAAATGCTTGTATCGAGTCATAATGGATGTTTTGTAGAAATTTTTCCAGATTCTAAAGATGTAAATTTTCCAGAATTTTTTTCCTAGAAAATCGCAGACCGGTCTTTGTCAGATAACTGACGGCCGAAGATTGCAACTGACGGCGTCGGGAAGGAGTAAAACAACAGATTACTTTTTCTCATTTTCTGAGCTACTTATAAATTTTGGAATTTTCCAGGTCTTAATTTTCCAGAAATTCTGTAAACATCCATTCAACAAGCATTATATCCTTGTTTAAATCGAGTCTTATATATATTATTACCGCCGATTTTACGCGAAGGTTTCATTTGTTTTCTTCAAGTGTGTAGGTTTAATTTATCAAGAAGAAGTTACATAAGATTGGAAGGAGCTTTTCACGCATAAATTCTTCTTGGAAAGGATTTAACCACTACTTCACATACGGATCCTACCGAGCTAATCAGGGGAGTACTAGTTTCTTTCGTTTTTCATTACCTTCCATTATCATAACTTTGATACTTTCGGGGAACATTGGGGACAATGTTCAGTTTAAGTGTAGGGAGGGAAAATAAAACGGGAACTTTGAAACTATGCTTATCCTTGATTATTTGCTTTGTCCAAGTGTATTTGTGTAATAAACCATGAGAAAATGTCGGTTGGCACCAAATTTTTAATTTTTCATGACATATAGGAGTGGGCCATTAGTCTTAACAAAAGCGTCTCACGGATAGGAAGTTGCATGACTAGCACAAAAACCCTTTACCACCTAAATTCCACCCAAAATGTGAGGATCGCCCTTAGATTAGTAGGAATTAAAGCTTTCATCCTTAATGCTTAGAGTGTGAACCGGTAGTATATTAGATTCTAGAACTTGTTTCGTGATGCATTCCGAGATCGCTAGTAAGACTACACTTGTGTAGTTAGGAATAACTAAATGATAAGAGGCATTAGGATAACCCTTGTTTGATACCCGTAATATAATTACTTCTTCCACATCGGTTGAGTAATTCCCCCACACCCTTTGCGTTGTACTCATCTTTAGTACACGATACCCCTAGTTAACCCCTCAGAGCCTATCCTTTTCGCGGTTCTCGTGATGTTTCGGTTTTTTTCGGAATATCAATGAAGAGCATTGTTTAGACCCCACCCCCAAATATACACCCAAATCGCCTTAGCCTACCCTGTATGCACTCATTTTTAGTGCATTTTTGTTATCACCCTAAACCCTTAGTTCAATTATCTGGGTGCTTGCATGAGTTGCTAAGTCGAGTCATATCCTTTGTACACAGTTTTGGGAAGATTGGGATTCATAGGAAAAGTTAAAGTTTATGAAATGACGGGAAGGGAACGTTAAATTCAAATTCCCTTTGTTTGCGAAATAATGTACCCCAAGTGTTTTGATCTTTTCAATTCGGGTCAAATTAGTGTTAGAATAATAAAAACTCAAGTGTAGGGATGTGCCTATAAATCCCTATCATTTTGATGTTACCGTAAAGGAAGGTAGAGTAAAAGTGTATGAAAAAAAAAAAAATAAATAAAAATAAAAACATACGGGCTACCATCCTACATCTATCCTTTAAATTTATGTTTGTTTGTTTCAGTTAGCTAAAGTCTAGAGTGTCGAGTCTTGGCTTAGCAACGCCATTCTTCGTATGCATTTAACATAGAGATTTTGACTTGCCACCACTAAAAGCCTATCCCACCAAACCCTTTGTTTCCCTACCGTAAGCCTAACATTACAACCCTTTAAAGACCTCTTTGATAGTCTTTCCTAGGTGCTTACGCCAAAGCGATGGAGGTTTGATCTATTCTCAAGCCTATGGTAATCTATGTACTAGGAACGGTTAATGAGTGTTTATCTTCCATTTCCAATTTGTTATATTTCATATATACACGAGAGAGATGTGAGTATCCAAACACCCCATGTGAGGTGCTAGTATGTAATTTCCGTGCTTGTTATGACTTTTTTGGGGCTTATATGTGTTGTGGACTGTTTTAAACCAATGCTTCATGACCCCTAACTTATAAATTAATTGGCTAAAAGCACATTTGCTTGAGGACAAGCAAATACCAAGTGTAGGGATATTTGATAAGGTTTTAAAATGTACCTTTTTTAGGGGTCATTTAAGCCCTTATTTAATCACTTTTGTATCCGTTATTACTTATATTCGTTCCTTTTCACTTTTTAGGTCTCTTGAAGGCAAATTGCTGGAATGGCACTTATTTGGACGAAAAGGCGGGAATATACGAAGAAAATGGCCAAAGTCAAGAATCGAGACACTCAATGAAAATACAAGCGTGACGGCGTCACTGCTTATCTGCGACGCCGTCGGAGGATTTTGTGACGGACAGAAGCCAAAACTCTTATTTTCAAGTGACGACGTCAAGTTATAAAAGAGTAGGCCGTCGCAACTCGAGGCGGCCTAGATTCAATCAACGGCGTCGGAAGCTGAAGAGGGCGGGTCACAAGCATAAGGTGGACGCCGTCGCAAGTCTAACGTGGCCAAGACGAAACCCCTAATGAGCGGCGATCCGACGCGCGTCACAAAACATGGTGGACGCCGCATGTGTAATCTTATATATAGAATCCGAATTTTTCAGTATTAGTGTGTAGTCTTTTGGAGTAAAAACCTAAACCAAACCAAGGCTGTCTTGTACATTATTTTAGGGTTCCAAACCCTATCTTACACCAAGATAAGTGTTTTACTTCATTAATACAATTATGTCTTTGATTATTTGTGTGTATGCTTGCATGTTCTCCATGTCCGGCTAATTTACTTGTGTGTTTTCTTAGGGAATATGAAACTTAATTATTGAATATTGATTGGTTGTCTCTTATCTTAGTTGATTAATGATCTAGTAATGCGATAGGTCATTCGTTGTGTACTTAATGCTTGATTAAATCTTTGTGAACCTTAGAATATGACTCCTTGAGTAGTTGTAAGCTAAACCATCCAAAGAGTGCCTTAGAGTAAGAGTTTATTATCCCTAGTGGGTTTTGTAGACGAGACCCTTTGGTAAGTTCAAAGAGTTAGGGAGAAAAGCATACCCTACAACTTTAGACACACAACGCAACTAAGAATAAGGACGTGACAATTCAACCACCAATAGGAGATAATTAAGGAGTAGTAAAACCTAAGTAAACAAATCTTTAAACTATCATACGAGCACACAATAATTAGACATAGACTACATACACCTTAGATTAGATAATTAGATAAGTAGAGTAATCGATAGAAATACCAACCCCCAAATCCAAACCCCGAGATTCGTACCTTTCAATTTCTAAAAACATAAAAAGATAAAAAATAATCTTCCTCAACCCCAACCTTAGCGTAGTAACTTCTTACTAGCATTCCTATTCCCCTAGAGAGCGATATCAATACCATGGCTTACCCTAATACTACACTACAATGATTAGGTTCACTTGCGGGTGTTAACTTTACTAAACGAAAAGGAAGTTCCTTTGACCCCGAACGACGCGTGTAGCGTTATCAAGTGACTCATATGGAGTTTTACCTAAGAGTGGTCTAATTAAGACTCGATTGAGTATGTACATTGAATTATCAACGGCATTGCACCAAAAGTTTTGAGGTATAGATTGCTCATTAAGCATGGTTCGACTCATTTCTTGTAGGGTTCTATTCTTTCTTTCTACTACCCCATTCGATTGTGGAGTACGTGGAGCCGAGAAGTTGTGAGTAATACCATTAGCGTCACAAAAATCGAATTACTTCATTATCGAATTCCCTACCATGATCCATCCTAATAGACACTATAGGACTTCCTAGTTGTCTTTGGATTTTCTTGCTTAATGTTTCAAAATAATTAAAGCGTTTCGTTTTGTTCTTTAAAAATTTTGTCCATGTATACCTAGAGTAATCATCACTATGACCAAAGTGTAGTAGTTGCCTCCATAACTTTGGATAGCGGATGGACCAAATAAATCCATATGTAGTAATTCTAGACACTTAGTTGTAGACACCATGTTTTTAGCTTTATGACTAGAATGAACTTGTTTTCCTACATTACAAGCATCACAAAAGTGATGTTCATATTTTAACTTAGGTAGATCTCTTACTAGATCTTTGGATGATAGCGATTGAAGAGGTCGCATGTTGGCGTGACAATCTTCATGCCATAGGTCGAAAATCATCCATAGAGGTAAGACATAGTTTGTGTCTTAGGTTCATTACCATTTTAATGACATAGACTCCATGTTTCCTAATACCTCTTCCTATGGTTATGCCATTTTTTAATATCTTACTACGGTTTTGGTAAAAAGTACATTGCGCTTTTTATCACATATTTGTCCTATACTTAAGAGGTTAAAGTTTAGGTTTCTACGTGACACACATCGTTAATGGTTAGAGATTTGAAATCGGCATACGCCTTTACCGATGATTTTACTTTACTTTTCCAAACACCACATTACCTCCATTGAAGGATTCATATGTGGAGAATAGCTCCTTATTTCCTGTCATGTGCCTCGTGCCACTATCCTTGATCCATTCATCCGGTCTAGTCGACCTTTAAGCACACCGTCATTTGCCATGAGACAAATTTCTAGCCCTCTATCTCGTAAACCATTCCCCGCACGCGGCCTTACGCCGATCATCCCGTTTGGGACACTTTACTAATAAAGTGGTTTGGGTCCCCACATTTTAAAAGCAAATGATCATCTTTTGGCTTCTCATCCTCTTTGCTTTTTCGAAGCCTTTCTTATCGTCTCACGGTTGTTTGGCGTATCTTCCTTTTTCTAAGAACTTTTTAAAGTCCCTTGCATATAGCATTACTCCTTGTTAGGATTTAGTAAATCCAGTTATTAAAGTGTCGGTCACCTCAAGTATATGTAATCGTTGAAAGCTCTGTAGTGTAGTTATTTAATGTTAGGAAGTATTTATTGGTTAAAACAGCGCACCGTGGATGGGTCTTTACCTTTGTATGCCCGATCCCGCGGCCGTAGGTGGCGTTTTATGTAAGACTAAATACCCTCTACCTCCCAAGATAGAGGTTGGAGCTCATAATAATACTTTTACTTTCTCTCACTAAGTTCCCAAACCTCTAACTCTTTCTCTCTCTAAAACCTAATATTATACGCCTACTATTGATCATGGTTTGATGTGTTTATGAAATCCAATATGTTACAAATGGTATCAAGAGCCATGGTTTGATCATCTCTCTTACTTATCCTTGGATTTCTAGTGGTTTTATATGGTTTTTGGGTTTGAAAAAGTTTAGTGGTTTTGCATCATTTGGATCATTTCTTGTGTTAAAGTTTGAATTTTGAGTGTACTTTGTGTTTAGAATCATTGTAAGTGCTTGGGTTTTGATTTGGAAAGCTTGAATCACTGTGGTTGAGCTTGTTTTGGATTTAAAAGGGATGTGTTTAAGTTTTTCTACCTAGCAACTTGGTTCTCGGATAAATATTCTTCGTAGCGACTTGCTTCGTTAGTTGGTAGCGACTTGTAGTTGAAGTGGTAGCGATTTGAGCCTTAGCGACTTGTCTATTAAGACAAGACGACAAAAGCGGTACAAAGTAGTGGAGACACCACTTCGACTAGCGACTTGGTTGACGTAGCGACTTGTCTTTATTATTTCTAGCGACTTGTCTTTGTTGTTACTGGCGAGTTACTCTTTAGCGACTTGATCTCTCAGCGAATTGTTCCTCAGCGACTTGTCTACTTAGCGAGTTGTTCTTTAGCAACTTGTCAGCTTAGCGATTTGTTGCTTTAGCGACTTGTGTTTAGCGACTTGGTTGTTAGGTTCCCATATTAGTAACACAAGCATCAATATGTAAGAAAGGAAGATGAGATGATCAGTTGAACAAGAACACACACTTATGCGTAAGAAATAAGAAAGGTTATGCGTATGAAGTGAAATGAATTGAACAACCAACCCTCAAGTGAGGGTTATAAAAGAGTATTTATAGGGCAAGGAGCTAGGGCAACACTTCTAGACTCCTTCCCTTCTTATGGGCTTGGGCCAAGGCTTATGGGCCTTCTACACATGCCTTAGCTTAATAACAAACATAAAGGCTATATTAAGCTAACTATTACATATGAATCACTAACACTTGAATTAATGTTTAGGAGTGATTCCAACAATCTCCCCCTAAGTGTTGGTGATGAATGAAAGACTGATAAACGTTGTAGGTGCTGATGTAATAGTAGCTTTGATGTCTTCTGACATTCTTCTTTCTTGTGAGAAGAAGTGTCTTGATTCGAACAATCTCCCCAGTGTAGAGAAATAATTTCCTTTGAAGTATTCTGCTTTGACGTCATCATTTACTTTGTTCTTTGTGATGGTAGTGATAGTATGTTGTTGTTGTCTGTCTTTCTTCAACATGCTCACACGCTCTTTAACGTTGGATTTCAGTACTGATGAAGTTCTCTTAGTCTTTAAACTTTGTAGATTCTTTGACGAAGAATCATTCTGACTTTGTGTTGCCTTTTGAGAGAACTTCCATTAGTGAGGTTGTTGGTATGAGCATGTGAAGAATTTGCACGATCAGTCCGCTCCAGAGCTTCCATAAGAAGAAAACATAAGAATGGTTAGTAATAAGCGGATTCCGGCACTTACAAGTGTGAAAACACAACTCTAATTCTTACAAAGGCCGTTCCTGAACTGGAGTCCCACAAGTGAGATAACACGATGTACGGAAGTACATCTACAGTTCAGATGAGTCGCTGAGGTATACAGAAGCATCACCTCACGACTGTAGACCGTTTGAGACACACTAAGCGTAATCCGGGGAGTTACCGGTGACTGCTTCAGGGCTGTTTGATGTTGACCCTGGCAGGAGTTTCCATTCAATCACTGAGGATCACATGTGTGAACCTCTCATAAATGTTCTCGACAGATTGCTAAGATCTGTGAAGGACACGATAAAGTATCACTTGCGTTCTTATTGTTGAACGTCAAGCGATAAAAATGTCAAGTGTACCTAAGAGATCTTTTGATGAATCTCGTGGCTCTAGACTCAATAGTGCGCTTTGGTTTTCCTGAGCGGAGACTAGGGAGAGGCTCTCCTTCTTCAATACCAGCAATCTCTAAGAGAAAGCCGATAGTTTACGTAGGGTTCCCTGTGAGAATGAAACAAGCTTCTTTTGGGAGAAACTTGAGTGGCTAAGAAGGTTTAGTGCATGCGTCACTGGGTCCATGACGACTTTGATCTTCAATACCGGTGTCATCATGTGACAACCAGTAGCATATGAATTGAACCTGGTGTCTGCCCTAAGTTGAATAATCTGGAGGGCTATTTCTTTTCACCCTTTTCTTTGCTTTTCTTTTTAATTCTTCAACTCCTTGTTTCTCCGATTCTCATTTTCTCTTTTTTTTTATAATCATACCTAAGGACTTCTAATTCTAACTATTGGTAGTGTCCTTGGGTAGATCCCACCGGCTCTGGCGGATCATAGGACGGTTATTCCTAACCTTAATCACCTTATAACTTCATTGCCATAAAACCATTTACATGAAAATCTCTAGAAGTGTTTGTAAATGAAAACCATGTTTGAACACTTCAAGAGTTTTGGATTTTCATAAATACTCCCCCTCCACATGTGCTTAAGAATTTTGACAGAAATCTGCACAGTGATGAAAGAGCGCGCACGATTCCTTGTGAGACACGATTACGTTGCATAGTTAAAGAGATACATTGTCAGCTTTTAGGTGACAACTAGCTCTAATAACTACCTTGAAGATGTGGACAACTCCGAGAGGTTGTCAAACCATAAAGTTCATGTCTATCAAGAGCTTCTCGAATGGGTACAATTTACTTGGATAAGTCTTGGAAGACAAATATTTTCAATGTATGACTGTTCAGATCTCGTCAATTCATGGGTTGAAGTCTTTTCACACGAGGATTCAATAGCAAAACACAACATATTTCTTATCACATAACTTTTCTCCCCCTAAAAAATGGCATATAAATATGTTATTTTTTAAGAAATGTTGAGAATAAATATGACCATTTTGAGTTTTGTGGGAAGATTACACGAAGAACAATTTGTGAACAAAGTTTTGATCAAATACTCCCCCTCAACAAGTGATATTAACGGTTGAGGTTTTAAAAAAACATAAGGGGAAGTACTTGTTCATTTTAGACTAAAACCTTTTAAAATTGAAAGGTTTGATAAGTTTTACTCAAAAGTAAGAAGCTTTCGCTCCTTTTATAAGGATTGTGGCACTGAAGCGTACCACAGGGTCCTTTCATTACAAGTACGGGTTATACACTGTTATGTGTGCACAAACCATAGTCATTATCGAATCACACATCCAAATTAATATGAAATTGAAACAGTTTAAGGGGTACCAGGAAGTCCATCAATCTTTCGAGGGAATCGAACAGGCGTGATAGCTTTGTGAGAGTAATCTGGGACGACCACCCTCACGAAGCTCTCGAGAGTTCTGCGGTCCCTTATGTACAACCTTTCATCGATTCGAGTGATAATCCTCTTCACATCCCGTCTATCCTGAGAATTCCATCGCTTTGGAGACCCAATGCCTTCATGTATCGCCTTCAACCTGTAAGCCAAGCCGTCCCTGACCTTCTTCAATGTGTGATCCCCAAATTTGTGAAGATCTCTACACGCCATCAAGCAGTTGCGTTGTAGTTCACTACGGTAAACTACTCCGAAAGGTTTGTTGACGAGAGTGTATTGTGGAAGCTGGTTGATGTCAGGAAGTTCTAGCTAAGGTCTGGTGAAGTTGACACGAGTCTGATACGATTCAACAACAAGTTGTAAATCTTCTACGTTCTGGATCACTATGCTTCCGATGAAGATGAGCAAGGACTTGATGTATTCACGTTGAATTTCAGTCGAGAATTGTCTCATTCTTCCCTGTACCTTGGCAAGATACAGATCTTCAATTTCGTTGAGAGACAAGTTAGAAAGTCCGCTTCCGCGAATTCATAGTCCCTTTCGTCTTGTCTTTTGACCACGATAGTCTTGAGGAAGGTGTAGTCCCATTTAGACGAGAGAGTGACATGCTTACAGCAGCGATCCTTTATCACTTGTACACTTCATGTTGAGACTTTCGAACCTGGAAGCTTTTGTAGTAGATTCGTCGGTGTTCCGGCCAATGGTAAATCCCGTACATTGCATCAATGTCATACCGTTCCACGCTGTTGGAAAACATGTGGGTAGCCTTTTCTTCGATGGCTA